>VYXF01010878.1:0-82426 GCA_013397295.1 Polioptila caerulea | reverse complement strand
TTCTCGTCGCTGCCCTCCCTGCCCGGCCCGGCTCCGCTCCGCTCCGGGCTGGCCGCCTTTGTTTCTGGTCCGAAGGGGCAGTGGCAGTTTTTACCCGGTGAAATGAAGGGGTAAACAGGGATTACAGAACAGGACAGATAAACCAGGGATGCAACAGGGGGTTTTACAGCTTTTTGGGTAACATAACACAACACATTACAGAAACTGTGAACTTTAACTTTTACCCTTAAAACAGATAACATTAACATGAGGAAATTTTGGGTTTTTTATTCATAACACAAATCAATGAAAGGGAAGCTGAAATGAGTAAGTATTCAATGTCTTGTGTCTAGGTTTGTTGGGGTTTTTTATCATTGTGCATAAAATACATGGACAGACTTTATAATCAATGAAAAGGTATAATTCTCTTTTCTATTTGCAATTAGATATGCACAAGTGATATTTAGACACAGCAATCCTCCAGGACAAGACTGCAATCTGCTGAATGTACATGTTGCAAATAAGGTCAGGGACCTCTGGGAGAGCTGGTCACAGTTCCCACAAGCTCTGACCAAACTCTTGTGCTAACAAAGTCTGTTACTTGGAGTAGCACAGGCAGCACAGCACAGACCCTTTGAGACTGTTCCCCACTGTGCCCCAAAGGTTACAAAAAGGAAAAGGAAGATACGTATAGAAGTTGAATACCACTGAAAAATTTTCTCTTTATACACCAGCCTCTAAATAGTGCGACTGGGACAATGAAATTAGGTTTTAACCTTAATAACAGACCCTTGATTTTCAGCTTTCTATACTGCACCAATGTATCGGGTTTATATGGCTATCAGGAAACTTATCCTCAGAGACAGCACCCAGATTTGTCATCCGACCCTTTATTATGTAAGGTATTTTCTGTGGGAATTTAGTGCCCTAGCACTCTTTTATAGATTTCTCCAGCACCCTGTCCTGGAGCTTATTGTTGAAGGCAGTGTATGCAAAAAGAGCCTGGCTGAATTGTTGAGGCTATGCTGCGGGGATAAACAACACAGTGATCAGTTGTTGATTCCATCTGGTCTAAGGAGCAAAATCAAGTGCACTTGGAAGAAAATAACACTTTTAACAACTGTGTTACTTACTCCTTTTTGACCCCACTATGAGGGTGGAACAATTTGTGAACAATCCTTAATGAAAAGCAACAGAACTTGACTCCAAACGACTAATGCGACATCCAGAAGCTGCTGCCGTTGAAAAACACCTGTTCTGTATGTGAACTTTGGTAGTTTAAGGTTTTGATGTAAAAATGCAGTCAAAAGCCTTCTGATTGTTTTTGTATACACTGATACACACAGAAAAGCCTAAATCTCTATTTCAGAATAAGCAAATGGTATGAGATTGCTCTAGCTGGCATATTACAATAAGGGATTGTAATTCCTTATATTCTTATGGAAAAGGCTACTGATGTTAATGCAAGAGGCTAGAAGCCTAATCTAATAAAGAAATACACACCTGTAGTATTAAGGACAGAATTCATCTCACTTAATGGGAGTTGTCTGTAAAGTGTCTATGTGGGCTTTGTTCAGTTTGTGAAGAGGCACATGCATGATTCTGCTCCACACACTAAGACTTCTCCACAGGATGCCATGAACTACAACCTAAAAATGCTTCTTTTGCCTAATTTACTAAAAAAGGAATGTAGATGACAAGCTCAGATATAGACATAATACATGCCTACACTTGGGCAGCTGAATCGTGCCTTAATGTTGTAAAAAGTTTTGGAAAAAGAGTGAATAATCAAGTTTTTTTGCTTTAACATTTATACCACTGAGATTTCATGGTTTGCTTTGATATCAAATCTGAATTGGTTGTTGAAGGGATAGCTTTCCTATATTCAAAGAATTTAAATTATAACAAAATTGTTAGCATGGGTTTGGATTAAAAACAGGTTGAAGGCCATAAATTAGGACTGTGGCTGAATACCAGGCATGCAGCAAGAAGGGACACAGAATCTGGAACAGCCCACGTACCTGGTTGTGATTGATTTTGTCACTAGGCAGCTGGAAATAAACAGTAATACTATTTCAACCAATCTGCTCATAACATTAAGTTTCAATGAAATTGAAAGTCTAATGTGGATTAAAGAAAACATTATTAGGTAAATGAAAAAATATAGGCAAGAGTTCCCCCAGCAAAGTAAGATTCAGACTGGAATACATGCAAGCTAATAGCTGGAGAATGAAAATCCAAAATAAGGGTAACTCAAGAGATGTAAAAATGTGGAAATCAGTAATTTTGAAATAATCCTAGGGGTGATAGTAGAAAGATAATTAGGTCTCTATTTTCATGGGGTGTGTAAGTCTGAAAGGTTAGTGCAATTTTGTATTGCAGAGACATACACATTATATAAATCCCAAAGAACTAACCTCTCCACAGCCTGACTACACCTGACACATTGCCTTGCGTTCTCAGGAAGTTGTTACTATGATTTAGAAGAGCAAATTATGACACTTAATCTCAATGTTTTTTAACAACTAGGTTCAGATGACATTTCTCAAGCAGTTATATGAGGATTTTGTCAACTTTAATAAGCTGCACACTAGATAAAACAGACTGATTACGTGATCCATAATGACTAACCATGTTTCCATCTGATTTTAGTCTATTTTGAAAGTTTTCTAGGCCTAATTTAAACTTTGCCAATTAACAGCTCCATAAGCAAAGAATTCTAGACTCTGCATCATCTCCCCTTCTAAAGACACTGCTTAGGTACTGGTCACATGCATCTGAGGAACTGATGACTGACCAGTGGGCTATGATGTTAAAATTCCAATGTTTGTTTTTTTTTTTTTAAGTATGCTGGCATTCAGTCCATAAACGTAGTGGTTAAGTAGAGCCCACCATATTATTATTTCCTCATTGCTCTACCTATACTAGCAATCCAAGCACTGTAATCAGTATTTCAAAAGCCCTTGCTCGTATCACTGGGGATTTCTGAAATTGCTGTTGTCCTTTGGGAATTATATAGTAAAATTTGAAATTGTCTTTCAAAATAATTTGAAGTGAGACTTGCCAAGTTCATAAGCTCAGGGTGCTTGTTTGTAAGAATTTGCATCCCTGGAGCTGGGGTGCCTGTAAACTTCGGTATGTCATTGCATTTCCCTCTACAGAAAGGAAGCTTCAGTTTAGGTCTGCAGCCTCTACCCACACACATTTGAAAAGTAGATGATTGTAATTTTCTAGCCTAAGAGGAGTTCTATAAATACAGCTCAATATACAGTTTTACTAAAGATGACGTGTCTGGAAGAACTATGCACAAGTGTTCTGCTACTATGAGTGAGTCTTGCTGAGAAATGGCATCAAAACTTGTATTTTTTCTGTAGCTTGCCTATGTGTCATCAGAAGCCATTTCAGCGAAGGATTGTTCCATGAAAAATGAATGTGCCACACAATCAAGCTCAAAAGAAATAGTGAAATCAGCAGATGACTTGTGAGGTAAGCCAATACAGATGTAAAGTGAAACAAGGATCTTTTATCCCTGCTACTTCCATTGAAGCAGGGTGTTATCACACTGCACTAGGACAGAGAGCTGAAGCATTAAATGCTCTTAGCTATGCCCCCCCAGCACTCTGTACTCACCACAACACTGCCCACTGTGTGGCCAGCACCAACCTTCTCTTGTACCAACACCTCACAGACACACTTTCATGTCCCACAGAGCAGCACAGCTCCAATGAAAGTAACCTACCAACGAAAAACCCAACTGCCTCTTAAAAGGTTAACTGTGATCAGTGACACTAAAAAATACACTGCTGATGAAAAAGAAAACCTAAACCCACTTCCTTACCCAGGATATATCAACTCTAATGAACATGTTGCTCCCAATATTGCATTTATTTGAGGAAACTGAGCTGGCTAATTGCATAAAATTTAAGGGATGATATTTACTGAACGAGACTGTAAGTAAAGTAAATCCCTTTAATCAAATTCACTTTCCTTCCTTCGTATTTTGAGGAGAAGAATCAGTTGGGTTTTTTACTTTCTTCTTAATTTTCTGCCTTTAAAAAACTCCAGTAGAAGCTAAGAAGAGGTTTCCTTTGTATTCAGAAGGTGCATTTTGTCAGCTAACTCCAGATCATGGATATTTCAAGATATTTTCTCAACACAATTCAACAGTCAGGGCTCCTGTTCATCCTCATCATTGTTGAAAGACTCTTCTATTTCAAAATTGCTGAAATCTTTCAATTCAATGTCTTTGTGCCATGAAGTGATTCAGATAAAAATGTGAAAATTCAGAAGTGATGAAACACAATGAGTGCATAACTAGTGCCTACCCTGGTATTGCTGTAGATGAATACCAGCCAAGAGATGCTTCTCTAGGCTTTCCTACTCTGCTATCCTGGCTGGCAAGTTCTCCTGATGGAGAAAACAACAACATAAAAAGGACAAAAAAAACCCCAAAATATTTCCATCCTGATTACCTGACATTGCACATTACAGCATGTTAGTCAGACAGCTTGTATAAGCAGATGCTTGTATAAGCACGTTTGAAAAAACAGGAAACTTTCCCAGACCATGAAGGCTTTCTCTTGCTCTCAAGCACATTGGTTCACTTTATGCAGTTAAACAAATAAACACACTCAATCAAGAGCCCTTTTGTTGCTGCTTCCCGACAGCAGCTGGGACAAGGCAGAAGTGCCTATTTCCATATGTGGAACATGGCAGGGGTGGCTGCACAAGGCCGTGCCCCTGAATGCTGATTAACCGAGAGCCCAGGCAGAGGCAGAGGCAGGCTCATTGGCATGCAGGTGTCACTCAGGCATGCCCAGCTCTCAGCCTGCCAGCACCGCCGCTAACGGAGCTGCACTGCTCCAGGCAAGGCAAGCAGCAGTCCCAAAGGCTTGGCAAATATGCTGGAGAGAAATCTTGTCAAGCCAATTATCGACTAAGATCTCTTCAGGTTGGTTTTGGCAATGATTTATTAAACAAGTTTGGTGTTCATCTCCAGTAGGATGTTTCCAAGCAAAATTTTGTGTCTAACTGAAAACAGATGCTTCATAGGAGTGTTTCAGGAGAAAGCACTCTTTGTTTTTATTTTATGGAAAAAATTCAGTGATTGTTGAGGAAGATGGAGACAATTTCTTACAAGACATGTGGGAAATTAAAACATCCAGATTTGCCAATTCAAAAATTGGCTCTCTGCTTAGCACATCCTTTCCCTGACATGGGTAGCAGACCTTGCAGGAGAGCTGGGCTGCTGCCACAGCCTCCCTGTCTGACCTGTTCCTATTTATCACTGCAAGTTAACACAAAATCCCACAAGCAGTGATCAACAACACAAACCACTCATTTTTTTCCCACTATCTGAACCCTTCACCAAGTCCCCTCATAGCCAGGACAGTGACTGTGTGTGGAAATAACCTGGCCAATAGTTCAGATGAACAGGTTATGTCTACCTGAAAATAATTTCTCCAGTGCTACAGAAGCTCTAACTGGTGACATCCACCATCTTCATCCACCACTATGCTCTTCACCTTTGCCTTTCAGTATTTCTACACCTTTTATTCACATACACATACTCACAATACACACAACATAGTGCAAGTGGAGGCAAGGTTGTTCCTTTTGCTCTCTGAGACAAGAGGAAAACTTCAGCTCAAAAGAAAAGCATGTCACAGCCTAGGTAATACATCCTTTCCATTTATTATCTTGCATTAGCATTAAAAAGAATGTTGATGCATGCCCAAGCCACACTACAAAATTGTTTGGGAAGGTGTTAGTCAGGTCTAAACCAGACTGAGAGTCTTTTTGTCAATTTAACAGCTGAGGTGAATCAGATGCAGATATAGAAAAGTTTGAATCATCAGAAAAGTCCAACATATCAAACATTCAGGAAAACAAGAGAAACCCACCAGTTCACTTCAATGTCTTTTTTTCTCAAATGGAGAACACAGGACACAGAGACCCACATGTGGGCCCTGGTTCCACTGTCTTAGTATGCAAAGGTGAACTGAAAATGACTGAAATGAAAGGCTAGGCCAGGCACACCTCCTTCTCCCAGCTCGTCAGTCTCATTTAATCTCTTCTTAGTCTTAATTTTACAATAGCAAGCTGACAAACAAAGCTCTGTTGCATGAGACAGACTTCAGTTTGAAGATCTTTTTCACCAAAACAGAAGCATTTCTTAGATACTTTTAATATCGTTGTCCTGCCTGATCTCTCAGAGAAAAAAGGGAAATTTCCTTCCCATTTATTTACTCCACTGCTTCTCTACCTGAACACACCCCACCCTCCAATGCATCAAGTGAGATGCATAAAGAGACTGAGATACACAGAGAACCTCAAGGTCCATGCTGCGTTTTACACTCCCTTATAGCTGTGAAAGTACACACAAACTTACATTTCCTAGGCAGTCTTCTGGCTAAGAGGGCCTGTCCTGAAACAAGACATTATGGCCTGGATATACAAAAGATTATTCACTAAGGGAACTGAGGAGAAATTCTCTGTATACAGCAAAAAAACAGTCAGTGGAACTGACAAACGCAGCAAGAGGGGTTCAATCTGTGAGTGATTTTAAGAATTGAGTGACATAAAAAAGATAAAGTAATTACAAATAAGAAGGAAGCGCAAACAACAGGAAGGCAAATGGGCACACAGAGCTTGCAAAGGGTCTGCTGTCTTTCAGTTCCCAAGATGTTCCACATAATCATTTACTATTAGCTCTAATTGACTTCAATGCAACAAAAGCACAAAACATTTCTGGACAAGCAAAACACACAGGCACTGCTGGGTAGCAGCACAAAAGAAGTGTAACTACTTCAGGGAAGTCATGGCTTGGCAGCTGATGAAAAGAAAAGAGGCAAGAGTTATCCTCGGCATATTTTTCTTGAGCCTACATAGCATACGACTACCTCACACAAGCAATGCCACCTATCTTACAAGACCACCCTAGGGATAAGGTAATTAAATTACCTCACAGAGGTTGGTGCTTAATTAAAGGTCAAACTAAATTGCACGGAAACCTCAGCAACATGTTGATGTTTATCCCTGTGCCATTAAGTTGCTATTGAATGTGGCTTCCATTGTAGGCTTTACCACTTTTCATATCCCTCACCTGCTGCTGACCATTTAATCATCACATTTCTCAGCTGAATTTGACATTGACACACCTTCTTCCACTACCTCACTTTAGTAACAACTCAAATACCAAATTTTTATTGTTAGCCTAGCAATGTAATACAAAAGGAGAACAGGAAAAGACTGCAGTTCTTGCAAAACAAACCATGGTACATGTTTGCTCATACATCACTCACTGTACTGTATGCACACTTATAAGCAGTTATTCTCGTAATAATTATGTTAGTTTTGCTGACATGGAAAGCATGTGTTAGCTTTTGTGTTACATGTGGCTAAATATTGCACATTCTTTGTACTAGAGCCTAGAGAAATACATGCCACTGCAAAAGCAAAAGCCTGAAAAAGTAACCCTAGAATAAATCTTGTATCAGCATGAACTCTGAGTATGAATGCTAGGTACTGATGTTAAAAGTAGTGAACTTAATTAACTTGTTTATTAACAACACACAGGAGTGAAAATGACCTATCACTGAAGTTCACAAACACATGAGTTTTCAGCATTTCTGCAACTGAAAGCCAGGCGTATCTTTTGGAAACACAGCATTTTAACATTTAAAAACAAACCAATCCCTTTCTTTTACATTCCAACTCCCAATGATTTGACCAGGATATTAATGCAGACAAGTCTAGGACTGTACATAAATACTTCCAAGCATATGAACAGTCATTCCTCTAAAGAAAAAAGAGTTTTGACAAAGGCATTTTAAAGTTGAATCATAAATACTTATTGACAGCTAAAAATACCTCTGTTACAGTTTAAAAGGTGCACAAATGCACTGTCTGTGAATTTGTACCAAAACCTCAAAAGGATTAAATCTATAGCACAGAGCTGAGATTTGACTGTGAGCAGCAGGATAAGTAACTGAATAACAAAATTTGATCACACAGAATCCCCTGCACGACAAAACTGTCTCTAGTATTTGGTTTTGGCTTCTGTGTCTTCTGTGTCAGTCACTGATCTGAGCACTGCTGCTTCACCTATGTGTGGCATGCCTTGCCCAGGTGCAAGAGGAATAAATATGGAATCTTCCCAAAGTAAGGATGAACCTCGTGCAGCTGGAGAGGGACAAACAAAGGCCTGGATGCAGTCTCTCCTATTACAGCAGCCCAGGGAAGCACAGCTGGGCTGCAACACCACATCCTCTGTCACTTCCTTGTGTTGAATAGGATCAGCTGCTGCACAGAGTAACATCCAGGCTCTCAGAATGACAAACAGGATAGCAGACAGACCAAAGCAGTCTGGAAGTGCCAGTGTTCTGTCGGAGCACAAAATGTAAGCATTCCATTACTCCCATATGACTCTTCCCTGATAGGGAAGGCTTGTCCTGTAAGTCCTTGCTAAGTAAAAAATGAATGGACTCTCAGTTGATCTCGTTCTCCTGGTTGTTTATTCTTTTCTTATCAACAATTTCTGCACACCAGGCTTTACACCAGCCTAGCGTGAAGGAGAAAGGACACCAAAGAGCCCAAAAGCCTAAAAGCCTCTAACACACAGATTCAAGGTTCTCTTAAAGATAATTCACCCAATTATCACCACGAACGTACATTATTTCTACTTTCCTACCAATTATTAACTGAACTTCTATTCACATAACACTACACTGCAGCAAATTCTAACCAATCTTTTAGTGTCCCGAACACTGCAGAATATGGAGTAGATGACAAAGGAAGAAGAAACCTAAAAACTACAAGGATCCTCCATCTACTTACCATTCTAATTTCCCAAAAATCTACATTTTTCACCCTGTGATAAATTACATATTATGCTACTATCTAATTTACATTCTTAAAAATTCTGTCTCATCCCAAAGCCTAGGAAGCCCTTTCCATGGACAAAGGTTAAAAGCAGTATTTTTCAGAGGGTTTGGATCCTTTAAAACATGCAGAGAAATATTTTCTGCATTCCAGATTCTAAGTGTTACACTGGATTTGTATTACTTATGGCTTGAATTCTCTGAGGTTTGCAAATGCCTGATGTCATGTGCCTCAGCAGACACAAGGCACAGGGCGTCCCAAGGCACACAACAGACAGATCTCAGTGTCACAGTCAGACAGACAGGTACAGAATGCAATCCTCAACAGCAGAAACTAACACTATTTGACTGCACCAACACCCAGGGTAATGAATATTTATCTTTCCCAACTGATGCTTCTAATTTTAGCCTGGTTTACTTTTGTAAGCAAAGAGCAAGCCTGCTTGTTCAGGAGTCTTTGGTAATTTAGATACAGCACTTTTTAAACAGTAACAGAAAACCTGTGCACCTGTAGCCACATGCTGTGTTTGTATGTGTGTGTGTGTCCATCAAAACAGAGAAAATCATGTGGAATTATCTCACTTGCAGTCAGTTATGGGAAACACTTGCTGTGGGTGGATCAGTAATGGAACTCTTACAGTTCAAAATACGGCATTCTGTGGTGTCATTTTAGAAAAGAAAATACATATATTTAAAAATGCTTTTAAAAATTATTTTGACCTTTTTAAAGTCTTATTTCAGAGCTCATTTAGAGAAACATATAGGGAAAAGCTGGCAGAACATTTATTTCACCAGTCTCTCTCTATACAATATAGATTAACTATTAATCAGGTACAGAAAAAAATAATCAAAAACCAATACACAAAATGGGCTGGTGCTTGGGAAGCTACTCCAGCAAGCTGAGCTGCAGTTCCTGCCCTGCCTCATGGCAAACATTTCAGTGTATCATTTTACACCACTCCAGTGTATTAAATGATTCTTTACATTGGTGTCAATAAAAAGCCTTTCTGGAAAGCAACTCAGTTATCCACATTGCTGAACAATTCTGGAGAAGACACTGAGAGAGACAGGGGAACCAGAGTACACAGCTCTTCAAAAAACCAGGCCAAGGACTTTCTGCTCCCGCACTTACTGTAATTATTGGAAGTCTTTCCACTGATTTCCCTGAGTTTTTGGGTCACACATAATTAGCACAATTCCAGATGCTTTCACTCCCTTCAGCTGAAGGGTGAGCATGACTCTGTCCAAATATCCTAGAGACCGACCCCACCCAGACAGAGCCTCATCATGAATTGCACATATGGAATTAAGCATAATCTTCACGCTTTCCAACACTCAAGTTCTTACTCCTTTAGAAAAACCGTACTACGTCTGAGACATATCACAACCCATAAGCTTCAGTTTGACACAGACATAATTGGTTTTTGAGATAAAACTTTGTAGTGCCTAATGCAGTAGCACAGTAAGGAACCACTACAATACATCTGATCATGTAGGAAATGCCACAGCCCAAATCAGCTTTTACAATGTCTATCATATGCTTTAATAACAACAGCTATAGAGCTGATGAGATTTTTGTGTAGTCTGCAACATTTGTAACAAGTTGAACATAACTAACTGTCGCTATTTTCTGTTCAGGCAGCGTTTCCAATTTGCCCCAAGACAGAGTTACTTAAATGGCATCTTCCCATCCTGGAGAGATTCTCAGTGGCTGATGAGTGCATTAGAATGCAAGATAGACTCTAACTGTGATTAAATAACCCTGTCCTACACTTGGGACAAAGATAATGATGAAAACAGAAAACATATCTGCTCTATTCTCCTGACTGCCAGTTTTTTCCCTAATGGTCAGTTATGCAAGTGTCCCACAGCAATCTTTCACAGTAATTTTGCTACAATGAACACAGTCAGCTCAAAATATTTTTTTTCCTACCCCAAGGAATCATAAAAATGAGAGATGACAGAGTTGCTAGGTCACCTTACCCTTTATTCTACTCTACATTTAAGACTACATTCCATGCAGTTATATTTATTACTGGTCTACCACTGAAAGAATTTCTCTGATTTAGATCACTGAAATCCCATGGAAGGCAAGTGGACAAAAAATTTACTTCAGATAATGATCTAGTTTATTCTTGTTGATAAAATAAAACAGTCACATAAATACATTCCTATCAACAATTTCAGTCAGAAAAAACCATGGTTTATAAAGTGGTTGTTTGGAGCTGTTCCCATTCTGCTGACTTTTAGATCTTTGTGGGGGTTTTTGTTTTTTTTTAAGCAAGGTCAAGGAAAAGGTAAATAATAAATCAACAAATTATAGCAAAGTTTTGCTTTTAAGAACGGTCTTCTGCCTTTCAGTAACAGAAATCAGTAACTCCTCCTCTTGAGTTTCTTTTTCAGCCAAACACTAAAATCATACATGCATACATAAAATCAATTCCAAACTGCCCTTGTGCCAAAACTAAAAAACACAACTTTAGAGCTCAATTTTGCAGAACTCAAAAAATTAAAACTACCTTTAATTCATAATTTATTTACTTGAACTGGTATGTGTTTATTTTGCATAAAACTAAGGCTTGCTAAAATTTAAACAACGTTTTTAAAGCAGAAAGTACTCAATACAGACCATAGAAGAATGTTTTCAAACTGCTGGTTGCATACAAAGATGTTAGGATCAGCTATTTATGACATCAACTCAGTGACAACAAAATAATATTAAAAATCACGAAATATGTCCTTTGAGATAAATGCTCCAGGGGCCTGCTTAGCCGGAGTTCTGCACTAATGGAGTTGCTAAAACTAGTTTGAATAATTAGCTATTATCTTTTTCCATCAGCAAAGCTTTGGAAATCTTAACTGCAATTGAACATTGAAACTGTTAATTCACTTCCAGCAGAAATTCCAAGCTAAAGATTACCAAAGCAGTCTGTATTTTTAAGCAGCTCAGGCCTAACGTGGTCCACAGATTTGCTGATGGCTCTAGAAAAAACGAGTGCCAATTGAGTGCTGAGTCGGAACTAAATGATACGGTGAGAAAGGAGCAATAAAGCTGAGATGAAACACAAATCCATCTGGGCATCAGCTGCTCCAGCCACCAGAGAATGGACCAGTATACCACAAAAACTTGCTTAACTCCTCTAGTGCTGTAAAGTTTAATAACTCAGCTTTGGAAAAAGTTCTAAGGTGGGGGATGAAAACCGTGAGAAACCTACAAACCAAACTAAAGGAGAAAGGAAGGATTTTATTAAACCGCAGAAAAGCTGAGGTTGCAAAATGACTACTTTTTAGATCATAATTGCCATTAGAGATATAAAAGCTACTTAACTGAAGACCTGAAAATTTGTTTGGCTCCTCATAACTGAAAATCCATACTGAGTTGCACGTTTTAGCTCTGAGATCTGCAAATTACAGAAAACAAAAGCAGCTCAATTTGGAAGCTGTAATTTACTTGCAGCTGCACTAGCTCTGAACAGCCCCAGTTGGAATCCAGGCCCTAAGATACACACATTTCCCCTCCTATTTAAAATAAATTCTCTACATTTCTTCCAAAACAACTGTTACATATTCCATGTGATACCCCTTAACCTGATATTCAGCACAAGCAACTGTACTTTGCTTCCAAATGTCTGTGGACTGCAGATCTTGGATTGTGAATTTTCACTTTATGCTATATATGCATTATTAGATCTTGTCAGGGGTTGGGCTCCCTGTGTTGGCAGCAGGTTGGAGAAAGCTGGAATTTCTGGTACATTCAGAGAATTCTCCTGCTGAATGAAATGGTATGGATAGTTACTGATTCAAGATCTGAAGAGATCTCAGAAAACAGGAACTTGTCAAGGTCACAACTTAAGAGTCATCTAAGTACCTTTCAAAAACATTTTAAAATAACTTCTAGTTTGAATGTTACTCTGGCACAAATGTTATTTAAGTGTCAATAGGACTTTTTCAGAATTATATAATAAACAAGGATTTGGCTTTGTGGGGGAATTAAAGCCAGCAGACTCTCACCATAATGTTCAATAGAACAAAACATGGGATGAAGGAAAAGAGCTAGTGAAGATTCGTATCAACTCAAGCTGTCTTGTCCCAAAACCTGAGATCTACCTCTTTCAGTGACTAGTAACTAAACCCAAAGAAAAATTAAGAAAAATGTAAGGTACTTCAAGGGAAGGGTGTTGCACACGCCTCACAGCAGAGGTTGAAAGAACTTCCCTTACACCACAGCTGGATGAGAACTCAGTAAGCAGAATGCCCAGTTAGTGTGCATCTGCACATCCGTTATGTTAACATAGAAAAAGTCAGTGCACTGCCCTGGCATCCAAGAGATGGATTTTCTTCTCAGTCCTCCCAAATGAACATAATTTCTGGTCCTAATCCATGACACAGTTAGAGTTACAGTAACCTTGAGCTCAGAGTGAGCTAATTGACATGATTTTTGTAATTGCAGTATAGGTTTAAATATCCGCAGTTTAACATAAGTGGACTACAATGCTGTAGTTGCTCAACAGCTTGTAATCAAACTTAAGGGAGGTTTTTCCAGGCTATTTTATGCCACTTCTGGCTGTTTCATCCTCATCATTAGGACATTATCAATAGCTGTCCATCATCCCCATGCCCATAGACCTTCAATCAGGCTATAAAGACTCATTCAGAGAGCACCAGCTCCCTGTGAATACAGCACAGGGGGTTCTTAGACACAAGAGACACTTAGTTCCTGAAATATTCCTGGTGCTGCCTCTAGCATCTTTATCTGCTGCCTCTTTGCAGGGAAATGAGGGAGCAGTGTCTGATTTTTAACACAAATGGACAGAGAATTTAGACACTGAGTATTTCTGAATGTTCTGGACAAAGTCAAGTCGATGTGGGGGACCAAACTTTTCCTAACTTCATGAGTAGAAGATTCATTCCTCTGCATCTGCCTGCACTCTTCTATCAGTTACCCATCACCATGCTTTTAAGTATTGCTGTCCCTCAAATGATGAACACATGGCCAAAACACACACATACTTAAGTATAAAGTACATTAATTTTTCTTTTAACTGAATTTCCTTCCCTTTAAGTAATTCAATAACTCTAAATAACTTCTGCAGAAATATTAAAAGACTTATCTTTGCCATGTTCAGCTCATGCCATAGACCATTATCTAACCCAATTTAATTCCACTATTTGGGACAATGATGGGTAGGAGTAACTCCACCCCTAAATTGTCTCCCCTCTGCTTTAAGGAGGTGGACCTTTTTGCACACGGATCATTTGAATCCTCCTGTTGCATGAAAAAATTTTCATTTGTAAGAATGTGTAAATCAGGCAAAAGTGTCCAGTGTGATATTTAAAATATCTAAGACTATACAAGTAAGCATTAGAAATTAGATTTAACCACCATTCAGACTCATTTAAGATCATAGTATGCCACTGAACATTGCAATGAGAAAATAGTGAGGATTCCATAGCGAATACAGGAATTTTCTCAGTAAATGTGATGATATCTGGCATGTTGCTTGAATAGAATAGTCCCCAGAAGTGGATCAGGAGAGCATCAGTAAAATGTACAGGAAAAGAGAAGGAAACAGACACACACAGAAACAGCAGCTTTAGAGGTAATGCTGTTGTGGTGTTCCCCCTTTTAAGAGCATAATTCTTTCTGACATTAAATTCCCTATTTTAAATTTATGCAGGGTCTTTGTAGAGGGCAATGACAACATTTCTCACCCAGTGCTCCAGGGCTGGGCATGCAGCATGAGGGAAGCCTTCATGCTGCCCTTCCCCACATCTGATGCTTTGCCAGAAGAATGCCTTTCCCGACACACCTCAAAGCTCTTTCAAGCACAGATCATAAGCGGAAGCAACTATTTCTAAAACCGTATCTATCTCACCTCTTCATACTCAGTTAAAATCCCATAAAACTGTTGCAAGCTCAGGTAAAAATTACACTGGAGCTCTGGCCTCAGAGGTAATCAGCATTTCCAAAAGCCAAACATATAGAGGAGATACAAGATTTTTAATTTCAGAAGCTGTCCTGAAACATCCAACTCACAATTATATTAGGTCATAAAAGCAAAACTCACTTAAACACAGGCAAAACAGAACATGCTTAGAAGCAAAGGACCTGTAGAGAGCTTTACAACACAAAAAGCTGAGGCTAGCTGACTGCCTTAATGTCCTGTCATGATATGTTATCTTTTACACACATTAATTCTGCTAACTGGTGCCAAGGGATTTTCACAGCCATTTCAGCACCTCCAAGGCGACACCTGAGGGGAATTACATTTCACATCAGTAACTAAGTGTAAAAGCACATGAAAACGCGTGTGGATATGTGCTAAAACTCACTATCACAGGATCCCCTAAAGTCCTTTAAATCTGGTCTTTGCTCTCCATTTACTTAATACACTAGTAATTTATATCTTTTTAACCAAGGTTCTCCACTCTATAGAAAGGAAAAAGGAAAAAACTCACCAGCATGGAAATAAAGTAGGAAATTATGCATGAAGGACTAAGTTGTTCTTGCAAAGATTAAGCTGTGGCTGTGCAGTGTACAGCTTTTTAAAATCTGGGTTAAAATATGGTTCTCCAAGACAAGTATGTTTGGATTTCCCATTGATAAATAATGCCAGTTCTATGAATCTGAACAGACCTTTCCCAGTTTCTTGGCTGCTTTTCTTTGTTTTCTGGTTTTTTTACCTTCCACTTTCCATACTGCTACAAGGGTGACCCACTTGCAGTCCAGAGAGAAAGGAGGTGGTCTTTGGAGACCAGGTGGATGAGAGCAATGGGAGGGCTCACAGAGACACAATGGGCTCCCACCAACACCCTGGGGGAGCTCTTCACCTCATTTAAATCTGATTTAACACTAGGCAGTTATAAATATTTATTAGAGGTTATATATATGTCCTAGTAGCATTTCTATACACTTTATATCATATAAAAACATCACAACTTATTTTAATAATTGGGTTATAACAAACTGAAGCTACTGAGCTGCATGATGTTTATAAGCATTAATTATAGTTGTTTTTTCTGGCATGCCTTTTTTAAAAAAAAATCATTATCAATTGCTTAACATTTTCAAGGCTTTGAACAGCTTGGGCAACAGTCCATAAAAACTCATTTAGGAAGTTTAAAAAATAAAAGGCTCAGCTTTTTCCAGAAACAAAACCAGGGAAAATACCTAAGTTTAACAATTAAAAACAAGCAAACAAACTTAGAAGTGCTTAGTGAAGGAGCTTTCCAGCATTCATACTTTTGGAGTGTGCACTGGATTACTTTTTACTGCCAAATTACTGGCAAAGATTCAGAAATTAGGGATGCTTATAGATGTCCAACAAATATCTGCCCAATTTTCACTGCATTGCAGTGTCTGAAGCTGCCATTTGCAAATATTCAGTGAAAGATAATTAAAGACTGGCAAGGAAATTCTCAGAGGAGTCCGTAATGATACCACCACTCAGAATGAGTTGTGAAGATAAACCTGTTAACATTTGTGAAACACTCCAATGCTATGATAATGAACTGCACAGAAAGCCCCTGAGACCAGAATAAATCTGTAATCAAATGGGATATAGGACACTGTGTAGTAAATAAAACCATGCACCTCACACTGAACACAAAGAAATGACTGAATTTACCCACGGTCACTGGCAGGTATCTGTGGGCTGCCTAAAAGAAGTACCATGGGAAGAAGATTTGTATATACTGATTTGGGGGACAGAAATAAGGGTTTGGTAAATTTTATACACAGAAGTGCCAGCTTAAATTCAGAGATTAAAAACTGTGACTCTGTACTTCAACTTTTGAGGGTTTTCCTTTGCCAACACAATCCCTGAATGTTATTAAACCACAGGGGCTTTTTGTCTCTCTGACAGAGCTGTGCCATCACCTGAGCAGCTCAGAATAGCAGCCTGCCAATAAAGTGCACCAACTGGCTGAATATAATAAATTCTTTTTTTCCATACAGGTAGCACATAAAAATGAATGTAGTACAGTCTAACAGCCCATCCTCAAGGAAATCACAATTTCTTAAAATGTCATCCACAAAGAAAGGCTGGAGCCACTACTGCCCTTACAGCTGTGCCTGAGCTTCCTGCATGTTTGTACAGATTTATGAACTGCACATTCTGTTCCCTGCCAGATCCTTGACCTATTGTACACTACAAATTTATTTTCCCTGGCAGCCAAAAGGGAATGATTAAACCAGGTGAAGTGATTACAATCATATATTCATATAAAAAAACCCAGCTTAAATACTTTTAACTTAGATGCCTCCCAGTGTTTATATTCATACCTGTATGGGTGTTATTTCATTTTTAGTTTTGTGCTGAGACACAAGTCCAGCCAAACAGACGACATTCAATTGTAAAGGCTTTTTTTAAACTTTTGCCCAAACTGAACTCCTTCAGAAGTACAAATAATATGAGCCAATATTTCTCCAAATTTATGTTTCCTTTCTTTAGATAAACATCCGTTGATTCGATTACAAACCTCTCAAGTAATTTTTTTCAGCTATCAACCAGACACGCAAACATGAGAGGAAAAAAACCTATTTGCCTTTGAGGAAGAGCATCTCAGCATAAACAAAAATCCACACCTCTGGAGCTCCTCCATGCATACCTCAGGATGTTCTTCAACTGGAAAAACAGTGTTAAGAATCAGATACTTCCTGAGAAAGCTGAAGGTAGAGTCAAAGCATTCATTCTCTGAGCAGGGAAAGTTGACTCAGCTTCTTCACTATAGGGTGCTGAAGGGTAAAATGTTTATCTTAACCTTAAACTTATTAACTTTAGAGAATGATGAAAAATGAAAGCAGTATTTTATGTATCTATCTTTGTAATTTGTTATAACTCTGCTGCCTTTTTGATTCTCTTTTGAGGGAGTGAAAGAAGGAAGGGCTTTCAAAACTTCATTAAAAGAAACTTCTGTGATGGAAATAATTTACTTAGTGTGCCTAGTGTGTTTCCATAGAAGAGAAGCTAGTTAATGCAAGACAAAAATTGTTTAGTTTACCGTCTGGAACAACAGAATAAACAAAACTAACGCAGATTAGCTGGGACTTGCATGTGCCTTCAGCTTTCATTCTACTGGAGAGAATATTCCTCTGAAGAGAAATGCCATGTTTGCCTCATGAGTTAGGGTAAACAGATGAGGACTGGCCTAAATGAAAACAGTGCTGAAAAATGACAGAGCAGCTCCCAAGCTAGCAAAGCAGCTAGCAGATGTTCACTGCCCTCGGGGAGCTAAAGGCTGGCCTTGACAATTGAAAATGCATGTTCCTAAGCATTTTCTTAGCTGCTGGTAACCCCCTCTTGTCTCCTGGTCTTCGCTTCTGGGATTTCAGAACCAGAGCAGGTGCCAGCAAGACAGGCACTACCCAGAGCTCACCAGCAGAGGTGACAGTGTCACCTCATCTCCTTCAAATCCTCTTACACCATTCGTGCTGCAGTACCACAGCTGCTCCCTGGCTCCTTCCCTCACAGAATCATCTCTGCTGTGACAGTAACCCACTTTCCCACCCTTCCTTTTTTTTCCCCCACAAATTCTCAGCTGTCATTTATCCCCTTCTACATTTGTTATCCCTCTCTTCATTTCTTTCGTATGATAAAAATGAGAGTGAACTATTTGCCATTCTCACAACCCTGATTGCCTCAATGAGGACACATAACTTCTCTCAGCTACAAATTCACCTCAACCTAGCCACACCAAATTTACACTTTACTCAACACAGTGGGCTCCCAGGTCTTTATGGCCATGATGCAATAAAGTAAGGATGACACTGGTCTTTGTCTCCTTGTTTTCTCTGAATATTCCCTCTAATTTGCCTGCAGTAACCAGAAGAGAAGTACTCTAGAGGACAGTATTGCCACAGTTCTTTTGGCAGATGGTATTTAATTTGTTGCAGTCAGAAACTTCCAAGATAGTAATAGCTCTCTGTTGAGAAGGAATTCCACAGAACAGCAACTAGGCAATTTTTTGCACATTATGCCATGTTTCAGAAATGTATTTAATTATAGACCCACAAAGCCTATGACTAAGATTCTATTTGACCTCTCCCAGAGACACATTTCTATTTCTGAATTGTGAAAGATGCATGTTAAAAGTCAAGATGTTCACAAGAAAAGCCAAACAGGAATTACTGATTTAACAGGATCTACCTACTGAACTCCTTACTCTGATTAGCATGCAGTATCAGCAGAAGAAGCCCAAATATCACTTACCTTGGAAACAACAAACAGTTTTAGAGCAACTTTATAATTTATAATCATTATTAAACTGATGAAATACTGCTTTTCACAACTACATACAATTAGGTGAGAGAACTGAATCTAAGTTACTTAAACCATTAGCAGTACTTACTGAGTACTAAGAGCTCAACCCAATTTTGTTTCTCTCTAGAAAATGTCTTCCAAGGCCCCTGATGCTCTGGGATAGTTTTGCTTAGCCTTCCAATAGCATTTTTAGACAGTCTCAGTTTCTTGTACTTTTGATCTTTGTACTGTGAAAGGTCTTGAGGAAAGAGACATGCAGCTCTTTATCAGTATGACTCTCAGCTCCCATGTGCTTCCAGAGAACATTCCCTGTGAAACTAGGTGTGGAGCAATGGGGCTGTGACACTGCCATGGAGAGACAGACCTTTGATGCTGCTACTGCAACAGTGGATTTGTGGTGGGATGTGATAATGATCTTTCCTGAAAATTCAGCTCAGTCCTTAATATGGGGACAAATTGCCACTAGTCCTAGGAATTTAACTGCCTTAAGAATCTGCCTTACTTAGTCGAAGCATAATCTTCAGTTAAAAGACTTATTGAAACACAAAACATTGGCTTAACTCTTCCCTCTTTAACTTTAGGCTTCTGTAACTTCAGGGTTTCAGATCAATACTGAAAGCTTCTAAAAATTCCACAGCAAGCTTACCATCTTCTCTGCCTCTCTTTCCTTTGCACCGGCCTTTTAAAAAACAGAAAATAAACTAGAGAAAAAGCAAACTGCTGATTTACTTCCCAGTCCAGAGTCCCCCACTCGGTCACCCTGCCAATACCCATTTACTAGTGCCAGCACTAATGTATGAAACAAGCTGCTCCTTCTGCTGCATTCAGGATTTCTGCCACAGCTTCTGTGCCCTCTGTGCCCTCAAAAGGACTTTGAAAAAAGACCAATCTGCTATTAAATGCTTGGTTTGAAAAAGCCTTTGAATAAACACAAAAGCCACAGTTCCTCACCATCTTTCTGCTCCCAGCCTTTCCACATCACATGTGGAGCAAGGGGACTATGTTGCTGTGCAAGGTAATACCTGGGAAGGTGGCATTGATAATGACCATTTACTTTCTGTCATAAAATCTACAAGTGTTGCTAGGTCAGTAGTAGCACTGTTATGCAGTAAGGGAGAAGATGGAAGATGGTCAAGTAAAAGATGATGCAAAATGAAGCACTGCCCTTCCTAAAGTATAGAAACTAGCCTTCTAAGAATCAATGGAAAGAGCTGCCTTATAAATCTCCTCCTTCAGTTGTCTACTTGGTGCAGAAACTGTGGATGTCAGCAGCACTGATGAAGGAGATTAAATGGGTTTAGAGTGACTTTGTGGAACAAATGCAACAGATTCCAGAGGCTGCTGCTTAGGGCCTTGCATGCTGGAGTTGCTGCATATCAAACAGCACACTGGGAGCAACTGCTGTGATCTGCACTTTATATTTCTCCAAGTTTGCTTCCCAAAAGGCCAGGACAGTCTCCTGCTCTCCACAACTACAGAATTCACAATTGACTCTATTATAATTTACTTTCTTTCCATGTATTTCTACTTTCTGTATATAAACTGAAAAATGCCCTTAGCTCAAATATGCTGTCCCTCTCTTTTCCCATATCCTCATCACAAAAACATGCACCACATTTTCCCTGTGCTCAATGAGGACTCTAATTGAGAGATACAGGTAAGAATTTAGGGCATTCTTTTAGTAAAAGAAGTATTTACCAGATCCATGCCTCAACAGCAGTATGATCAGGATTAAATTTGTTCAAGTTTGATTCAGCACCTAAATCACTGATAGAACTCACAGTTTCTTTGCTGATGCAGCATCAAACAGAAGATAGAACAAAGCAAGTTTTCAGCTCTTAAAACACCAAGCTTGGAAGCTTAAAACACTTACTTGAGCCTGCCTAGATGTGACATGCACACAGGCTGGCTTAGCAGGCACAAGAACCGCCCAGGTACATAACCACTGCCACCAGCTGGCTGAAGCCAAATTGAAGCACCCAGAGCCTTGGAGCCATCAACCAGCTCAGTCTGCCAGGGGTGCTCCTGCAAGCACAACACACTTGATGAACTGCAGTTCAGGGCTGAAAGACAACAGGAGCAAACCCACCCCAGCTCAGGTACCAACCTCCTGTCCAGAGTACTATGCAGGATGTGGGAGATGTGCTCTCCGCACCATGACCAGCAGGAGGGCCTTTATGAAGTTCTCAGCCTCTGGTTCTCTGGACAACCCTTTGCTGTTGGATTCGGGACAGTTGTTTCTGTGGCTATATGGCCACCAGACAACTGAAGATCTGTAATAAAAAGGAACCAAACCCTTTAGCCTAGCAGGCAGAACCACCATTGGTAGGGAAGATGTCCTAGAATTGTATTAATTTTCCTGAACCGTGAAGGCTGCTTAAAGATTCCATACAAAACGCATACACTGTGCCTTCTACATAAATAAACTACAAAAATTAGTACTGGTTTATGAGTAGTAAATGTAACAAATTGATGGACTAATCCATCAAACTCCTAATTGCTCCTAAGAACTCAGTATAAGCACCAAAACTCTGAAGTAGTCAGCTCAAGTTTTTTTTTATTTATTTACCCACAGTGGCATCACTGAAAGTTCCCAGCCCTAAATTCTGCTCCCCCCAAAAATCCCAAACCAGTGCTTTCTCTCCCTAAAAAACCAAACCCCCTAAATAAACAGACAATACCACAAAAACATCTTATTTTCACCACTTGGAACTGTTAGCTCTGCGTTACAACCTTGCCTGAAGTGAGACGGCAACTACTGCTACGACAGGGATTTCAGAACTGGATATACCTATCCACCCACACCCCCCAACACACTCCCCTAGACTCAAATTCTTGCCAGGGAATGTGAGTGAGAAACCCAAGACTTAGGCTACAACTGGCATTCTTCCCCTTCTACCTTACACAACCAAGCTAGAAAAAATCCAAGGAGCTCTCGTACCAGAGGGCTGTGCCAGATCCTACTTCCTTGCCCTCCAAGAAGAACAACAAAGCCTCAGCTCCTGGCCTCGGCCATGCCAATACCTCCCTCGATGAAGTCACAGATACGAGGACAGATGGACAATGCAAAAGTGCATTTCTGTGCTTCCTTTGAAATCGCTCTGGCACGACCAGATGGTATTCTGTGTCTACCTGGTATAAATTAGAACTTACAAGTGGCTACAGCACTGCCAAGGGCAATCAATTCCGCATCCTTTCAGGCATATTCTTTTCCAAAGCTGGGATGTCCCTTTCCATGATGATGGATATCTGATTGAAATCTACCAGAGAGGAAAACATCCCGCAGAAAGCTTCACTGCAGAAATAACTAAAGTGAGGGAATTAGAACAGTGATGTAGTCATGTGGAGTGCTGATAAGGCACTGACAAGGAAAGAACAAGAAAAATGTAAGTGTTTGCCACTGTGAATGTAGATTTGTGACCATAGAGTTTGGATCTTTCTCTATCAGTGGTCTCTTCATACTAGGCAACTCAACAACAATTTTAGTAATTGTTACTAAAATCTCAGATCTGTTAGAGAGTCTGACAGAAAGCCCTAAAAATCTTAGGGCTAAGTCTAAACCTTGTCTTGAGATTACAGAGTTGTTCCTCGCTGGATTTTCCTTCTGCCTCTTTGCCTAAGATGTGTTTCTATTTTTCCCTTCACTGATGTGAATTTTCCTTAACCACTTGTGATTCTGTTTCACATGGTTTCCACCACAGAGAAAAACAGCAATAAAATATTGAGGTTTTATTTGTCTTGGTCGAGGAATTTAGCATCTGTGAAAGTAACACCAATAATTCTTAATAATTTTCCCATGTAATTCTGTAATTTTGACAGCTAACTCTTAATAACAGCAATCTTGTTATACTAATCATCAGTCTCTCTGGAAGATCTCATCACTGCTGACAAAATCCTATCATGTCATATAAACTTATCCAAATCTGCCAGGAGCGTTTCTGAGAAGATCAATCTGTTTCTTCCTTGTGAACAGTGGAAGCAAAATCACCTACAGGGAGGACAGCTACTCCCTTCGTGTTTCCTCTGCTGTCCTTCCCATTTCTGACACACTCCTTCTGAGCCCACAAAGTTTTCCGAGGCACACAGCTGCAGGAGAGTGTGTGCACTGAGAGTACCAACAGGGCTCCGGGTGCTCCAGAGCTGCGTGCTGCACTGTGAGTCTGACAAGCAGACACAGTGCAGCAACAGCAGCTGTAATGAGCTGGGAGCCTTCATCCCCTTTCTCCTCTGCTTCCTTTTATTAGTTTGTCCCTCCTTCTGCTACTGACTTTTCTATATTAACTGGCATTGTGGATGCTATTTCTCTTCTACTCTGCTCCCAGTTTATTTGATTTTGCTTGTTTTCCTTACTTACAAATTACTGCCTTAGGGGAAAGAAATGTTTTGAACCTCTGAGCCAGTCTGATCTATTTTGGTGCAGTGGTTGTTCGTTTATTAAATCAAGTTCTCTTCTTGCTGTGATTGCTCCTTCTAAGTTCTTGATTTCCACAAAGCTATTGTTTACTGCTGTTAGTAATACAGAATGCTACCACAGTTGGTAGCAGGACTGGATTGAAGAGCTGATAAGCCTGTACTATGAAGTGCTGGTGAGCTGGAGGCCCAATTCAGTAACACAATAGAAAGCACAGTAGGATATGGACTAGAGAATGGGAGCACTTGACAGAAAAAGTCACTAAAGGTTATCTTTCATGTACAGAGGTAGGAAAAATGCAGAGCATAGCAGCTTCCTTAGATCAGTAAATCTCAAACACTTTTTCACATGAGGGCTCTCTAATCCACCCCTGAGGTGGCCTAACTCTGATCTCACGTCCTTCCCTAGAGGATGGGAACAGCACTTTCTCTGCCTCTCTAGAAACCATAGCACCAATGGCCTAGAGACCAAGAGTTTTCACCTTTGACAGCTTCTTGGTTAACATTTTTTTCATTCTGGATCTAATTTTTCTGCTCATTTCATTTCTTGTCAGTTTATCTCTGCTTTCATCAATGAATTAAACAAAACAGACTAACCTGATATAAAAAGTAAACACACACAAAGTCATGAGATTTGAGGAGGAAATTAATGAAAATTTGTTTCCACCCTTTAAGCTCTAAAAATTTATTCTCTCTTACAGAACAAATTTTCTAGCAAAATTAATGTAACAGAGTTAAGTGTTCTCTATACAACAAAAACTTGTTGACCAACAGTTCAGACTATCTAAGGAACAACAACGTGCAGGACATGGCATACATCCATTATCATCTAAAAATCAGAAAACATGAACCAAAAGCCAAAATGAAAATAGTTATGAATTAATCTGATTCTGTCCAAGCTCTGTTAAATGTAGCAAACCTCAACAGTATGTTTTTTTTCAGCAGAAATGCACTGTCAGGCTGCTAATTTTTCCAGGCATCAGAGGAATACTAAGGAATCAAAGTTTTAATTATAAATGCAAACAAATTAAAACACTGTGGACATTTAACAAATGGGAGGGCATCAGTATTCCCTCATGTATGCCACATAAGAGATTAAGACAGCCCCCAAGAACTCATCTTCAGAGGTGCAGCATGAATTTGCTTATTGATGCTGATAGCTGCATCCCTGAGATCCATTTCTATCTCCACAGGAGTCAGCAGAACACAGTTCAGTTTACTTATTCAGCTTTTTAAGGCAATGAATGTACTCACTGGCCTTCATAGAAATACGTCACATTGAATATTAAGGCCTTGAACTTTCCTGTATAAATACAGCAACACATTTTAACTTCCCCCCCCCAACATCTGTCTGTAGAGGTGCAATCCAACAGCGTCTAAGAGCCTTAGGAACTGAAATCTCATGACAAGTCAACGTAGATGGTGATTGTAAATGCCTCAGTGATTCTGAAGAAATGGTCTGTGGACAAGCCCAATGATAAAACTGTAACAGGCATAGGTGTAATTGTGCTACCAATAATTTTATTAGCTTAACTAACAGGATCAGCAAACAGCAGCACCAAGTAAGAAAACATGGCCTGGTTGTTTTGCCTCCCGGAAAGGCACAGGGGCTGGGAGGGAAGCAGCACAGCTCCTCCACCATGTGCCATCATTGCAGCTGCTCCCCCATGCTGCGTAAACGTGGGAGGTGTGAGAGGTGTGTCTGTACACATCACACCGGCTACACCTCACAGCTGGCAAATTCCTCACAACCAGTGGAGGGGCAGAAAGGCAGCAGGATGCACGTCGCTGATCTAGAAACATACAGCAGAAATGCCACTTCATTTTGCCCCACTCCTTAAACTGGGGAGAGCAAGAGAAAGGACACGGCTCTTGCCCATCTGCAGCATGCTACAGTACACTGAATGAAAAGGCTAGCATGTTATTATAGAGTCAGAAATAACCAAACTCAATATAATGCTGGCATATTTTGTAGATGCTCTACAGTAGAGGGAAGAGATCTATACAGGCTGTTGTTTCTCCCAGAAACTGCAAACACTACCTTTTGCAATGGATTGTATTTGAGCTGCTGAAACTGCGTCTAGTCTTGATTTAGGTTTTTCATAAACTGAACTTCAGGTGGGAGTTCAGTGGACACTCTGTCCAGAGAATAGTCTTGTTTGAAATCCAAAACACTGTAATTCCCTTCTAGCTGATCTACAGTTAGGAGAAAACTGAATGTAGTTTGAGTGTTTCAAACTTCATTTCCATTTTAAGTGGCATTTAACATTTTCTACATGAAGAATGAAATAAAGCAAATGCTGAAGGACTTTTTTGCTTTCTTAGGCTTGATAAACATTACTTGAATTTTGACTACTTGGCCTTGTTTGGGCTGGGATAAAGCTAATTTTCTTCCTAGCATCTGGTGCAGCACTGTGTTACGCATTTAGGATTATGATTAGCCAAACTCCATGTGGTGTATACCAACATTGTTTGCCTTTTCTATGCAAAAAAACCCTAGAGCTCTCACTTCTTTGGATCAGCTGACTGGTTCTTGGTTCCCTATCCCAGTCTTAATTTAGAGTAGCTCTACTAAAGTAAGTTTTCAAAATACTCCAACTGCCTGCTGCAGTATTTAGACACTACAAATTGTACATATATTTCTTCCCATTAAGTATTTAATTATATTTTGTTTTAATAACTGAATGCAGTGGTGTGCCTTATAATCAAATTACACATTAATGGTTTATTCCATGTACCCCACAAGTTTTGTATTTGGTTGTACCCTATTTTCCCCTCCTCCGAGGGCAGGACTGTCACTTTGGAGCCCTTCCCAGGTCCTGGAAAGTTCTCTGGAAGGTGCCAGGTGATATGTCCTGACCCGGGGAATCCCCCTCCATCCCAGGGAGATTGGCTGTGGAACGTGTCATTCAATAGCCAGGTCACCACCTGAGTTGCCCTAATTGGTCAACCCCTGGTCCCTTCCCGTGACCCCATCTCCCCTTAAGAGGTGCTCTACAGAACTGTTCTCTGCTCTGGCTGGGCAAGGGTTTCGAGGTGAGGAGGTCCCTCAGGGGTCCTTCAATAAATTCATGCTGCTACTCAATCAGAGACCTCCTTTCCTTCACCTCTGTCGTCACGATACACCTGCCACACAGTACCACGCTGGGACCCACCAGGTCGGCTGAATCTGCATAGCAGATGCAGCCGTACCGAGGCTTGTTACCGGGGCCAAGGCTATCAAAACCGGTCCTGATAATAACTGAAAAATGTTATGCAGCAAGTTCTTTCCATATATCCAACATAAAGGGGCAATAGCATTACTGTAACCACAGTTGCTGAAGAGTACAAGCGAGGTAAGGCTTTGGTTTGGCACCTGGAACACTCCCTCTCAAACAGGCAGGAGTAGCAGAACACAATGAGTATCTTCTGGCTGCACCAACCCTTTTCTGACTGCTTTCAAGACTAAAACAGGCTTGATGATGGCATTTTCACTTGGAGCCAAAGTTTAATACCAAGTGAATAAGGACTTTGTAGGGAATCACTGTTCTGCTTTAGAAGGTGCTCTTCCTTTGTGTTTTGCTGGGAGACATAAACGCTTTGCAAGGATTGCTTTATGGTTATTGTCTGGCTTCAGTGCTTCTAAAACCATGGGAAAAAAAGCAGCAAAATCACCCGTTTGTTTTCCACACAGAGAATTTGTGTCTGTATAAGCTGCTCCCTACTATCTGATCTCATGTCTGCTATAATTGAGGGGTTCTCTCCTTACAAAGCTATGCTATTAAATGAATATATTGATCTATCCTAAGCTGTAACCCAAAGGACAGTTCAGATCCCATTTTGAAATCTGACTGAAGTATTACAAGCATGGTTGTAGTTGAAGGTTGTGAAAAGCAAACCCAGTACAAGAAATACTTCCTCCTCCCTTTTCCCACCAAAAAGATGTCATTAATTTTAGGACTCCAAGATGCCAGGGACTGAACTTGGGTTTAGTGACTTTTAAAATTTCTCTAATGTGCTGTGACTTTCAGGAGATTGCTCTCGGAAAAGCCGATTAATGGTCGGGCTTTCATTTCGGCTCTCTGCATAAAGATTCTATTTAGAAAAGTTTCAAATGTGTTTATGTGCAAGAGGCAGCTTCTCCTCTCTGTTTTTTTTTTTTTTAACTGAGTGGGATTGAAGAAGGGCTGTGTTGCTCAGGGCATTCCTTTTCCTTCAACGCCTCATCCAGACAGACAACGATAAGCTGTATTTGTTTTAATACATCTTTGTGTGCTACACAGAGTAGTTTAATAGTGCTGTTTGTGAAGAATGCTTTGGTCTACATTGCTGCAGGCTAGGAAAGCTGTGCTTACAAATTCTAATGGAGAAGAATATAGAGCTATTTTTACTCTACATATTGCAAGGTTTCAGATAGGCAGTAATATGGTCATGTTAGAGTTTTAAATACTGATGATAGAATAATGGTAATGTGTGGCTGGAAACTGTAAGACAAGATTATTTATATATATGTGCTTCACTATAGTTATACTGAGAAATTTTCCCTAATTTTCCTAAATACTCCTTGTCATGCTCCAAGGGGCACAAAAAAAACCTCTCTCCTTTGAAGGACACACCCTTTGTTTTCCCCAACATTATGGCTCTTGACCTTTTCAAGGAAATTGGTGCATTGAACTGGATTGAGAATGAGAGGTTAATTTAGTCTCAAGACTAGGAAACTCAGCTCTTGTCTAGGAAATCTCAGTAAGCTTCCTAATTCAAAACACATTTCCTTCTTCCTGTTTATCTGTTCTGCTGCCTTTTTGATCTAAAGAACAAACTATATCTGTTCAATGTGATTTGTGCTCACAGAATCTGTGGTGATGATTCTTCACAACCTTATTCTGTTCTTGAGGCACAGAATCCAAATGTTCCCAAATTTACCATGGTACCTGTCTGAATTATCCAGTTACTCACATCTAGACTTGACTCTTCAGGTCATCATCCTTAATCTTTGATCTCTGCCAGCCTGGTAGGACCTAAACTATTCCCTCCACATTCTTTACAGTAAATGCTATTGAGTTCAGAAGCAGCTTAGACATACTCCTCAATAATGCAAAGAAATTTACATGGCTGAAAGCTTGAATTAATGTACTCCAAAATACTTTAAACTTACTTTAAAGCAACCATCTTTGTCCTCTATTACTCTTCTTATAATTGTCTTATCTAAATGATAAACTTCATGGCAACAAACAGAAGACTAGGCAAACTAGAAATGCTTGTGAGAAGAAAAACCACAAGTCACACACAAAGAAGTTTGCTGGATGCAGCTGCCCCAACAGCATCAACATGCTCCGTATGACAAAAACCAGACAAACTACAGGAAAAGGAAACAAAATCATGAGTTGAACAAAGAATGGCAAAAATTGTGAAAGATAGAATTTCAGATTATTTCTAAGTGTTTAGAGTCCACATAACCACAAACTATCCAGAAAAGCACAAACTATGTAATTATAATATACAATCTGTGACAATATATTATTCATATATTTTAGGGTTTGACTTGCTATTTTATTCAGTTTATGAAATGTATTCAAATATTAAATCAATCAGCACTTAATATAGGCCAAGCTGCATAGATTACTAAATTCTTTCTCAGTCTTCAGGGCTAATTTGATACAATCACAAATGTTAGATTTTAATTAGCCTGAAGTTGAAATACATAATTGAATACAGAATAATTCAAGATAGAATTTATTAAAAAAACTAAAGGGCTAGGTTTAATGAAAAATGAAAATGCTACCATGTAGTGGTGTGCTTTGTAATCAACTTTGTATTGATGGTTTGTTCCTTGTACCCTTGTATTTTTGTACTTGGTTGTACCTTTTCCTACCCCACCTCCCCTGGGCCAGACGGCCCTCCCCAAGCCCCGAAAGTTCTCTGAGGTGGCCTAAAGTGATAGGCCCTGAAACAGAGAATCCCCCCACACCTCGGGGAGATTGGCTGAGGAACCCAAAATTCAAATGTTAAGATAACCCCTGAGGGACCGGTTGGAGGACACTTGGGACCCAGCCCATAATCTCCCCCCCTTAAAACCTGATGTACGCTCTTTGTTCTCCGCTCTGCCCTGGGGAAAGGACATCGGAGGGAGAGGCGCCGTCGGGTGCCCCATCAATAAATCAGCTTTACCTCCCCAAGGCAGAGACTCTCCTTTACTTCGCCGCAGCCGCCACTGCAAATCTGCCGCCGAGTGCCACACCGGGAACCCACGGGTCAGGTTAGATCTGCCAAGCAGCAGAGAAGCCGGACCGAGGTCGTATGGGTGGGCCAGAGCTAGCCTAAAGGCCCCAAACTCCCAGACTACCACTCTGTCTAGAGTATGTTTTTCAATGCCTCTTGAAGCTATTTTCCCCTATTTTGTATTTAGAAAAATGAGAGAAGTTTACAATATGAACAGAGATTTTACAGTGTCAATTTGCTCTTCAAAACAGTTTCACTTTCCTCCACATTTGAAAGGGTTGTTTTTCTTTTAAGAAAAAACCAAACAAGCAAACTCTTGATGTGGCCTTTTGGTGAAAGAAAGGTTGAGAGATGGGGCACCTCCTAAAATTCTTCAGAAACCAGAGCCAATTTGCATTTGGTACAAAACTGTACTGACTTCAAAGTGGGAGGTACATCACATGAACCACTACATTATAAAACAGATGGGGACCTAATATTCATCCCAAATTATAGTCTGACTCATGCAGTGATGGAGCAATTCAACATCTATGAATTGGAGTTCAACAGCATTAGGTGCTCCTGCAAACTCTCTCTGGACGGGATTGGTCAAAAGCTGTGTGGACCCTGACTCCGACCCACAATGGTATCCCATGGCCATGTCCTAGTCTGCATGCCCTGTGCCCAGCAACCAGGATGGAAAATGATACCCTGAAATATCAGCTATCCTTAAAGGTGGAAGTAAAACTTGACATATTCCATGTGCTGTGGTCAAAGTGCTCAGGTGCTTCACATTAAGTCCTGCTGATTTCTAGAAAAACTGAGTAAATATTATTAAGAATTTAGTATGTATGACAACAATACACAGTTCATTAAGCAGCCACAGAAAATGTTTGCCATTAATTGTTGAAGATTCTAAGCTTCTTTTTTTCAGGAGAAGTTCCAATGTGGGGCCAGTTTCACTAAACCACTTCTGTTCATTGCCTAATAATTACAAAACTAATTACAAAGTTATTAAAATGCTGCTTCATAAAGGCTTGTAAAATCCAACGTATTCTTGTGAAGACGGCTAACAATGTTTTCTTTAGGATAAACATCTTAAATGAATGTCAAAGGACTAATGGTGTCTGAACATATCTCGACTTACTATTTTGTTGCAGGTGATTACATGAAAGACAGGTTTTTCTCTTTGAATAGATTTCTGAAAACATGCCAATGGAAAAAAAAACCCCAAACTTAGCCTTTGAAAACTATCATTCTGGCATTCATTCAATTACTTTGATATCTCAGACCCAGATCTAGAAGATGACTAAAATGCTGAAAGGAAACTAAAATGTAATAAGGCATGAATATCCCAGCAAGTAAATCTCCAACCATCATCAATCCTCTGTAGGTTTTTAGCAGTCCCTAAGTACTCCTGCATTTGTGACTAAATTTATCATTTCCATGCCATATCTAGAATGGATTCCATCTTCACAGAGCTGAGTAGTCTGATGGAGGATCAAAACAGATGCCTGCCTGCTTGTATTCCTCTAAGTCCAATCAAACATGCAGATACCCTTCACATTTGCAGAATACACACCCAAATAAAAAGCACAGCCCCTTAGCACTCCCTTTCCAGAGCGCATAAAGCATCTGTAGGGCATGCATTTGTTCTTTGATCCAAAAACATTAGAAGTAGGAAGTTCTAAGTGATGGCTTCACACACACAAATGTAAATTGTCTTGGCCTCAGGGAGACACTGTCCATACTTCTGCTGCAAGAAAGGCTTTTCTGGGTCTCTATTTAAAAGGTTCCCTTAATTGAAGCAGTATGTGAGAACACAGGTGAGCTTGACATCACAGCCCAGTAATTACAGCAAGTAACCCGATGGAGAGGAGATCTGAACTAGAGCTCAGCTTGGCCCTGCTCCTAAGAACTGACAGCACACTTCATATTCACCAGTTATTATATAAAATGCACCCAGCTGTGAATTCTGGTCTGACACCAGAATTCTGGGCTCCTTTTGTCACCACAGAGTTATTAACTTAACCTCTGGAGAAGGAAAGGATTAATATATGTCCTTCTTAACCTATTCCTTTTATGTTAAGGTAAGACTCTACAGCCACTGAGCTGCCCTGCTGTGACCCTCCTTCCCAGCACAGCGTTAGAGCTGCTGGTAGGACTGAAGGAAGCAAAAGTTAAAGATGCCTTTGTTGTTTCCAGCCATTGCCACCTTGGTCTCTCCACTGCCATGATCTTTTCACAGCCTTGTGGTGTTTTGTAAAGGCTTTTGTCCAGCTGTGTCTTCAAAGGAGGAACAGGCAATGTCAGATATATAATATTCTACAATGCACTTCTATACATGAATGAATGATTTAAATAATTTTCTACTATTATGACAGTTCAGTTCTAAATACCAGCTAACCCTAATTCAGATTTCCTGACAGGATTTTATTGGATAAAGGTAGTCGTTTATTAATCACCTTCATCTCAAAAAAAAGAAAAAATCCATTTACTTCAAAATTCCCCAAATAGTCTAGGAGGTACTGTGCTGAAATACGCTGGTCCAAATGTATGTAGAAGTAGTATGTGAAAAATAAAACACAAAGGTATATTTTTAATATGGAAAGATATAAATGGAAAGCCCTACATCTGCAGCAGTATTTTCTTGTGGAGCTACTTAAAACAGTCCTAATATTTAGGACTAACAGACAACATTTATGTCATGTCCAATCCTACAACCCTACTGATAGCAATGACCCCTTCTGAAGGGAAAAGGAAAAATTACTTGCCAAAGTCCATGTTTAAGTGTAAAACTATCAATAAGTTATAAGTTTATTATCTTTTCTGCGAACAAAACCAAGTAAAACCTTTCCTTGTAACTGACATATTGCTGAAAAAACATTGCTCACAGCAAACCAGCAACATGCAGGCATTCTTGATCAAATCCTTCGACAAAGTGCCATCCCATTTGACTCACAAAGCACAAAAGCTAGGAGTCCTCAAACCTGTCCAAACACCTCCAGCAGGTGCCACACCATATCAAAATTAGTCATCCATTGTGCTTCTCACAATGCCAAATCCTTCCTGGCACCCAGTTACTACCTGACTAAAAAGGAAGAACACAGCCTCATGTTGTGAGACAAGTTGACTAAATCAACTATAAAGCAGTGAAAAATAAGAGTTGTGTAAAATCCTTACAAATGAAAACAGGATCTGCTGAGACATCTCATTATTTATCACTGCTGTTGAAATGTCTTAAAATAAGCCATTAAAACCAACCTGGCATTGGCATTGGAATTGTAATGAATTGCAGACAAGACTCAAAACACTCCTAAACAATTGCTCACGCAGGAAACTCTTCTGACCACTAAAATACTCTCATGATGGAGGTGTTCTGTCTTGGAGTGAGGAACAAGTTTAAAAATTAAAAAAGCATATATTAGGGAGGTAGGAAGAAAGCAAACTGCTTTCCCAATTATCCCTGTCAAGGCTAGTTACTGCAGAAAAGACTCTTTTTAAATATAGAAAGCATGTGGGAAGTAGAAAAGTGTAAGGTTTTGGTAAGTCTGAAGGTTGCATAATTGAATTTGATAAACTGACATTTTCCTAGGAAGTTTTAAGATTTCAGAAGATAAATACATAATAAAAATAAACCTAGTTCAGCAGGTTTTGCTCTACAAAATTATATGCCTTCACTTCAGAAAGAAAAAAAATATTCATTTCTCCTGCCTTTCAGTGTACAGCCAGTACTCTCTTTCCTGTTTATACTCTTCCTCAATACTTTCAAAAGTTATATGAGAAATACAAGGCAATATTAGAATATGGAAAATATCTCTTCATGTAATTTATGGTTCTGTCAACAGAAGTGAAATGTAGTGACTGGACCACAGGGAATGGCTTCAAACTGACAGAGAGGCAAGTGTTAGATTAGATATTAGTAAGAAATTGTTCCCTGTGAAGCTGGAGAGGCCCTAGCACAGGTTGCCCAGAGAAGCTGTGGCTGCCCCATCCCTGGAGATGGCCAAGGGCAGGCTGGATGGGGCTCTGAGTACCCTGGTCTAGAGGAAAGTGTCCCTTTCCAGGGCAGGGAGTACAATGAGATGATCTTTAAGGTCTCTTCCAAAACAAATCGTTCTATAAAGTCACATGAATTCCATGAATCTGGTGTGATTTTATGTAGTCACACCAGAAATGTGTTTTTCTACAAGTTTCAGGTCTACCCTATCAAGAAGGAATAGCAAATACCACACACCAAGAAACCAAAGGACACGTTTTGCAGTACCTGGATAGCTTCACAATCATCTCCCCCCTTTCTGACTCTTTAAAGCACAACATTATCCCATTTCCACAGCAAAAGTACTGAGAACTTCCAGTTTATCCACATCAGTTTCTATCACTTCAGGTTGATTTAAAAAAAAAAATCCTGAATAAAATGATGGATTACTAATTCCTGTCTCTTAGGTATCTGCTGGTAAATGCAGAAACAGACTTAGGTCTGTGTTTGTCTATTCCCCTTTGTCATTGCTGCCATTTTGAACAATCGTGAATGCCATCTTTCAAGGATCACAGTCAAGTCTGTGCATAGCCATTTCTGTTGTCAATGTTTTGGTCCTGAAGCAGCAAAGAAAGCCACAGTCCTGTAATCTGGATGCACCTAAACTGCAGCCCAGATCTTTCATCTGGCTTGGCCCTGAGGTAGCTCAGTTGCCTCCTAAGAGTGAATTGACCAGACCAGAGGCTGGTTGGAACAAAATCAGATTCACTTTTTACTTTTCAGGCAGCAGTCTGGACATAAAGACAAAGTTTCTGTCAAATATCACTTTTCCATTGAGAGCACAAGCCTGTATAGAGGAAATTATGATGAGTAGCCAGAAGCTGAAAAGTATTAATTTGAAAGTAAAAACCCCCATACTTTTCTGTATTACAAATGCAGATGAGCTTTTCAAATCAGCACAGAAGCTTTAAATTCCAAAGCTGAAATTTCAAAAGGAGTTTGTTGGGAAATAAGTACTAAATCTCAGAACCTCAATTAGTGTTTAGTCACACAACTCCTTAGGAAGCCAACAAAAATCCTACCCTGAAAGCTGTTTGTATTTCTCACCTCAACAGAAATAGTCTATTCACAATGACGCAGATTGAATAATTAGTCAAAGCTACAGAATTTAGAGCTGTTGGCTCTCATGGATGAGTTACATCACATACTTGGTCTGTAGGCTGCCTTAGGCAACATGCAAAACTTTTTCTCCCCACTGAATAAATAAGCTGTACAGTATCTGGAAAAAATCTGGCCTTGCCAGTGGTGTACCTCAGAACTAATTTGCTCATCAACAGAGAATTGAGGCTGTCCCCTCTATAATTTTCTATAAGTTCGCAAAATGTGATGTGAAATCATGACTGACTATACTAGCACCAAGTGCCATGGGTAAAACACAGGCAACTTTTTTCAAAGAACAAAAGACACCAAGGAAAAAAATGGAACCGTGGTAATAATTTGTCACTAACTTACAGACAAGGAAAATGAAGCCCAGTGTTTGGCCTTATAAGCCCTGGGATCTTGAAGACACAACCCAGGACTTTGAAGCTGTCCAACCCAGTACCTGGGAGAAGTGTGAACCAAAGCAAGAAATGCAGCCATCTACAGCTCCCTTCCTCATCTGCCTCATCAGATCTCTTACACACAGGTATTTTTGTGTCTGGCTTTTTCATTCACCAGCACTTTGAAGCATACAGGAGTCATCCCATCTGCATTTAGCCATCTGTGTCTACGTAAGCTACTTATTTTTGTCTCCTTAGGTCTGTTGTGGCTAGAGATGGTCATGGGGCAGTTCAAATCCTCATGGACTGGAAAAATAACTACAACTGAACAGCTTTTACCTCTAGTCAAATGGTCAAGTTAGCAGACATAAATGCTTACAGTTAAACAAAAGCAGGCTGACAATTCTAGGGAATTTTCCAGACAGACAGAGCACCTGAGCTACAGTGATATAAATGAAATCCATTTCAATTTGATAGATCAAGCCCATATTTTTTCACCAATAGAGCTAAGAACAAAGCTATTCTTTTCTACTCACAAATGCATCTCCAGGTTAGAAACCATTACCCATTACCCATTGTACAAGAAACAGCCATATGTGTGACTTCTCTTAGTGCTGTCAGTTTGATTTCTTAGAGAAGCACATTTTCACCTAAGGAAAGAAGAAAGGATTGAAGCAGTTGTGCAGTCTCTCTAGCAGTCTCCCTACTTAGCTGCCAGCATTCCTGGGTTATGTTCCCCGCTTCATCTCTGGACAAAATCAAACTCGAATTAGTAAGACACAACAATCATAGCTGCAAACCCTTACAGACTGTTACAGGTCTACTACAGAGATGGGGGCTTTTTGTAGTGCTAATGAAGGGCTTTGGGAGGTTACATTCCTTGAATGCAAACTTCCATTTCTTTCCCAACTTTCCTGAACAAGAAACAAAATAAGAATCAACCTCCCATACTGGGCCTAGAGTCAGACTTTAATCTCCCATATTACCCATGTTCAGTATTGAGTAACTGCCTTGATACAAATGCTGTTGCTTCAGAGTCACAGTACAGTAAGTATTAGACTCCAGACTCATTATTTTTATTTTAAATCATGTTAAGGGAGAAAAGAAAAAAAAAAGGAAAAGAGAACCACTTAGTTGTGTATTTTCATGACCATGACTCAGTTTGTTACCTATGTTTTAATTGGGGGAAAAAAGATGATGCACAGCACATTTTCTGAAATCAACTGACACTGCTCAGTTTGTCTCTAAAACTGAACAGAGTTGGAAATCGTTACTTATTCTACTCTCCTCCAACAAGAATGGGTTGGCTCAGTAAGGATTTTAGCACCTCTGTTCTCTGAAAAGATTTTATACTAATTCCTGTTACACAGTTGGTGTCAAGAAAGATAGTTATGCAAAGCATCTCCTCATAAGTCCATGTTTGTCACACCACACAGGTGTTGTATCAAAAACAACTTCCTAATGCCTCTCTCATGCTGTGCTGGCACTCTCAGAGGACAAGAGGGAACCTCCCAGGGTGACACAACTATTCCTTGTTTTACTTGACAAAGTTTAAGTTGTCAACTTGGCACTTGTTATTTCTCCTATCTGCAGGCTACAGAATACACACAAAGCAAACTGTGTCTCCCTTTGTATCTCCTGAGAACCTGGTAGCCACAAGTGGAGGATGTCTACCCGTAGTTCTCCCACTTCTCCTGGGATTGTGATACCACAGTGAGAACCAGGGGTGTTGCTGAACAGTCCCAATGGAACTGTACTGAAGCAGGAAGCTACTGCTGCTTTTGTATTTCTGGAAGTGATTCTTTACTTCTGGCATGTTGCTGTACAAAATTAATATTCCTGATGTGACTGGAGAGGAAGTTACCTAGTGGCCATATCCAGTGGTAAAAAACACTCAGCAGGAGTGAATCACTCAAATAACCTCAGCACCAGGCATAAGAGTAAGGGGCCAAGAAAGACAAAGGCTTTAATTAAATCTTAAAAGGAAAAATTTATAACCAACTGGCTTGTGTGGTAGAATTACAAGCAACTAAAACTATCCTTTAGGCAGAAAAGTCCCTAGGTTTTAGTTTGGGGTTTTGGGGTTTTTTCAGTAGGAGGAAATAGACTACAAACCCTGCCCACAATGTCTGCACAGGGAGACAAAGGCTATATCAGAGTTATTATTTTCCATTTAATGTTTTCTTACTTGCTCTCTTTTTAGCAATTTACCCAGATTGCAGTGGTTGGAAAGCTTGAGCAAAGATCTGGACAAGCTGTCTGGAAACAGCTCTTAAGAGATGTAGAGTGGCCCAATGACAGTCACAGAACTTTGCCATCAGAGCTGGACTTTCATTTTCAAGGTTGTTTTACTCATTAGATGATGCATCATCCTCTGAATCAATATCTCAAAAATATCTCTGGAATGTTAGAGACTTAACAACAAATTCTTCTTTAAGAAGCACATCATTTGAAGCTAAAACACCTCAGAGATTATACAGTAAACTATGGGATATGAGGCAGAAAATATTTATTTTCATATTATTTCAGAAGAGAATACACCCATAAATATGAAGTCTTATTTCTTATGCTACTGGAAAAAAAAGCCAAATTCAAGTCCTGTTTCATTTGAGCTATACTTAGAGAAAACAGATACTTTTTCTGCCAGGTCAAAAAAAACCACACATGTCCTACAAACAGCACTACAAAACAATGAGAAGCTCTTTTGCGAGTGTGTTATGAAGATAACACAAGTCAGAGGCTCTTCAGTGATTAACTGAACTCCAACAGAGGTATAATCTAGCAAATACATGGTTACTCAATTTATCCTCAAAACAGTGTGAATCAAGTAGCAGCAAAAGTAGATTTGGGTCTCCAATGTTCCTCAAGGAAGAACATAATTTAAAAAAAAACATGATTGACCTGGAAGTCCTCCAGGACAAGTGGAAAGAGTGAAGCTTCCCAATGCCCTAATACAATGTGCACCTTGATAACTAAAATGTTAAATCCCCTTTGTTATCATCAGCTATCCCTTCTTTACTGGGGTACAAACAGTGTCCTACCAATAAAGGTCCATCCTCACATGGCAGCCAGCAGTACTGAAGCTGGATCCTGTCCTTTACCTGGATTCTGCCATTTCTCCAACCAAACCCAACAAGTCACCCCAATGGGATCCTTATCAAGTCCTTTCAGGATGTGAGAACAGCAAGCTTCAAACATATTCCTTCTGCAAAGGAACAAGACCACAGGGAAATAATACCTTTTTGCTGTTCTTGTTTTTTCAAAGCATTTGGTACAGAATCCCTTTCAAAATTATTTGAAAGCAACCCAGAGAAGTTCACAAACAGAACAAAACTTTAAACTTCCAACGCTTCTTTTTCCTGCTGTGAGGATATCACAAGGCAGATCTCTCCTGGAGCTTACAAGACCAGCTCCCATCCCAGCTCAGTCACCTGCTGATAAGACTACAAAGAACTCTGATCCTTCTTTTTTCTAACTACAGTAATCCAAAGCACTAAAATCCCAAGAACAGTGAAACCCATAGAGGTATTCCAAGGAAGCAATAACTGCAGGAGTTATTGAACTTGCACAGAGATATTGTCTCTTCACCTCTTCTTCCCTTCCCTGCTATTCTATACATATTCCAGGTAGTAAATGCTTCCTGGAATATAGAAAGGGTTAAATAAAAAGGGGGAGGGAAAAGGAGTAAAAAAAACCCCACCTTTCCAAAAATTATGACAGGGAATTGAAATAAGAAAACCTGTCAGGACCAAATATCCGTATTATTAATGGAATTAAACTAACTGTTGTACTGTTGTTTGTAGTGCTTGGATTCTTGGCACAGTTTACATTCATACAGTTTCTCCTTCAGTTGAAAAGAACAGTTCAGATGGCAATGCTTAGAAAGCTTTTGGATTATCATCTCCTTATGTCTTCCCCATACATCTAACTACAAGGTGTGTGTGAGGATTTCAGTTAGCTTTATTGCAGCCTTGAGTAAAATCTGAATTACAGCTCCATAGCGATGGTTAACAGGCAGCTGCTGCTGCCACCCACTGCTGCCACCGCATGGGAGCAATCCAAACACTCAGCAAAATGCAAAGGAATTTTCTTACTTTCCCAATTTTACAGGTGTTCATTGGCTTGTAAGGCTGGGTTTCTCATCCACATGTAAGCTTCCGTTCTAAAAAATGTATTAAAAATAAAGGCATATAAAGATGAGATTAAGTGTCAAATGAATTTTCCACTTTTTTCTTCCCCACAGAAGCTTAATGTTCGGCAAGCGCGACAAATTTTTGAAAAGAACTAAATACCTGCAAAATACCTTGTAGTAGCCTTGAGAAGAGAAGCTTGCTGTTGGTTTTCACATCTCTCATAACATTAAGGCAATCTTCCCTTTGAAGAGAGGGCTTAGTACATGTTAAGAAACTGTGACATGGAAAATGGAAATTCAGTGAGGGAGCCCATTTAATATTAAAATAAAGAGACATGCCAGGATTTGAATGTTGCTCATTTAATTAAATGGTTCTTTGAGAAATCAAAACAAAGTGAGAATGTTTTCAGAGCAAAGCTTTTGTGCAAACCCCTTTTCAATTTTTGCTCACTGCAAACCTGAACTTTGTGAGGTCCAGCCCAGATCCCCACACTAAAGCAAAATATATACTTTGAAAAATAAAATGGAAAAAAACCACAAGAATGTAACTGCAGATACTAGAAGATGAAATAGATACATTCAAAGAATGATTTTTTTACTTTAAACAACAGCCCAGTAAAAATTTTAGGAGGCAGCAAAATTTTCTCCATTCTGAAATCCCAAGGGATGTCGCAAGCTCCAAATGTAAAGATTCATTGATCAGTTCACACCAGTGCAGAAATGCACAGGGAAGAGAAGAAGAAAAGGAGAAGGACCCAAAGACAGAGTAAGCGACAAAGGAACTGACTGAAGAACAATCTTTGGTGGTTTTCCTCCAGAAAAGCAGACTGCAAGGTCACAGTAGGGGGAATCTGATTAACATCCTGAAATGCATTGGCAAGATCACCAATGTATTTTGAGCAGAGACAAGGACAACATCTGAGAAAGACTTGAATTAAGTAAAAAAGGATGTTAAAGATGACCTGGACACAAGTAGACAACCCTAGCAAGACAAGCAGAAAACAAGTGTGGTCCTTCACGCCAGGGGGTCCATTTGCTGCTACACTCTAGGTCAGCTGCAGCTATGGACAGACACAAATTATTGCCTTGTTAAAAATTAATATTTAAGTGCTAGTTCTAAGCGCACAGAATGAGCACTGTTGCTCAGCAGATGCCACAGATGCTATAGACTCTACAGTGAGAAAAATGGTGCCATATCTGAGGCTCCCTGACATTTCTGTAGGCAGAATTGTGAGTAATGCCCAGTTCCTGCACATTATTGACTCAAGCCAACTGCGTGGTCTCACGTTTGGGGTTGCCGGTGCAGTTTGCTGAGGTGCACGATCCCATAGCACCGCTGATGTCATCTCTACGTACAAAGAACTGCTTTCTTCAGAACAGAAAAATCAGGAGCAGCAATTTCAGCATTACTGTGACTGCACAATATACATCACAGCTCCATAGCAGAATTAGTCATTTGCTCTTCAATTTGTGACTGTCATGTAAAGCTAGCTGGTAAATAGGTAATTATTTTTATATTACTGCCTTGAAGACACTGATTATTGTCACTTATTAAGTTGTTTTGCTACTCCTTTTGCTCTTCCTTGTAGATGATGAACAACTCTAGAATTTACTGTAAGTCAGGCTCCCCAGGCTGCACCATCTCAGCAGCTGCTGCTGCCAGATCCACATCCTGGCACCATTAGAACACAACCACGGCACGATTATTGGGTTCCTGCAGTATAACCTCCCTCTGATTTAGTGAGTCAGGCTGGCAGCTCATATGTTCAGCTTTCTATATTAGCTGAGGTACAATTATGCAACAGATGAAGTCCCCTTTAATGCAAATGTCATCGCTTTATGATGCTATTTGTGTGTTCATTAGAACTCTTGGTGTCTGTAATGTTTTATGGGTGTTAGGTTCTCAAGGAGAAGTGATAAAGTAATAAAAATTCTGGTATTTGCTTCTTTCTTTGCACCTTTCATCTTCTATTTACATGAGGTTGCACTAATGCTGTCAATTATCCAAGCATCATTGGGTTTTGGGAAGATGTACTTTTCCTACTTACTGCTTAGATAAGAGAAATGCTCTGAACTGTATAATTTAAATTCTTTACAGCATGCCTCCAAAGAGAGAGGTTATTGCTGAATTTTAGGACAGTCCTGATTTTATTTATGACTTCAGTATTGCTTTTCATTTTCATTTTTAGTGAAAACGACTTGCTGTCTTTGATATGAATGTTCAAGGTCCTTTGTGAACTCTTCATTGCTATGGTCTTTTGGATAGATTAAAAAAAAACCCCAAACCTCTCAATGCTTTACAAATAAAGCTACCAATTAAAGTCTCATACAAGCTTCGATGAAAGGAACTTATTTCAACTAATTCATGGAGAATATAAACCCTGGACAAAATATAATGAAGCTGTGCTTTTTCAGTTGTAGAAATTTCCTTCCTGGTGGTGTCCTGCTGTCATACACGGTCACCCAGGCCAGTGAAGAGCTTTGTCTATAGACCAGCACTGATTCAACCACTGCTATCACATCAAGAGGCATTAATGAACTCAAAACTGCCTGAATTATCTAACAGGAAAGACTCCACCAATGCATTTGATGCAATTTTCAGACTATCAAGAAATCTGCTTTCCTTAAAAGCAATTCAAGTTCTTGTTGATATATACAAGTACATACATGCTTTAGGTACACGCTGTGATATTCTTGTACACCAAACATCCAGCAATATGTTCACAGTCTCTGACCCTACATCAATAAATAATGTTTCCATATAATTTTACTAACATTGTAAAATATTTCAACTCTTAATAAATTTAAGACTCACTGAACTGTAGACAACTTATCCTTCACTTGGATACAAGTATATTTTCCTGCTGCAGCCAAAATTATTAAAATTCCACAGGGATTAAATTTAATACTCAATAAAACGAGACAAAAAATCATCTGTAAAAACTGCCTTAACTGGCTCTTGTCAAAAACCTTGTAAAAAGTTAATGATATATTGTCAATGACACTTAAATGTTCTACGTTAGCAGAACAAATGTTAGCATGTTATATTAATGCTTCATCTTGACTCTCCAGAGAAATGGCAGATTTTTAGTTGCTATTGCTGCTACTGGTTGTTTTTTTAAGTGTTAACAGAGCTAGTGCTTTAAGACAACAAAGCCAGAAGTAGTAGTAATCCTCCTTAGCATGAAATGGTATCATCCTGGATTAAATGGAAGTAGAAACAATAGTTCCAAAGGCTTCTTTCTACTAAGATAATTACCAAAATGGCTGAAATCTGGTACTTATTTAGGAAATAGCCATCTCAAATAATAAAAGCATAAATTGTTTTCAAGAGAGGCTAAGCTAGGCAGGACTCCAAAGACTATTAAAAGCAGCCAGGGAAAGAACACCAGGGAAAGATTCCGATTCCTTGGAGCATTGTGCCAAGTGAACACATCTTGGGACTGCTGTCCCCAGGGGGAATCCCAGGGCCCTGAATTCAGGATCTGTGTGCAACACACAGGAGGAAGAATGAAGATGCTGGGACTGATCCTGAGTCCCCCACCTGACCACTGGGATCAGGCAGTGCTGGGAGCAGTTTGCCCTCCCATCACTGGCCCAGGATCCCTCTGCACTCTGTCACCCCTCCAGCAAACCCCGCTCTGCTCCAGCTGGAGGAACACTTAGCTTGTGCTCAGAGATGCCCAAGAGCTCAATTGCTCAGACTCCCCAGGTCAGTAGGAACCCCGGACATTCACACACTTTGAATGCATCCCTGAGTGACAGGTACGTGCCACACAGACAAAATCTGCAGAAACTCATGTCTAAAAGTAGCAATAAACAGCTACTAGGATTTTAAGAAGCCACCAAAAATATCAGTCAGATAATTCCAGATATTTCCATTAGGAAATAATATGCAGTTTTTGTTGAGCACTTTACAAAATCTCAGCATTATTAAGCACCTATCTCATCCCTTTTAAAAACCTTACTCAAAGTTATTAAATCCCTTTATGAAATAGAAGCAACCACCGGTTCTACATTCTGACCCAGACTGAACCAATTAGTGTAGCACTTCAGTTCACATTACCACTGTAACAATAAATTATATACCTGTCTTTGACTAAACTTACTATGGTGAGGAGGCTGCAGGAATTACTACAAAAATGAACAACAAAATCCCTCCAAGTTAGAGCTTGAAAGTTTGTCTTGTCTTCTGTATCTGTCTTCCACATTGAAAAACACTTAGAAAATGAACTAATCACTTTTTCTTTGCAGAGCAGTAAGTATGAGGTACACATATAAAGAATAAAATTCATAATGTATTTATGTGCCAACTCACCTAGAAACATCAAGGATCTTTGTGTTGTGTTTCTTCCACCCTCCCCAACCATGAGGTTTTTTGACACAGAATCTGACCCTCAGAAAATTATTACCCCTGCAAATTATTATAATAAGGCAGGCCAAATTGCAAAGGGAACAATTCAGACTTCTTGTGTTCCTTTTTCCTACAGCCATCATTGGATTCACCACCTTCAAGTTCTCTACCTAAGCAGGCAACAAAAAAGAGGCTGAGCAAAACCAGTGTGTTTTCTCAGGGAGCATTCAGGGCACCCTCCTCATGTCTTTTCTAACACTTATTCCTGTGTTTCTTTCTCCCGCTGGAGTGTGAGAAGTTTCCTGAAAGGAAGGGAGTGCCAGTAGCTGCTGCTGCCAAGAAAGAGAACAGCAACAGGGGAGAGCTGAGAGCAACACAGGACCAGCTCATGGACAGGAACATAACCTAAAAATCTGTGAGGAATCAAAAGGATATAAGAGCCAGTCACGGGTGCCTTTGGTTTGCACCATGGGGTGATCCTGAACAGAAAAGTGAAATGCAGGAACATCTTTCTGACTACAAGTACTTCCTGCAACAGTACTAAGCTTTTTATAGCGCCAATATTCTTGACTTCACAAACCCACAAAAAAAAGACACAAAATTGTACTCAAATATATCAGAATATATACCAATATACCAAAAATACTATATTCTAACTATAGTAGCTCAGGCTGAATATTTGTAATAATTCATTTCACTTATTAGACACCACTGCATCTTCAAACCAAGTCTGGTCACAGACCGGCCAAAACACATTTTTAATGCTGCCTCTACTCCCCACAGGCATCTCAATGATTGCCCTCTCCCCAGTGATGGCTTTCTGAGCACTGAGGATTCTGGTTTAAATAAGACCAAACAGATTCTCTATCTGTACCAGGGCATGCATGTGAAAGGTTGTTTTTGGGGGCTGTGGAGGTGGGGTTTTTGGTCCCTTTTTTTTTCCTGAGGTAAATTTTAATTAAATGTCAAATCCAGCTTGGCACTGGAAACACACTCTATGACTCTTATTTGAGAAAAAGCTGTCAGCTTGTCTCTTCCCCTGTCAAACTCCCATCTGCTCTACGGAGCTTAGTCTGGGCTGTGGATAACCATTTGGCAGGGTTTCATTCTGTGCATGGCTCAGTGACACAATGCACGGCCCAAAAAAAGACCACCTATGTTTTGCAGTTACAGTTCCCAAAGCACTTGGGGGTATTTCAGCTATTTTCTATGCTACTAAATTACAATAAACATAAAATATTGCTTAGTGACACATTAAGTCCACTTTTGGTCAGCCCTGGCTAGCTTCAGACCCAGCGGTCATGGAGGGACTGACCCCAGGAAACAGTGCAACCCAGGGTGCAGCTAGAACGCATGTGGGCAGTCTCCGTAAGACTGGTGCCGTGTCGACGAGCGGAGCAAGGACGAGACAGGAGCCTTCTGTGTGCAGCTCCAGAGAGCTTTTATTCCCAGGAGGGGACAAAGACAGAAAACCGGGGAGCCCTATTGTGCAGGCCAGTTTATACTGTAACAAAACTGGAGGTGAATACAATACTCGAACCAATGAGGGAACAGCAGAGGTGGAGTGAGGGGAAAATCAAGCACATACAAAAACCAACAGGGTAGGCGGGAGGAGAAAGGAGGTCACATGCGAGGTTTGGGTGACATCCTGACACACCCAGGGGGTTGGACGATTCCCAGATTGAGTCAGGGGTGGATTGGCAGGGAAGGTACTAGAAAAAGGGGCAGGGTAACAATGACGGACAGGAGGGGAACAATGATGGACAGGGAAGATTCTGGAACAAAGGGAGGGGGAAATACCATATAGGGAGCACCGGGGATTGGCAAACAGATAACATTTTACACCAAAGGAAGGATACAACTTAGGGATATACCAACTGTAGGAAAACATAGGGAGAAACCATTAACAATCAAAAATATAAATAATCAACAAAACGTGCACCGCAACAGCTTAGCTTTAGAGCAAAGGCACAAAGAGCAAACCCATTCACATCTGCCACTCTTCAACCAATTTTCACTATTAATTGAGCTATATTTAAACCAAATCCTGCTCTTCCTAGAAGTGACATCTCTACTCTGGTGGCCTAGTAGACAGAATAAAGTTTTGCAAGCTAGTGTTCCCAGTTTTCTTGAAAACTACTGACTTCACTGCACAGCCTCAAGGAAATAACTTAATTAAGTCTCAGTTTTCATTCTGCTAAATGGTTATTGTTTTGCACCAACACCTTAACTGCCTTAGGATCCAGCTACTTAAACTCATTCCTAGCTGCACACATGCATTGACTTTGATTAGTTTTGCTACTAGGTTTTGGTAAGACCTTAATTTTCTGCTTGAACTTTCCCCTTTGTCTGATTTGTCTACTGCTCTGATTGTTAGGAACAAGTTCCTAAGTTTGCTGAATTAGTTGTTGATTATTCTGTTTTAGTTAAACACTGTTAAGAATAAGTTCCTAAGTTTGTTAAGTTGATTCTAGTGTTAGTTGTTGATGTTAGTTACCAGAATAAATTACCTTGTTACAACTGTACCTTCCCTATCCAGTTGGGAAATGCCTCTGCTGCTCCCCAGAATGGCACCCGCCACAAAAGAGGACTCAACCACTAATATGCAAATGAAGGGGTGCATGGTACCATCTGAAGAAAAATACCTCTAGAACAACGAGTCCACATGCCATCTGGAGAAACTAACAACATGCCCAACTGAAGAAAAGGCAGAGCAATCCTCCCATGACATTTTTACCTCATAAGTGTTGTCACCATAACCTGAATGAAATTGAACCAGATTGACACCTCTAGACACCAAATCAATAAGGGCTTTCCTGAGGACTCCCATGAGGTTGGAAGCCCTGGCTCTGCCTTATGACAGAGCTGCTCCTCTCCTTCCCCTCTGTGTCATCCTCGGGAGCAGCAGCGGTGTGCACGACCCCTCAGGCTCCCACACCAGAGCTGATTCCCATAAAGGCCATTTGAGAGGAGCTGGTCTCCTGGTCTGTTAATTTCACTGATCAGTTCTACATCCTCTCCCACAGTGCTTACAGAAATTATAACACTAACATGGAGACCAGAAGAAAACCTGCTCCCAGCTCTGTGTTGCAGTAACAGGAGCTATCCTGAATGGATTATTGAAATAGCTGCCTGTTGTATCAATATCAGTACAGCTTGTCTCCACTTGGCTATAGATCTTTCTGCCAGAACATATTATGGTTTAACACCTCTCTTTGATCCACTGGCTGTTTCTCCCCCTGAAGACCAGAAGCCAGGATCAAGGGAAGACCCTTTAATAATCTCACATCACAGCTTGTGGCTCAGGGAAGGCGCCTTTGAAGGGTTTAACATGAATAAGAGATACACAACAGGGACAGCTTACGTGAGAGGAGAATGGAGTCTAACTCACTGCGAGCTTCTTCACATGTGCTGAGCTAATTAAGACCACTTAAAGCACAGTAAATTTACCATAAATAGAAGAATCCTGCATTATGCACAGGAGTCTGTCATAGCACATTCTGTATGCAATGGAAGAGCAGAGATATCAGAAGATAAGCTTTCTTTAATATCCGGTTGTAACTAGGCCATACAAATTTGTCCTTAAACTCCAGCTTTGAACAGAGGTGTTCACCAAAGATCAGGATAAACACCGATGTAACTGATACTAAAGTGGAGTTTGTAGCAATTGCAAGTTGTTAGTGCAACTTTCCCCATTAAGATGTAGGTATGCTACCTCAAAAGGAACATTCCCAAATACTCAAAATAACGGTTTAATTCTGTTAGTTTTAGTGGGAAGTGGAAATAACTTGGCAGTATTAATACTCCAGTAATGCATTATTCAAAAGAAAAAATAAAAGTAGTAAATGAATTATATTTCAAAATCTAAATAATACTTAAGAAACAAATTTCAGACAAACTACAGGAGAGGAAAAGTGTTAAGCAAATGTGAAAAGAACTTGTAAAGTGGGCTAAGTATATACAGATGCATATATTTACTCAATACTTGAAATTCAAGAAAAAGCAAGCACCTCTGTCTCAGAAAATGGACTGAAACCATCCATTCCAGAACCCAGTCTGAATGAGGGTTCATGTAGATCCAGAGTTAAATTTCATGCATGACATGGTAACACCCATTTTAATGTAGGAACTACCGGAGATCTAACTTATACGACACCATGACTGCCAGCCCTGCCCAAGGAAGTGTACTGTGCTGAGGAGGAACACCGAGCTGAGGACATCTTCACACCTTACAATTTCCTAATTAGTCTTCAAAGTTCAATTCAAACTTCATTTGAACGCCTGATTTCTCTGGCACTGAGTGGACATAACACCACAATATGCTACGTATCTTAACAGCAGAGCTCTACTTTAGGGCCAATACTCTAACTATTATTTTCAAATATTTACTCCAATTTTGTGTGTTCTGCAGACCATAAGCCATGTGTTGAAAAAACAAAGGATCTCACATGCTTTTCATTTACATTCACAGTAACTTGTTTTTCTTCCAAATTCAGATTGAAAATAAAGAAATAAACATAAAAGACAGCTGGCTATTCTTTGCATTAGATGTATACTTTTATAATCTTTTACCTCTTTGTCCCTCTAACACCAGGTTTTCTACCCTGATAAAGTTGGCAAAAATCAAGATGTAGATAGCGCCAAATTGCATTCTCCCTGTAATTAATCTGCCCTCTTAAATGTCCTTAACACGTGCAGACAACACATGTACGTGAAAAATAATTGAAAATTATTTCAGGAGAAGTCCATGCGAAGATAGCTGATTAATGCTTTAACGTGAAAAACTCCAGCTAGCTCACCCCAGCAATCACTCCTGTACATTAACTCAGAAAGAATCAAACTTGTGAAGAAATGCAGACCTCTTTGTTCAGACTTGGTATTTCTGAAAATATCCAGTGATCTCTGAAGTAATGGAAAGCTTCCATGCTGTTTGGCATTAAAATCATACCTGCGGGACATTTACATATGCTGACAAGCCTGTACCCCCAGATGCTGAGAAGGAGAATTGTGGCTTGTAAAAGCTTCAAAAACCCCAGTGTCACACTGGGTTTCCCATTGATTGTGCTAGATGTATTTTTAAAAAGAGGACATAACATCAAAAGCAGAAGAAATCATCTGCCATAAATACTGTGCCTCATGTTGCAGTCCGCATTCAGGTCAAATGTATTCTATTGTTAGGGCATATATCGTCTTGAGCATTCCCAGCAGTCACTCTTGCACTGCATAAATAAAAATAGCCAGGCTCCACTTCAAATACTGGTAAGATGTTCCTTGCAGTTACAAAAGTGGTGCAGTGTGGGGAGAAAACAGTATTTTCTTTAAACAAGCACACTGCCTCTGAGCTGTGGGTTTAGCCCAGGAGTTAGAACCTGATGTTCTGAGGCAGCTCTCTGCACCCCTCACGTCCTCTCGGCAGACCTGAAATCCTACAGTGGCCTGGAGTACTGGAATGTACCACACAAGGTACCAGCTCATTCAAAAAACATCCATTAGATCAATCCAGCCCGAGTGGTGTTGCTTCAGATTGAACTCAAGGATTTTTACTTGCCACCTATCTTTGTACCTTTCTGTGTCCTTACACAGAAGTTACTAATTAAAGATTCCTGTCCCAGATGTCAATGCAAATGAATTTATCTTCTGTATTTATTATCAATACAGAAAAAATGAGGTAAAGCAGCCTGACCATGTACATCTGTGCATCCAATCTACCAAGCTGAGTGCTTTTAGCCCTTATTTCAAATTTTGTGACAAAGAAAAGATATTTTCCTTATTCCAATAATATATTGCCTCTTCCTCTCTCATTTTAAGTTTTCTATGTAAAAGGTATTTTCAAAGTCTGAATTAGTCCTATGGATTTCTACCTCCACTCCACTATTATTTTATTGCTTTTTTGTACAGTGAATTTCTTCTCCCTAGCTCAAACAGAAGGCAATAATGGGAAAGTTCTACTGTAAAATGTAATGACTTTTTCGATTTTGAGGTTAGAATTTTTTCGGTTGGTTGGTTTTTGCTATGAGCTTAACAAAAATTGTTGGATTTCTTCAGGTTTAATCTCAGACTCTGGTAATATTAAGTCACAGTAGTTTCTTAAAAATACTTTTGCACCCAGAATGCATTCAGCTCACCATCATGAAAATGGTTGGCTGGCTATTTTTAGTTGCTTGTTTTGAGTTCAATAAAAAATAACTGTACTGAGATAAAATGTGAAATTCCTTGAAGGACTGGGTATAAAGCTTTTATTTCCAGGATTTCAGAAAGAATCTTAAATGAACTCTAGGCAATTTTTGTAGCTATTAAGCTGTGTTTATCCACCCACCCTTTTTCGGTCACTGCAGAATACTACCTGTTTAATTTCTGCTGTCTGAGTGACCTGCAGGTCCCCCAAGACATACAGCTGTTAACGAGATGGCTCTTACATTTCACTTTGTAAATAAGTATTTTCAAGCAACTCCCATGGTAAAGAGAGAATGAGGATCAAGACTAAAACAACAGTAGTTTGCTTACTACCTGTGAGCAGTGGAAGACAGAATGCTTTCAGCCCTGTCACCACACATCTTGTGCTTTCAAATGCTGCCCTGATCCATTTTGAAGTCCACTGCCCAGAACTGAGAAGAAAACCATGTGTTTTCAGAGACAGAATGGAGGGGTTTTCAGTGTCTGAGTGAACATTTCAAACATCGCACAAAAGATGAGTGAAGGAAAGCAAATGCCCTGGCTCTCCTCCCCACCAAAGCCAACAGCACTTGAAAGAGCATTCCCATTTCAGCGGAAACTTTTAACATATGTTCTGGCTCTTTTTATGGAAGGGCTGCTGTTTTTAATAGATTTTTCATGGTAGTCAAGGGCTTTTCCTGAAGGGTTTATTCTTTCTAGTGGGATAATTATTTTCTGTGACCCTCTGAATTTCTGAATCTGGACTCATTTAGAGTAGAAGAATGATAGACCATTTCTAGGATTATTCCAGAGGTGTTATGCTTTAGTGGTAGTAACTCAACCCTCTAACAGAAATAGCTCTTTATTTTGCAAGTGAGGTTTGTCAGTTATGGATAACTGTTTGGATGTGAATTTGGACATGAGAGGAGGGAATAATTTAAATTTCAAATTTTAGACAAAGCTTTGAGTTCTTGATTTGTATTTGCAAGGTAGCACTCAAGAGAAATTTTTCTTATTCTACAAGCTGTCAGGTTCTTTTCAGCATTTCTTCAAACTACTTGTGGATCCAAATCTTAGAGTTCTAACACTGCCATTAACTTTATTTTTACTTTTTAAAAACATAACTACCAGTGGAATTTTACAAGACACTACTAGAGAATTTACACCAGGTACTTAAATCTCTTGAAACTTAGGAACAGATTCTCAGGTGATGACAATGCACCAGTATTGTCTCTAGCTAGATTTATTAGCAAGTTCATTATCTTAAGACTTGGAATAAAATACTTAATAGTCATGTTTGATTCCTGGCCATGAGATACTAATGTATGAAGGTGAACTGTGCATTCACTCTCTTTTCCTGCTGATCTCAGTCCTTCCCTGTGGCTTGAATGCATGATCAGATTTAACAGCAAAAGAATTGCCTGTGAGCCCTGTTTTAATCAACTAAATAATAGAATATCCTGACTTTTATCATCCTAGTGGACCTTTTCTAAGTCCAACTTCATGAAAAAAGAGACTAATTTTTAAAACATAAATATCACAAAACATGATGTAAAAGGATGATGAAGCAATGCCACATAAGCACTGCTCCTGGACAGCATTAACATCTACCTTTAAGCAAATATCAGAAGAAGGAGCAAAAGGGTAGGAAAATCCTAATAATCTGGGCGAGGCTAAAAAGCAGAACTAGAGTCACATCTGTCCCTGGACCCAGAATGAGGTATAACAGTTTTGCCCCTAAGAAGCCAGGAACATTTAAAGGACATTCACATTTGAAATTTTTGCATGTAAAGCACCAAGTTTTTTTACTTAAACTGACTTTCAATAAGATGCATTCCTAGTACAATATGCCATTTAATCTTTCGTATTTTTGGGATGGGAGATTGCTTACTGCAATCTGTATCTGGCATGGCAGACTGTCATAAACATTCTCTGAACTTCAAGGATGATCTAATGGTCCATGTCTGCCCACACAGAAATAAAATATTGCTCCATAGCAATTAGTACAGGGACATATTTGGCAAATGATGGCTAAGAAGAGGCAGGACATGAGTCTGAAAACTCATAGACAGATGAAGAGAAAGAATTTAGTGTTCTATATGCAGTAATAGCAAAAAAAAAAGAAAAGGAACGTAGAGTGTCACATCAAAGAAAAATATTTTGACAGACTGTGGAGAAATTTTCCAGGGAGATTTCCAATTGAAATGTCACTGCTTTTAAAGTAAATGTAGGAAAGCATTAGGAGACAGCCTGAGAAAGTAAAAACTCAGACTTTATGAGAAGTGCCAGCCACTCTCAACTTCTTGAGTTGAGGGTGAAGCACACACAGCAGTTCAAACCCACAAAGGCACCGCTGCACTCTACCCTCCTAAGCCTTTCTTGCGCTTGCAGCAAAGGAATGGCAAACCAGCCCTCTCACAGACTTGGAAACAGCTCCTTGAGTGCTTGCCTAAAAACACCTCACTGTCCATTCCTGCAAGGATAGAAAACCGATGTAACAGCATATAGTCCAAGAACACCAAAACTTGAGCATCTTTCATTTGACTTTCTAACAGAAATACTCCCTTGTGTGAGCACAACGCACTCCTGAGACTTTTATTCCCATTAGCTATTTTATCCTACAGAAGATAAGTATCAAATTATACCAAGATATTAAATTCCTTCCTGGTAAAGCTTCCACTGGTAGCATTATCTCAGGATATTTCTGAGCAGTTTTGCTGACCTGACCTTAAAGAAGTACCCTCTTTGCTTAGCAGAATCCAAAATGATCACTTGAAATAATGACTTGCTTTTCCCTCCCTTACTATTACTTTATTCAATTTCAATTAGGAGTGCAGTACTTTGTCAAGGTAGATACAAATAGACATAAACAATACCTGTCATTGCCAAATTTTTGCTGTGCACTCACACTAAGTAGGAATACATTTACAAAAGTACATACAGAAATAAGAAAATACATGCAATCAGGTTTTGATTTGTATGAAACTATTGCCACGTTTTCAAAGATAAATATCTCCCATAATTACATGGCCTACAATTTACATGGGACTATTTCCCATGAAGCTTTAAAGAGCGCTGATGAATTGATACACTGGAAAGTTTGAAAATTTATCATCATTTTATGTAATTATAGTCCACCATCCCAGTATTTTTCTTCTCTACAAAACAAATAACTAAAACAGAACAGAATTTCAAGAAGACAAAGCTCCTCTGCCTGTCATTTGTGTGTCCATATTGCACAGCTTTGAGAAATAAGGATGTCCGGTGAGCCACTGGATGTCAGCATCTGGGACACTACCACCCCATCTATAGCTGGCTACATCTGTGCTACCAATAACATCCCTGAGCTTTCCTCTCCAGGATTTCCCAGAAGCATCGCATCTGTCACACAGCATTTTCCTGTCTTAGATCCGCCCTGTACAGAGCACAATTAAGATACAGCACAGACAGAGGGTGAAAGCTTTTCATAGATTTCTAACTATACCCAAGTCTGTCCCTACCCTTAGCAGAGCCATGACTCCAGGAGAAAGAGGGAGTATAATAGAAGTAACAGAAGAGTTGGCTTCAAAATCTGGGTAGAAGTGCTTTATGGAGACTATGTATATACATAAATCTGTATTAAAGCCTGTGACTAAGATGCATCCCTCTTGATCCTTTTATCAAGAGATTTTACAACATGTTTTAAAGGTTTGTAAATAACTTAATGAATAAATCTCCTCAATCCAGTACATTTATACTTCCAGGATTATGCCAGAACAAACATCCATAAACACTTCAAGGTCAAGTTTTCAATCTACCCAAGCCATGTGTATGTGCATTTCCTCTTTAAAAACTCTAACACATTTCCCTTTATTATCTCATTTGCAGTAACAAAATTTGTGTAAAACCAGAGTGACCTTGTGGTCAAAGGTTCAGGCTTTTCCTTCCAGGTACCATGAAGAAGTTGCTTTAAAGTTCCAAGTATTCAGATACATTGGGATAGCCTGCCTATTCGTCTGGGTTTGGTTTGGGTGGTTGTTTTTGTTCTGTTTTTTTTCTAACTTTAAGTAATGTGGTTGCCATTACTGCAAAAATCTGAAATTACGGAACATATAAGGAGGTTTTCCAAAGCAGATAAAAGAATGAGTCAGTAAAATCCACCAATGTCAAAAAGAGTAAGACATACAAGCATGTCATGAAAATATCTGAAATTAAATAACAAAAGGAAACACGTTATTTTAAGAAGAAAAACATCTCACTCACAAATTTTTAAATATACTGCTGTCTTCAACCAAATTTTACAGTTATAACAATACATCAAGACTAATAAAATACACCCCTGAATATAATGTATCCCATCTACAGCTGATCTGAGTAAATCCGGTAGTACAATAAAAGCATTAGTCTTGAAAATTTGTTGTTCCTTCCCTGTTGAAACTTCTGCAAGTTTCAGGCCACACATATAATGCATTTGTAAACTGTAAATTCAAACTCATAACTAACTTATAATCTTGGTTTAATCTCTGTTATTTTAAAAGATTAATGATTCTAAAAAGGCTTATAAGAATAGGAAAATGCAAATCCTCCAGTACAATAGAAGCAAAATCCAGGCCTGTAAACTTTTGTTGGGTATGGGTGATTTATTCTGGATAAGCCACAGAAGTCCTTCCAATCTATCCCTTGATACAGCTAAATACTATTGCACAAGTTACAATAATATATGCATTACTGTCCCCTCACTTGGCTCCCAAGGCTCATATTGCTATTCAACTCTGCCACTTTGCATGCTAATATGAGTCCAGAAAATGATAATTACCCTTAGGTACTGCATTCAAAAGCTGCCCTTTCCATTAAGGAGGCTTGTTCATAGTGCAGGTTAGTTCACATTTGAAAAGGCCATTTGCCAGATTCCCGAAACTTCAAAAATAACATTATTTGATTAACAACCTTTACTTTTTATTGCTGTTGATTCTTGAATCCAGAGTAAATAAAATCACAAAACATCGACAGTGTTATTCTAAAAATAACACAAAGGAACAACTGCTATCTGTTTAGAGAAAGACTAGAATGCTAAATATACTTTAAATATTCAAACAAATATGAGCAGTGGAAAGCTGACAACTTAGATTCTATAAATATGGCCCAGGTAAGGCCAACCTTTGATCCTGCTCTCTCTTATCTGCCCATACCCCCACCAAAACCAGCAATAACAGTAAAAAAAAATATTTGTAACATAGAAACCCTGGAGATGATTGCCAAAAGCCCTCTCAAGAAGCAACATACTCCACCTCCATCTACTTGTCAGCATCCACGGGACTTAAAAAGACAGATTATACAATCTCATAGCTATAAATCACTTGCATTTGTGAGAAAAGTTCCACGTGGGTTTTTTTTCACAGGACAAACATAACCCAGAAAAGTTGCAGTCATCCTTATTTTATTCTTAATTACAAAATTACAAAGTTACTTCTTCCATGTAATTTTCAGCCCTTTGATTCTGATGCTGGCAAATTCCTAATTCTGCACAGTCAGTACAGAAATGGTCACATCATATACAAAGGTTGAAAATTTTTGGAAAAAAATTAGTATTTGTGCTCAAACTTAAAAAGCTTTCGAGACTCGCTATTATTCCCCAAAATACCTCTTGTTTATCAAAATCAAATTAAATGTAATTTGAAATCAAAGTACACAGAGATCAGTGTTTTTGTTTAAAAAAACTATTATAAATCAGGTTTGCATTGCTCATTTGTAGATGATGAAGCACCATGAGTATCACACAGGTGACTAATGATTACTGAGCACACTGACTTGGTCAAGTGGGTTATTTAGTTGTTGTCATGTATCATCCTTTATCTCCCTCAAAATAGCATGACTTAATCTTTCATGTCTCATAGCCCCCCCTTACGTTAATCAGATGTAATCAAAATGAACACCATAAAACACAACAGACTAAAAAAATCAAATCAATGCTAATATCTATCTCAAAGTAAAAGATGCTGTTAAGAACACCTTATCTCCTCCTTCTAATCTGATTTTCTTCTGAAGCACAGGCAAAATGTACTAAATGATAAATGTTTGAGAAATAGAGAGTAAAGGTGCTTTAAGGGGAAGGCCTACAATAGGTTGTCTCAGGCAAACAAGCTACTGTGAAAAGACAGTAAAATTTGTAAAATAATGTCCAGAAAGCACAGTTTATTCACTTAAAGGTGAAGCAGAAAATCAATTACTGATAGTGTCTGTTTATGCATCTTGAATATTTTGCTGTTTTCATGAAATCTACAGGTAAACAAACATGTGCTACTTTAGATGGGCACAGGACAATGACCTTTGTTATCAAACTCAGTGATGCGATGTCCAGTCTTCCATAGGACAAACCCTTGTCTTATTCAGTATTCTCCCCTTGATTGGCAAATTCCTCCCTGTCCTCCCTTCTGCCTTTTGGTTGCTTCATCAGCTTCGTAGGCTGCTCTTACTCAATACCTTATTCTCTTAAACCATTGATAATATGCACAACTGAAGAAAAAACCTTCATTTACAACAGGGATTTTTTTTTCCCTACATTTTTATGCAATTTCTTCAAGAGGCCACGTATGCCCTGAGGTATTAGATCAAGCTTAGCAGGAAACCACAAAAGAAAGCAGAACTTGTTCTTATCAAGAGCTGTGCAAAATCCAAAAATTCATTTTTTATGGTAATTATTGCACTGAATTAAACCCACAGGGCAGAGGCAGATACAACCTATAGGGGAAACACTTCAATCTGAATGACCATCCAAACTGCATCCTTATTGTAAAACCTGCCCTAATAACTCCTTTCTGTTTCTGGTTCCTGTTCCACCTAAAAAGCCTCCTAGTCCCCATAAAAGGTTTGGAATTTTGCTGCTGTGCTCTGTTGAACTAAGCTGGTAAACCTCATAAGCAGGATGCTAGGTTTGAATTCTATGCTAGTGTTTAACTAAAACTGTATTCTTTGGCTTTGGATAACACTTAGCTGTAATGCTCCTAATGAGCTCTGTCATTACTGGGTTCATTACCTCCTCAGCTGCTGAAGTTTCAAAGTCAAGTCTGCAGGAGAAGAGCCTTGCCAAGCACTGCAGCTTGTGCCACAACTAGAACTACTTATGGAACCTGGGCTGAACTTGGGAATAGGGGAACTGAGAGCCAGAGGACCTGAGAGACAGAAAGCACCATTAAGGCAGAGTTTTAACGAAGAAGGTTAAAGAGCCTCACAAGGCTCTAACATTTCCAAACGCGTTCAGCAAGTGAGGGATGAGTTTCTCCCATGGGACTTCAGGATAACTGAGCTGGAAACATCTAGATGACCTGATGCTGTGGTCATTGTGAGGAGTTTTTTTGATTCCTTTGGAAGTCTCTAGACAGCATAAAGGACTCACACAAGTCAAGAAAATGCAAAGCACTTTAGACAGCAACTTAGTTTGAATGAATAGAGGACTACTGCCAAGCTGACTTTTAGTTCCTAGTATCAGGCAAAAGTTGAAAGGTTGGTTGAATCACTGACCAAGTGATGAAATGTTAATAGGCACATAAAAGAATCAAAGATGAATATTACTATGGTTTTAATTGGTTTTTCTATTTGGAATTTTTGATCACACCATAAATAAAGCACTAAAAATTTTGATAAAGTTACATACACCAAAAAATATCAAGCTGTATCTTTAAGTCTTATTTTACCATAATTTCTCTTCTGAATAATTTTCTTATGAAGAAACTGAAATCACCATAATCATCTCAGCATTTCCTTTACATTTATTTTAGCTTTGCATGTTTATCTCCATATAATTTTGCATGTGTCTCTAAAAAAATTACCATGACAATCTGGTTTTGAATTGGGAACTGAATATAGGTCATTGACTCATTTCTTCCATTTAAATAATGCTTTATTTTGATTCCAAAATGTTAAGTTTCATTCTGTCGTGCATATGCTGTCAGCACAAGCTCTCATACCAAGAAAACATCTGTCAGGACCATAGGGATTTTATTATTATCCACCACTTCCTTGTTAATGTATGGTCAATACTATGACAAGACATCTCTCAATAAATATGCAGTGGGGAGATAAATTGGCAGAAAGTTGGGACTACCAGCTGTCAATACAATTAGAGACAAAGGAGGACTGGAGCTGGTCTCAGAGGATTATACAGCCATTTGGGAATTGATTTCCTTGGGGGCTACTGTTCAGAGCTTTTTATCACAAAATCAGCCCATTTGTTGAGAAATACCAATTGTCAGCTCTTTTCTACATTTACATGCATTATTTCTGCCTCTCCCTGCCCAGGCTACTATTCACTTTTGTAAGGTTGTCTCTATAAAAATGTACTTACTGTACCTTTTCTCTACAGACATACGGATTCTTATTTATCCAACTGCAATGACCCAAAGTATAAGCTTTTAGATGTAAGCTGAAAAACAGGACAATATTCTTATGCAAGAAATCCCCCACTCATATTCATATGCCCTGTTCTTATATTCAGGTCTTTGCAAGGGAAAGAAGGCAGCAAAGAGAACACAGAATAGAAATTTATCTCTGGGAAATAATGGATATCACAGAAGATGTGCAATGAGAAGCAGATAAAATGAGCTCTTCCTCTGTCACTCTCTCCCTGCTAATTATCAAGTAGGAATAATTCTGCTAGGCAAAACAGTACAGTTTTCCAGCTGTCCCCACAGAAAATTACTCCATGCCTTCCTCTTTGCTGAAGAACCGAATTTTCAGTCCTCTCCATAGTAGATTGCTTTCAAGGCTTTCAGGCTGCACATATAAGCAGAATAAAAACTCTTGCAGGAAAAGTTTGCTTTGTCCTGCAGATATCAGCGTTGGTCAAAACTCTTCTGACAGAACAGCTTTAGGGAAGCAAATGCCATTTTGAAAGAATCCTAGCACACTGGAGAAACATATTGATTGTGTCAAAATTCCAATGACATTTACTGGAATCCTGCCCAGTTTCATATCTGCTCATCTTCCCACCTTCTCAGCCAATATTTCCAGGCTTACAATGAAAATAAAGTGCAAAAATGAAGTTCAATTAAAGAAAGTTGAGAATCAAAATTAAGAAGTTGTTTAAAAACCTATGTAAATGATTTCTCAGTATCTTAAGAATGACATTATCTCAGAACTGATATAGCAGGGTAGTTTACTATGTTTTTTACTGCCTCAGACTGTTATTTTTTGCATTTTTGAATCATGACTAAAAGGAAAATTCCCCATTCCACCCAGCCACTGCTGTTCATAAAACCATACCAGCACCCTTTGACTTAGTTGTTCTGCTTGTTGTTTGGCACAACTGAAATACTGAGATTGTGTCCTCAGTTGCTCACAGACAGACGTGCCTGGAGCAAAGCTTCCCATCACGACCTGCAGGGGCACTCGCTCCATGATTAGTCTTAAAAATTGCAGGGAACACCATTCCAAAGCATGTTCATCTTGGGACTGCTTCAAATGGCAGTAAAGAATGGTCACGGGGGTTAATAGTGTTCTTGGTTGTGCTAAATGCCAAACTAGCACTGAACTATGAACCACAAGACAACAACAACAACTGTTCAAGATCACATCAGTCCTTGCGCTCTTACACAAAAGCTTGGAGGATTCTGGACTATATGCTTCTGACCCAGCTGAGGTCTCAGCTCATTCATCCTTCACACATTTATTTCTGCCATAAATTAATCTTCATTGCTCTTTCCTGTTTTCATATTTTTCTACATTTTTTTCAAACTACCATGCCTCACTTCTTGTTTATTATTACTACAACAACATTATTGCTGTGTCACAAGCAAACTAAGGAAAATACAAATCAAAGTAGGATCTAAAGTAAAAGACCAAGAAGCACTAACCCACGGTGGGCCAAAAGCGACTGATATAAATTTAATTCTCTGTGTTTGAGCTACATTGCTCTGTGCTTCTTGGAATTGATCTTTTCCAGTTCATTTCTTGCTGACTGAATGCACAGCATGTCAATCATCCCTCTGCTGCAGCGCTGATCACCTTGTTATCAGCTGCCATTAAACAACTGGTATACAAAGTATTGTGAATCTCTCAATATTTAATTTATTCAACTCTTCCACTTCTGTTTTAAACCGTATCTTCTCCTAATGCACTATATACTTCCCTGTTTCACTGTGATTACCATTCATTAAAATACAGCACTTGGGTTTTGTTAACATGACAGCCTTGTGGTTGTACATCACTGTTGTGATCCATGACCTTATTATTTAGTCCTGAATCTCAAACTCAGCTTTACTACAAGAAACAAGCAGCTTGAAATGTCAGTAATTTGTAAGGTGAGCAAAGTATCAGATTCATCAAGTACAATACATGCAAAACAGTGGTATTTAGGTGTGTGAACTAAATGCCAGCAACCATAGAATACAAAAGTAATTTAACAATCCGTCTCAGAAGTAACAGTCTAGAACAACACTCCAAGGCCCTCTCCCAACTATCCCCCATCATTTGTATGATCTCATTCTCTCTTCCCTTTATCTGCATCCATCTTGTTTGCTTCCTTTCCTCAGTGTCCTATCAACACTTAAAAGTTAGACCAGACTAATCTGTCAGTTGATTGAATTCCTGCTGCCCATCTCAGAGAGTTGTGTTACACTTGAGCTGTGTTCAATATGTTGAAAAGGAATACTGTAAATAACAGTACTACCTGTAGATAGAGCTGTCCAGGGGCTGGAAGAGCATTGCTGCAGGAGCTGCAGTCTTTTTGTTACATGCTCCCTGCTCCCATCTGTTGTTCTGCACTGTCTGCAGCTCATTTAGAGTAGGACTTTGCTCTCGCAGGTGGAAATCTCAACTACACAGATGTCCTTTAACATCAGAGAGAAATACACATTTCTAAAACACTGGTTTTTTGAAGTAGAGAAATAATTTGCATAGATTGTATTCCAGAAGAATCTAGTCCTTCCTCCTGAATACAAAGCTCATAATTTCTGCCTTTGATGTAGGCAATTAAATGTTACTAGAGAAGTGAAGATCAAACTGAGTTCTATCCCTGGTTTCTCGCGGATAAAAAACTGGAAATCTTCGTGTGTTTTGGTATAAGATTTTCTAGATTCTGTTTTGCATGGAACGTGCCTAATAACAGTTATTCCATTCCATATATTTCAAGTAGTCTGTGACTTAACAGTTTTCTTAGAGATCAACAAAAATTCTTAAATTCTGATTAGATTAAATAAAAAATAAACCTTGACTTGTTTGAAAGCTTTCTTTTAATTGAATTGGGATAAAAACCAAGAAAAGATAAGGAACTGAAGGGGGTAAAAAAGGTAATGAAAATCTGCACCACACAAGACTCCAAAAAACAACCACATCCACAATACACCAACCAATCAGGGATCACTTCAGAGATACAGAAGATTTATCGTAACATACCAACACAAACATGTTATTTCTCAATATACTTTTGTCTAAAAGTAAGTTCTACATATGCTGTCTACAGCTTTCAAAACGATAACTTTTAACTCTTCCTCAGCTTTTCCAAAAACACCAGAATTGCCAGGCAACTAGAAACAACAGTAACTACTCTTTTCCATGTTAAATAAAAAAATATCTAGAACTTTCCATAACTGTTCAACTACTTAAATGGCATAAGAAGGTTTACAAATCACTTTTAACATCCTTCTCCAGGTCTTGCATACTTGTTGTGCTTTACCCACTAAACTCCTACAGTGGACTGAATATAAATTATGTCTCACTTGCACAGTTTTAGCACCATTTGTAACAAAAATGTATTTTTTCTAAAATAAAATATATCCTGAAAATAATAGGAATTTTTCTAAAACTCTGAAGAAATAGTAGTAACTTTATGACTCTAAAATAACCAGGATATTACCTATTTATAGCCCAAAAGACTAAGAATGCTTTTCAGGTATGTAATGCAATTTACAGAGGTCCTGTTACTCTTCATTAGATTATTAATCTTTTTTGAGGTGGTTTATCTATCAATTGCCAAAAAAATTAACAAGCAACAACAAAACCACCTAGACAACAACTTTACCATTATTTGCTTGGCTTATCCATAGCATTATCCCCAAGTACTAATATGGAGGTAAATGTTATACACTCTATTAAGAATACTGATTTTAGTGTCATTGATGGAATAAAGATGGAATAAAGCAAAGAATTAAGCCTACTGAAACTTAAAAAAAAACAAAACACAGGAGCAGCACAACATAGAACAGCCAAAAAGCCCCACTCGAAGCCATGTCTTACTGTGGAGAAATTCAAGACTTGATTAGCAGTTATACTGCATTTTCTTGTGTACTAAGATCTGTATGGAAGACAGCTACTCTAAGAAAAGAAAAATATAGAGGAATTGTAGCAAATGACTGAAAACAAGAGACAACTGATCAAATTTGGGCAGTATGGAAACTAAGCTACCTAGCTGCACGTCAGGTAAACTGAAAAAGAACATTTCATAATGCTAAGAAGTCTGTACAGTGAAAAAAATCAGGTCTCCACTCAAAGTTTTTTGAAATCAATCTCAATTAGTTTAAATTACACTTGATTTAATTCCTTTTCCCTAAAACTCTTGATATTAACTTCTGTATTTTACTAAATTACACACAGATACTGTGCTCTGCATATGAATCACTTCATATGATGTGCTGTCTGCATTAATTTAAATTTTATTTAATCAGATTAATACTAATAGTCTGTTTTGACAATTAAAAAAGCTTTCTCAAAGACAGAAAAATATATATTAAAACATGTTATCCTAGCACCTCCAAACTTTATAAAGATTACTGTTCATTTAAGGGATAGAAAAAGAACATTAAAAAATATTTATCCTCAAGAATGTAAAACCACATTATAGCTCATAAGAACCAGTTCTGATTTGCATGAACTGTTGGCTGACTCTCACAGACCAGCAAGATACTGTTTAAGTATTTTTCTGAGAACGCCTACATTTTTTCCCCAAGTTGAGCAGTTAACTTCATTTAAAAAAATACATTTTAACTTAAAATGTAATGATTCAGTGGCTGTTAAGCACAAAATAATTAATTTGGGCTTTGCTTATGGATGTTCAAATGTTGCAGGGTGTAACTCAAACCCAATATTTGTACAGGTTTGAATTTGCAAAAACAGTTCACATCTTCAAGCTCTGAAAGCCAAACTAGGTATTTGAAATATTTTGACAGTAATGATTTTAAATGTGCTTTCTTAGAGGCTAATCAACAAACTGAGCATCAGTTTTGCCAGTATTGTTACATAGGATATGGATCAGTCCATATGGACCAGGATGGTCTACTCATCCAGGAGTTTCTTAAAAGATCTTGCAGAACAAAGAGAGATTGTTGAAAAACAATCATCTACATGCAGATATGACTCCAGTTAGCATCAGCTGCAACTCTGTTTATTATTAAAGGTTTATGATTCTGTACAGTCATAGTATTTATACAACCTTTATCTACACTGAGATTTTAGAAAGAGCTATTCATATAATAGGAAAGGTATTTGTAATGGCAAATCAGGCTCAATGAACCTGAAACTCAAATTTTAAAAATACATATAAAAAAGGTCTCAAAAAAAATCTGGTGTCTGGTAATATTTCATCTTCCCCTATTTAAGTAAGGCCTAATCTTTACAGAGGAATCCCTCTGATCTCCTGTTTAGCAAAAGGCCAAAGTTACCAAGATTTCACTTCTCTAGTTCACTCAAGCATATGGAAAAATATAAGTGGAAAAAACCACCCCAAAACTCAATGTTTATTTTGATCTACTGGTAACTTGAGTAAGACATTATGCACTTTAAAAATGGTAGTAGTCCTGGACTTCAGTCAGTTTATCTGTATTTCAGAGACTGTGTCATGTCAGAGAAGGGAGACCAGGACACCACTTTTGATCATCCAACGGTCTCGTTTATTGAGCAGAGCTCTCTGCTTAAATACACCTCGTAATGAGCTCATACGTGTTACAAAAGCAAGGCTCATGATTGGCTATTCTACTTGATTACTTAGTAGCTACAGCTGAGTGCTGTGATTGCTTAGCAGCTACAGCTGAGTGCTTGCACCTTGTTATCTCGTTCAGAGGGGCTTTCCCCTGTTTACTTCTCTCCCACCAAGGACATTCTGACCTTGGTCTGCACTTTAACTTAGCAATATTCTCCACAGTGTCATCTGACCGTCTCCCTGCCAATCATCTCCCAAAATCCTGCTCTCCCTACATCATGGCATAAAACACCATTATTGGTAACCACACTTCTCTATGGGCCAGAACCAGAATTTAGCTTGTTTCCCTCAGTCTGGCTGGGAGGCAGTTTTTTGTTTATTTTCTTTTCCCTCTGAACCAAAAGCAAGCATTACAAGTCTCCACTTGTAATGTGTAATGTGCACAACAAAGTGCAATTTTTCATCAATCTCTGTCCTTTTGAATCATGTCAGAAATGAAGCTTCAGGTGCTCATTGTTAACATGGGAGAAACAGGGTCTCTCTCTGTATGATATTCCCTGGTTTAGCTTTTTTTATGTTGCAGGAAAGCACAGAAGGATTTTTCACACTTATGAACATTTATTAGCTATCACAGAAAAGCATCATAGCTCTATTACAAGAATAGTGGCAACAAATTGCAAGATTTTTGAAAAAAAATGTTTTGTTCAAACAAAATAACATTTATTCTGGGTTGAACTACATTTAAACTTACTGCAATGCTCTTCGAATCAAAAGCTATAGTTTCTAAAAAGGTGTTATGGAAAACTAATAAATGTTGAATACATATATTAGTTCATTACATTTTAACCTCACAGCCAATACTGCAATGAACAATATTAATCTATAATTGCTCAACCCCTTATTATTGCCAGTCAAATGAAGTTCAACACTGTTTTCTTGGTACTGTGGCTGGATAACTTTCTTCCACCAACTTTATTCTTATCTAAGTTTTTAGCTTACAGCAATGTGCTTTGTTCAGACCCGACAGTGAAGGCAGCTGCTGAAGGAGTCCCTGCTCGTTGGTTCCTTATTGCACTGCAGTTACACAACCACAGATACCCCTTATTCCTTCCTAGAAACTGAAACAGCCTTGAGAAAGTCTAAATGACTCTCCAACTAGCTTGCCTCTTGGGCAGTTTCCTGATCTCTACAGAGTCTGCTGCTTTACTGGAGCAGCACGGGGTGTGACTCACACCCTCAAGTATTTCTCTCTGGATGAGTCTCACCTGGAAGGCATCCTTGTGGATTAAACACAAGTGAATGAGAAGTCCCTGCTTGCCTTCACAGCAGCTGACTTGACACTCATAGCAATCTGTCTGAAAAAGCTGTGAGAGGGAAAGGTCCTGAGGAGTCTTTCTAGGAGACTTAGTTTAGGTTTTTATCTTTGGTTCTGATACTTTGAGGCTGCCAGATATCTTAAAGCACAAAAGAAATGCAAGTATCATAATTTGTTTGCTCTAGTGGGTAAACTGTGGGATAAATTGGCTTGCTTTAATGAGAAAATCCAAACTTAAGGTAGATCAGGATAACAAATGCAAGAAAAGCATCAGTGAGGTTCTTACAATAATTGTATTTAAAATCTATGACACTCAACAGAAGAAATACCAACTCGATGTGCAGGAGCTAATGTTGCACAAATTTCTAAAACAGCCCTGTTTCAAAATTACTTCAAGGAAAAATTTCGTCATGGTAATGAGAAATAAAGAACAATTTAAGAACATGACCTTGTTTAAGCAGATACATGTAAAGAAAAGAAGAAAAGGTAGACAACAGAAAGCTTATTACTTTGAGGCTGAGGGAATTATTACATCTGAAAAGAAGGAAAGCAGAATTTGCTAGCAGAGAATTTGGACAGTGGGTCAGCATTGATGGAAAGTACAAAGATTTCAGAGGAAAGGAAATGTGTAGAGAATGCAGAGGCACCTGTTGGTACTTAAGCAAGTAAGCTAATCCACAGATGGGAGTCATTCTTGTCTGATAAAATATTACCACCTGTCTCCTCAAAATCGGAAGAAAAAAAGGACAAGAAAAAGCAGCCTGGTGATATAGAAACAAAGACAAAATTGGGAAGAGTGTAAAATGTGGTATGAAAGTACTAAATGGAATTGGAAGAAAAATTTCAAGTTGCAGACCAGCACTGACAAAATTCCACTAAGGTTTCTATCCAAGATTGAACATGGTGGAAATGGAAGAAAACACTTTCCTTTGTTTTCAAAAAACCCATCACCTATTGAATAGTACAATTTTCTGCATTGACAGTAACTATAGCAACTAGGAAGAAATGAAGGAAAATCATCTGTACCCACAGCAGTAACAGAACATCTGTGCATCAAGTGTTCAGATTACCAAGTTGTCAGTTCTGAAGACAACTGGATCATTAAATTACTTCTAACACAAAGAACACCACCAGAACCTGGAAGTTATCAAATGTCATCTAAAATCCTGCATGTTGCTTTAAGAACTAACATCACTTGTCCTACTAGGAGAAACCATAATCTTATGGTAACATTTGTGAATGCACCCCAAAATATATGAAACAGTAGTATTTAGTCTACAACAACTCTTCCTAATGGCAAAATTACTGTGGTTAGGCTAAACAGTAAACACAGCAGCAGAAAAAGGGTCTCAGCAAAGAAGCTTTACAGGAGACAGCCAGAACAAAAATACACATTTTCTATGCTGAGGTTCCCAGCACAGAGTAGGAGCACATCCCCATCACATCCTGATAGCACACTGCAAAATGGCCAGAAGAAAAGATTAACTGGAGACACCCAGCGAAATTAGGTATGTGAACATTTATCATCCTTATATTTCCAATTCCAATCCAATATTTTCTAACTTTGCAATTCAAAGGAGAGAGAATATTTGTTACTAGATATCCTAAGTGTTCAGCAATTAGGTGGCAGCACTCCACTGCAATTGCTTCCAGCAGATTTGTTCATTCTTTTAACTGCCACTTAAAGCCTAAATGATGTCATTCCTCTGCCCAAATGGAGAGACCTGTGCTAAAACCGGTTTTACCGGTGAGGTAAAAATTCTAACAATCAGAGGCATCACATCACCGAAATTCCTTTGTGAACACGCTATCATGACAGAGAGATTTGAAATTAGATGCCAGTCCCATTCCTGCTCTGCCATTAACTGATTGACTTGGAGCAAGTTAAATGTTTTTGTTTCTGCCATCTTTTTCATTGACAGGTCAATCTCTACACAATACAGAGAACACTGGCAGACGTGGCCGCCACAGTAGTTGTAAAGCACTTTGATTGATAAATCAACCTTTGGACTACTTTAGAAGAGACATTATTTCCCCCCACAAGCCCTGTACTTAAAACACTGAAAAGAAAATGATTCCTTTTCAAAGCATTGGAGATCACAAACCATCGCTGTTTTCACTTCCCTCTCTTTGCTTTTTTTCTGGGATCAGTGGATTCCTCTATATGCATCACCCTACAAAACTGCTCCAGTCTTCTACGTAGAAGAGTGTTAGAGAAATCAAAGGTAGCTGTTATGTTCATAGCCTTTTGAAAATTAGTAAGTAACTCATGTTTTTAAAAGCATTATTGATGCAATTAGAATCTCTCTACAGAGATTCTGATGACAGGTTTTTTTCATTTCTTTTCTTATTGCCTGGCAATGTGACCTGTGTATTCCCTGGGTGAGTGACACGAAGAACTGTTTTTCCTGTGAAATAAAGTATCTGATGTCGGCTCTCTAGGATTCACATCGAGGATTGTCCAAACTTGTTTCAAACTGGTCTTTGTTAGTGAAATTGATACAGCACTGTCCATTTTACTCTACAGACCACATTTGCAAGATTGCACTGGCAGCACAGGGTGTTTCCAATACACTAAGCACCACAATTGCCACCTAAATAACAGCTGATTTTGCCTAAAAAATCATCAGGGTTACTCATAATGAAAGAAAAGCAAAAATTTCGATATGACCTTGATGGTTTTTTTTCTTCTGATATATTACAGTTACAAAAATAAAGGTCAGGCTGGAAATATGTATCTATGTCTAAATGACTATAACATTATTTCATTCTGGCAAGTCAAATTCACCCATAAAATACAAGTGTCTCCTTTAAACCAGTCATGTACCTTATGAACTATTATTGAGGACTGCTCTGTGGTCTTCTCTATTAAGGTTATCTATCATGTCCCAATTTAAGGGCTTGAGCCTATGTAGAAAGGACAAGTACTGTAACAACCATCATCACTTGAACCTTGGTTCCACTGGAGACTGGATTAAGTTGCTCCTTGCCCTCAAATGATTTAAAAATCAGCAGGATTTTTGCATTTAAGAAGCAGTCACCTTTCCTTAAACAAAGCTAACATACCAAGAAATAGAAAATTGAGACAAAGATGAAACAGCTGGGTTTACTATAATGTCTGTTCAGCTCTAAACTAGTGAAGGACAATATTGCAGTTATAACCTATGCACAATCCTATCAAAGGATTTTCATGTCAAAAGTCAGGCAGAAACAATAACGAGCTGCTAAGTTCTCAATTTAAAAACTATAATATGCATAATAATCATATTCCATAATCTTGTTATAAGAAGAAACAATTAAGCCTTTTAGCTAATGACTTCAATTCTCCATTTAGTTACTGCTCAACCTCCTCAACTTTCTGAGCTGAAGTTGTACCCTATTAGACACCAACAGGACAGGTACATCTGGGACGTGCAGGTGGAAGCCAAAATCAAGCCCTCACTCATTTTTAAAAGAAAGTACAAGCTATGATCTGTGAAAAACAAGTTCTTTCAGTATTCTGCTAGAAAGTATCAGTGTTACTTCAATGTAGAAGTTCACATTAAATTGGCTCTTCATGCCTTCTGTCAGCTTTTAACAACCCCAAGCAAGAATCAGGACATAACATGCAGTCTTGAGGAGAAACATAAATACATAGTATTCCAAAAACTCCAGGCTGTAAGTTATTAATAAAGACTGAGATTCTCTAATTCTATCAATTGAAGCAAAATACAGCAAAGAGTATGTTCCAAATGAATAAGAAATCAGCACAGAATACTAGCACATGCCAGCACAGATGCACAAAACCCCCATGCTTCTAAGTGTATCCAGAAACTTAAGATCCTAAAAGGCAACATAAAAGAAGAGACCAGCTAGCATATACCTTTATCCTCAACAAACTGCACAGACTTCTCTCATTCAGGCAAGAGCATTTCAAACCATGCAGTCTAAAGCAGTGTCAGCTATGCATTCCACAACTGCAAGGCACAGGTAGGCCTCTAATGAGCACTGAACATTGAGCTGCTCCATCAGGAACAGGCACTGCAATGTGGCACCAGCAGCTTGTGTGAGAATTTCAGTCTCCTTGGTGCCAGATGCTTGCTTAATGGCATCCTGTAAGTTTCATTCTTACAGGTGGGTAGGGAAGCTACATTTGTTAAGGTTGTAATTCCAGAGTAACATGTGGCATGGGGACAAATTCCTTCAACAAATTTGCCCAAAAAACTTTTTTGCTGATGCTTACCTTGGATTTACAGACTGAGCATTCTTGATTTAAAAAATTAAGAAAATAAACAGCTTTGCTAGATCATTACTGCCCAGCCTTTTTTTTTATATGCCATGTGTACTATGTGTGTGTCTATACAGTGTACTATAGCTAACAGTAGTGCAGTCACAATATGCATTAGTATATTACAAATTACATACACACTGTGCAGTTTCTGTATGTGCACAGCAATTCTTATAAGCATCTTCTGTTTGCTTTTAAATGGGAGCTGCAAGCTGAGGTAGCTGGCTGCAAAAATGCCCTCTGATGTTGTGATGATTTCCTTTGGGTCACCTCCCCACCTGCTTTTCCCACAGATGCATTGCTGCCTGGTGCCTCCTGAAGACCAGGTGACCTTACCTTGGTGCTGAGATAGAATAGCAAGAGGCTACAAGTGCTTTGCTTTTTGCTAACACTCAAGCAAGACACACAACAGCATGAATTTGAGTCCTTCTCTACAGCTTTCCTCTGAACTCCTTTCATCAGCAGACTTTGATGTCATTCTTTTAAAAAATTAATACATTAATGCTCTGAGCAATAAGACCTTGGCAAGGAATAAAACTAATTCCAAGGTTCTCTCATGCTCATTAGCTTCTTTCTAAATATTTCCCATTATCTTGTGATTTTGTTAAGTACAAACCCTAACACTGCATAGAATTACTTTACATCATCCTTTGCCTACTGATTATTATGAAGAACTAAAACATGGACTATCAGTTAAGCAATGGCCAAAAGAAACAAAAAAGACTCTTCTTTCTTTTATACTTAGAGACAACCACCATGGACAATGAAAGCAACTAAAGGCTTTAAACATTTTCTATACATACATATATGGGGCCAGATACTCCATGAAAACCCACATTATTCCACAACACTGTTATACACACTATACAGTTTTTCTTGCCAAAAGAATCTCCAAATTTCTGTTAATCAAACAGCTCAAACTCACACAAGCTTGAGTATGAGGCTTTTCTGCCCCAAATTCAAAAGCAGACAGCCAGCTCCGGCATTAACTACCCAATAACATAAGGCACCCAGTAATTACCAAGCCTAGGAGAATGTGACACCAAGAATCAATGTAATGTAAGTACCATCCAGTTGCCTGTAAAATGCTGCTTTGATTTCACAAATAAAACCTGTCAGTATTTCGATAGTTTGTCATTTCGACTATTTTCCAATGAAAACGGGAATTAGAACTGTTTTCCTGAAGAAACAGACAATTTTAAAGACTTCATACCATTGAAATTTAGAAAGCATTTCCTGTTTAGCTGTCCCAACATGCTATCTCTGTATGTTTATCTAGATTCTTTCACAAAATTCCATATTTCACAACAGTCCTATTGTTCCAAAAAAGCTTAATATAACATAGTATGGTTATTCAGAAGAACAAGGACAAAATGGTAAAACCATTCACTGCTTAAGGGCAGTGATAGCAGTGCAGGGTTAAAACTCGGCAAAATACTCCTCTAGTAATCTCTGCCAAAACTCATTCTGCTCAACTGCCCATATGACAAAAAAAATCAGTAAACCAATTATCATAACAACGACAAGTGAATGACTTGTAGCTAATGTCTTCTCTGCTGTAGTTACCTCTAAGTTTTAGAATCTGGTATTGCATGGCCCCAAAAACACAGGTAAAGACACTTTGCAGCTTAGTGGTCAGGTATACATTTTGCTTTATTTCTGGTGAAGAATGGCCAAAGTTATGCAGGGAGCACTTCTCAGTCCTCCTGCCTTTCTGGAGCATACCAGCACCTACTACAGCAAGTCATCTGCAAAGAGGAATGCAACATAATACAGAAAAGTCACTTTGGCTGGATTTATTTCTGACACACATTAATCTCTGTACCGAGACAGTTCCAAACCCCAGACATTCTGGGATCATAATCCTTACTTGTGAGGCGCAAGGAATAGGATATGAATTCTGTCTGGCCAGAGTAACCCAGTTAGGCTTGTTTTCCACCTACAAGGCCTCCCTCCCTGCTTCCTACCTCCTCCAAAAAACAGGCCTGCAGACACTTCAAGTCAAGTTCAGAACTTTCTCTGGTTGTGAGGAACTCTGCACGCAGTGTTCTATGCTACCTCATCTGCAATGAGAGACTCATTAAGGCATAGAACGACATCGAGGTAAGGGCCCTATCAGAGCTCTGGACCTCATGGTCATTAGCACAATAGAAGCTTGAGATTTTAACACAGGCCCCTGCAGTTTAATTTCTTCAAGCTGTAGCAAAAATAAATGTACAAATGCCACTTGTCAAAAACTAACTGAAAAAAGCCAGGTTGGGTGAAACTGCACTTGCTGAGAATCATCTTCTTGCTAATAATAGTTGGATTTGAGTAAACAATTATTGCTCTCTTGTACAGATAATCAATTCTCCACAGATATACTAAAATTCAAAACTGAAATACACTCCAAGCCAGCAACAGCTGATTATGTTGCATAAATTAAAACATCACAATAGGTGGCTTATAGCACATTACTTTGTGCCACCATCAGCTATCTAAGACAATTCACAGGTAACAATCACTGACAGCAATTGGAGGTGAGTGCTTTTATCATAGCTTGGCTTTTCCCTCTAGAAAACATGTGATTAAATTGAACTTTATTTCTACACACATTACTAAACCCACCAATGCACAAATTATTTTCTTTTAGTAGAGCATTCTCCAGGCCATCCAGATGAAACTCTAGGGTAACACACAAACTTGTATCTTGAACTTAATTTTAAGATTTAGTTGTAAGGACATAAACATTCCAAATTACATTATTTTATTTGCACTTTTCTGAAATTCCTTTTCCAGTCTCAATTGAATAATTAATTACTTCATGATTAAATTCACTTAAAGGTAAAACTAATAAAAAGGAATTGGTCACTAGGCAGATGCAAGATCTAAGGCTCAGAAAAAGGGCAGAGAGGCAGTTTCACAATAAGAGTTGAAACAGGGATGTGGGATAACCTAGAATGAGACTCTAAGCCCATATACTTGGAAATATATCAGGAAAGCATGAGCGATCTCATACCCAAAGGACCTATGGAATGAAGATGCCAAAGCCTACTACACACAAAGTGCCATCTGACTAACCTGTAACCTCTGAAAACCTACTAAAAAGTTCATTTGCTTCCTGTGTGTTGTTGACCAGCTGGCCCACAAGGCAGCTGGCCCACAATTAGCAGCTTCTTGCATTAGCTCTCTGAACTGTCAGTAGTTGCGAGAGTAGCTGCAGCTACACTTCTCTCTAGCTACACTACTCTGATACATAGACTTTACACCTTTGTGGTATGAAAACTTGTCCTCATGCTTACCAGCATCTGGAAGTACACTGGCAAGTTTCCTACAGGTGCAGATGCTTGAATAAGAACAGAGAACAGTAAGACTTGAGGAATACCCCTGTTTGACATACAGCAATGTATTTTTTCCTTGCATATATTTTTCCTGATTAGTATTGTACTACACAACTAACCAGTGTATTAGAGATTACATTATGCTCTTTAAGAGGTTGCTTTAATAAAATTAATTCCCTCCTTACATTTTCAACATGGCTGGACTGGAACAAGCAATATCTGTCTCCAAGACAGCATCCTGAAAGACAGGAGAAAGCTTCTCTGTGTCTCTCAAGATACATCTCAGGTAGGAATATGATGTGCAAGTGTAAACCATCCTTAAACAAACTGGCTCTGCCCCATCCAATACTTATTGGAAAATAATAGCTTTACCAATTAATATAATCCAAAGTCCATGCTCAAAGGAGCAACTGTTTAAGAGAAGACAACACAGCCTTTCAGCTGCTATCTCGGTGCTGCCTCTGTATGGTCACAGTTACAGAACACCCACAGCTGTGAAGGATGCTGGCACAGACACTGCCTTCATCACATCACCAGAGATGGAATATATACCCTGATACCTAATCCACTATAAACTCTTCTGCACAACTACCAGGCAACAAATTCTCTTGGTTGTATCAAGAATCTCTGGGAATTAAGAGCAGTAAAAACTTGTTCACCTTTGCTTCACAGTCACAGACAAAGCTATTTACCACATCCATGGAAAATAATAAGGTTCTCAGCTAGGAGCTTATCACGAGACCTCACCAAAAAGTGAACTGATGAGCATTTGAGTAAAGGGACTGTGAAGGAGAGGAAGGGAGCTGTCCTCATATACATCCACTGCTCACACCAATCCTCACACAAACTGCTTGTGATCAGCAACATACATGAAGCAGGTAAAGAGATACTTGCACTACAGGGATACTGAACAGAGTTTGGGCAGACTTGGACAGTAAGAAAACAGAGAACCAAACTGCAGAACAAACATACTCATATCAAATACAGAAATGCATAGGCAATATATACGTAGTAGAACTACTCTTCAAGCCAGAGTTTGTCCTCTGAGGTAATTTGCTGTCCCATAACTCACACTACCTCAAACCCACTGCATAGCTACTATTATTGTGGCTACAAAGAATGACTGTAAGAGAACAATAAAAAGTGATCTCACTCAGCAGTGCACTCACAAGCTGAAATCAACTGTGAAGTCTTTTTACTGTAATATGCAAAATATATACTGCTGTAATTGCTGGGCTGTTCATTTTAGTCCCCTAGTGGCATTTACTAAAATGCCATCAATTTAGTTTTCATAAACTCTGCAGTCTGGGACATTGAAACAGCATCCTCTTTCTAGTATACCATTTCTAATACATAGCAAATTAGTTAATATCTGATAAACAGGAAAAAACTAAACCAACTCTATTTATATATCTTGTTTATTCCAAGACAATTAATACCATTAGAGAAACTGCACCTATTAAGGTTCGCAAATACACATGAATATGATACTAAGTTATGTTTTTGCCATGTAAACACAATGATGTAAAACCAAACCAGTTCACAGAAGGTATCTGTCAAATAACCCAAATTCTGGGAAAAATCCCCCCCTCAAGCCTTTCTCTCTCAAAAAAATCCAACACCAAACCTCAAAATAAAAAGAACAGCCTCAAGAAAACATCCCACTCCTCCAGCTCCTCCACACTTTTTTAATTTAAGCAACACAAACCAAAAGCCACAGACACCTAATTTCATTCAGAAGGTCAAGAGTAACTGCTGTTAAAATTTTAGCCTGCTGAACTTGAGTTTTATAATCTTTGTTTTCTATTTTATTTCACATGTTTCATGTCACAAGGAATACCCTTTTTATGCACTTATACCAGTGAAATGAAAGACAACTGGGTTGATTACAAGAACCAGAGACTACAAAACACTGACAAGGCCACAGAACACAGTGCAGTATTTACTGCTGACAAGAAGAATGACTTTAACGTCCCTATGCCACCTTTCTCACGAATTTCTTTCCACCGAGGCCATTAATCAATATGTGTCACTGACATGGCAGAAGCTGTCACCCCTCTCGGTTGTTATACTGCTGCAGAAATCACCCAGTGCAGCTTCACCCAGAACTGACACCTGAGCTGAACACTGGGAACACTGTAGCAGTTGTCAGTGGACAGATGATTGAGACCTACCTGCTTTGCAGCACCTTCCCTCTCACTCTGGGTAAGATACTTCCAGTGATCCATTACAAATACAGGTGAGTTTTTAAATTTTAGCTCCCTGTCATTTAAAGACATTTTCATTACTTTAAAAAAACCCTTATTTCTCTCTCCAAGAATAATTTGGTGGGTCAGAAGAGATGCTTGAAGATCAGTCAATTGTGATTATTTCCTACAGCATTTTGGCATGCAAAATTTTAGGTTTGTTTACTGATACTACTATTCCCCAAGCATTTGTATGACAACGTTTCTTCCACTGGGTCATAAATGAAATAGAACATCATCATAATCTTTCTCTTTGGAAGATTGAGCAAAAATATACCAGGTGACTTGCTACAATTGCATCAAAAAAATATGTCACTCTGCAATAAAAATTGAATTTAACAAATTTCAAACTTACATCTTGAATACTAAGTCAGCTTCCCTCCCCTGCTGTTCTTACTTCCTAGCTCAATGACCCAAACAAACAAGCCAGAAGTGGTCTCGAAACCGCATCCTTAAACTTTGGTTCACACATAGGCAGGCAGGCCAAAAATATCACAGGAGGAAATTACGTCTACAAACTATACGTAGGATATTTTAAAACTGCACAACAGACTACTGTAGCTCAAACCTCACTTATGTAGAAAGCAACAATAAAATATCAGTAGGAAATTTTGGAAACACAGATACAAGAAAAGGTTCTTGAATCAGAGAAGTAATTTCAAGAATGAGAAAAAAACAACTTCAACTGCAATTAAAAATTGCCAGCTCAGCCTCTCTTCCTTTCTTTGGTTCTACTGGTAGGACCATTTGGCTGCATCAAAGACATTCACAACCAAGTGAAAAAGGTGTCAAGAGGCTTTAAACTTCCCTGATACGTTGCAAACATTTTTTTAAACTCAGAGTAATTATTATTACCTTTTAAAAGAAAAAACACAGCAATTACAGGAAAAGGAATTGTTGTACTGCATTCCCACTTGCATAATTTCAATGCAAGCCTGTGTTCCTGGATGTAAATACAGGCCTCATCCCAATATATTTTCCAAGTCAGATTACTGAGTTATTTCCCTAATGCCTTGAAAACAACTTAATCCCAGAACAGTGTGGGGTCTGCCCCACCCTCCAAACTTCTAGGGTAACATTCAAATGCATTCCAGTCCTTAGTCCCTCTCACAGCACACCAAGGCAGCTGAATGAGAAAGCCTCAATGGTAAATCGCAGTATATATTTTTATAATCAAATACAAGGCATTATTACAATACAGGCTGTCAACAAGAGAGCTGTAAACTACAGAGGAAAAGAAAAGCAGAAGATAGCAACTGGTAGTTGAGCAAGACAGCTCCTAGTAAGATTGTTATCAATAATCAATTCAGTAAAATTTCCTTAGAATTTCCAGATTTTTCAGTACTCCCCAGCATGGTCTCACAAATAAATACACTTCTCTTCCTGCAAAATTCAGCTATCAGCACTCAGAAAACACACCACCTTCTATCAATTTAGAGGCCTATCAGTCACACGGCACAGCAGGTAGGCAACTTAATCTTGCCTTTTTCCTCACTCCTCCTGACAGAGAAATTACAAGTAAAAAGAGCATTGCTTTGCTCTGATATGCAACAAACTCCAAATGGTAACAGTTCCATTTCAAGCATTTTTCACAAAAATTCTGTAAACACAAGAACTCACAGGTTGTCAAAGGGAATGACAAATAAAAGTCCTTGACATTCATCATTCTTCAGTCAGTCCCTTCTTCTGTTTGTAGCTTCAATGTGGGAAAACACAGAGCTATTCCCTTGGAGCAGGTCTGGAAGAATGCTGCTGATTATGTGATTATTAGGTACATTCTAATTTAGAAAAAGCACTACTCCAAGTCAGTATTACTACACTGATGTAAATAAAATCTTAGCTTAACAGCAGGGAGCTTCCAAAAAACAGCGTAGTCTGGCCAAGTTGTGATCAACATAATTTCTTTTGGAAGCTGACAGCTGGAAAACATGAATTTTAGAAAAATATACCTGCATTTCATTAAGGGACTGGCACTATGAAGTTTTTACACATTGCTGCATCATGAAGTGGTACGTAAGAAACCTGGAGGATGAGAATCACTAGATATGTAAAGTGCAAAGTTTAGTGGTGATAGCTATTTAAGCATGTACAGGACAGTTTTCTAGTCCACTAGTGAAAGACAAGACCAGAACTCAGCTACACAAATGGTCCTACAGCAGTGCAGCTCCCCACACTGGGACACTTCAAGCCACATCTTCAACATTTCTGTACATACTTTAGCCCCGAGATGGCACATTTTATTATTTGATATATTTACCGATAAGAAACCAAACACAACTGAATATTTACTGTGCTGTTAAAAATTTATGTAAACTGTTATATAAAGTTCCACTATCTGTTAGCACCAAAACACTCCAAAGTGTTTGCTGCTTTGCTTTTCATTGAATATACCATTTCTATTGCTTGATCATAATTGCATCAAACTGTAAAACAACTGGCAAGAAGACAGGTCTGAAATCCAAGCCAAAAGAGATCTAAGCAGAGGAAAATATGCAGACACAGGAGAATTTCCCTTACGAATCCTCTGCTGCTGTTTTGGTTACATGGTTATTGTTTCCCACCCCACATCAGCCTGCTCAATTAATATTGACCAGGTGTTTGCTGTGTCATTGCTTCTTCAACACATCCTGGGCTACAGCTTGAATTCCACCAAGCTCCAAACTGCTCCAAACAAATGTCGGCCCCCAAGGGGACCTTGGCTCTGCTCCTCAGAGGGTGGCAGACCTAAGAGCAACAGAAACCATTTTCTTTTCTCCCGGGTTGACAGCAGGAATTGCAGTCCAAGTTATGTAGCCAGAAGCAGTTCTGAGTCTTGTCCTTACCCACCATGCTACAGAATCTCTATGCGAGAAAAAACCAAAATGGCTACTTCTACGCTACCTTTCCCCACAGTTCACAAGGTTACAATCAGTTTGGAAATTGTTTTTACTACTTACTAAAAGGCACTATGGAAAAACAGGAAAAATCCCATTGTCTGCTGCTACTGTTACAATATTTGCCCACATTTATTACCCTGTAAATCTCATGAGTAATATTTGATAACATCTTCAACCAAGTACTTGAAAGTTTGTTAACAACATTCAAATGTAATACTTGCTCTATATACAAGCTTTCTAAATAAAAACAATGTAATTCTCACCCTGGCTCACCCCTTCTTTAAACAGGGCAGATGCAGAGCTCTTCAGTAAGCAGCAATCTATGCTCACAGTTCATCTAAAACATAGCAAGTTGTGCTTGTGCATGCAAAGCTTAGGAATTACATGCCTAAAATCTGTGCAAGCCAGATATTTAAGGATTAATTTCAATATTGATTTACACAGTTTACTTATTCTGGCTCTCTACTTCATTTGAATTTGGCAGACATGAAGCTTGTACTTGACAATTTATCAAACCTCAGTAGAAAATTTTTAGCTCGTAAAAAAACACTCGTGGCCCCTCCCAAACATTCTGGGCAGGTGAACCCAAGGCTGCTTACATATTATGTATAATGAAAGAACAAATACAGCTCTCTGGAAGAGAAATTTAGGCCCTCCAATAAAACTACATGACAAACCCCTTTGCATTTAACTGCTAGAAAAGGATTTACATTTTTTTTTTCATGAATGATTAAGAAAAGACAAAAGGCTGTGAATACTTGTTAGTTAGCTGGTGTCATCTCAGAAATGTATTCCTCAGCGCAGAAACAGTACTTCTATGTCATAAGTGGTTTAACTTGCAATTATTTCAACAAGACCCTTCTGTGAGCTCATTTCCTAAGCTATTCAATTAGATCATTTTATAGAAGTTTAGTTCATATTCAAAAATCAACCAGGGATGGATTTTTCATTATTGCCTTCCTATCCAGATATATTCAGATTATTTCTTTAAAGACAGCTGTCTTTCACCACTGCTTCCCTAAGCCACACATCCAAGTGATGAACTACTACAATTTATCTCACATTTCTCTTGTATTTCAGATCAGCTCCAGATCACACCATTTTGGCACTGCGATTCAGCTGTGTCCTAGCTCTCTTTCCTTCTTATTTAGGAATGGGTTATTAAGTCAGTCTCTTAGACAATGAGATAAATAATAGCTGTTGAGTTTATTATATTTGAAGGTCATTTTTCACTCCACCTTCAACAATGTCTGTTCACAAGCTGACCAACATCTGTTGTGTAGAAACCATAGATTGTTTATGGTGAAATAAATGAATCACTAGACAAAAGAACACCAATATGAAATACATTGCCATTAATTCCCTTCCCCATTTCCAAAGTTCACAATCTGCTGGGAGAGGTTTGTTAGAATGATGTATGTATTTAATTTAATCCAAATGGGAAATACAATAGGTTCCAAAATGTTAAGCATACTATGGCCATTATTACCCCATATTAGCTGTGATCCACCATATGACTCCACATTTTCTCAATAATATAGGGATTTCTGTTTCTCCTTAGTTCATTAGTTCTCTTCTTCCATCTTAATTCACACCTCGCTGCATCTATTTTCGTTATTACAGCATGAAGAAGAGAATACCTTGTTCTCTGTCCTGGCAGTCCCTATGACTGCTTTCACACAGGCAAACACTGGAGATCAGCGTAGGAAACAAAGTTCATTACTGCTGCAAAACTCTACCCTCTCGAGAAGGGAACTCTTCCCTTGAGCTGAGGGATAGTGACAGGAAAGTTAAGAACTCCAGCATCCTTTTATAATTAAAGAAGCTGGGCAGAAACAATTCATTAAGCTCCCTTGCACACTACAGAAGCAACACTATTCTAAGACTGCTCATGCCGCAGTTCAAGACCAGTTATTGCTTTGCAACTCAAGCATAGAATACATCAACACATGGTGAAGTTACAGAAAACATCAGTAAACATAAAAAGTGTTTGTACAGGTAGCGCCTTCATTTTTAAAAGCAACTCAAAATAACTGACAGTAAATAGCAAGTTTTAAGATAAACATCACAGCAAATCATGAAAGAAAAAGCATAGGAAGGATGGCTGGCCAGTGGATTACATACACTTTTCCTCATGAATTTGGGATTAGACAAGAAAGTAAAGCAAATCTTTAAATTAATACTGAAATTAAGGATATTGGGCTATATGTTACTGATTAGTATGACAACAGAAATGCAAATTATGACTTTTTAAAATGAACTTGCACAAATCCTTTAGATCCATATTATTATACTTTCTAAAAAGAGCTTTAGGGCCTAGAGGGACTTTGATACATATCAACTGCATCAGGATCTTGTCAAACACTTCTGGGTTGTGTTGAATGAATAAGCAAAGAGTCTGGAACATGGACTACCATAATTCTGAGAGATGCCTGATGGGGATTTTGGCTCAGGAAGTACTGACACAGGACACAGCAAGATTATCAAGCCATCTGGCAGTTCCTGAAAATATTCAAAGGAGATATAATATCAAGCTACTTATGCTGAGTGAGAGGGGGGACTGAAAAAAAGGAATATTGACTAAAATTAAACCACAGTAGGCTCAGAAAATAGTATTCACCTCATGCCTAACAGAACTAATCAATAAACAGTGTCCCATGGATAAAATGTTGAGGAGATAAAAATGTGAAGATGCTTTGGGAAAATACAGGTGAAAAATGAAATAAGCTATTTAGTTGGAAGAGACTTGGACAAAAAGAACCACTGCAAGAATCTTCGATACCACTGCAGATACTGAAAATGCTCTGGGCTAAACTGTTCCATGCTTGCAGGGATGAACACAGAACAACTACCACTCTTCATATGCATAGCCAGGACACGAATTAGTGACCTCTTGCTTTTCTGGGGAATTTATGCAGTTGAAAGGCAACCAGAACAAGGAAAGAACACCTTTCATACAAATACAGTACCTCCCTCTGCTCAACTCAATTCAAAGGTACAGCATTTCAGACCCCACAGTGCCCCACACAACCAGAAACTTGCTGTGCCAGAGGGAACTCAGATAACAGGATTTTGTCCTGTTCCTAGGATGGCATAATACAACCATTGAACAAGATCCTATTTCATGTGGTGTTTCTTCTCCTTGACACCACTGCAATGGATATGATCAATTAATTTGAATTTATGGGGTCCTGATCTGGCTCACTTACCCCAGACTCAAAACACAGTGCTCATCCATGGAAAAGGCAAAAATCTCCAGAGGGAGCTCAGAAAAATATCTGTTCACTCTATACAATTAATCTCTTAACCAATATATTCTCTTTCAGAGATTATTACTGTCTCAGTAACACTCAAATTAAAAAATTCTGGTGTTAGACAGTCTCAAGTTGTAACTGTTCAGTAGCATGAGAACCTGGTCAAAGAAGCAATATTTTGCCTTTTTCATTGTATCCAGAAATATTATTGTAACAGATTATTAATAACCTTCCTTAAGATGAAAAATCCTTTAATTTTTAAGTTGTGCTTGATGTTAACTTTTTCCTAAAATTTCGTTCAAAGGTAACTTTAATCAGAGTGGGGGTTTTTGCTACTCATATTAATTCATTTTAGACTAAGAGTCACATATGTCTAAATAAAGCAGGCTATACATGAAGATGGACCACTACAATAAAGTTTAATAAGGAACTAGAGCATTGTTCAAACAATTTGGTTTAATGTGTCTTGGTCACAAGGATTTACTGATGAATCCCTGTTCTCATGCAAAATACAGAGCCAGAAACAAAAGTCACCCCATTTAAAACCACATATATACCTGACTGCAGGCAGCATTACAATCTCCTCACCCCAAACTCACAAAACCCTGTCTATCTGTACTTTAAACCACAGTTCTACTCTCAGCTACTCCGTCACTCTTCAACATGGGGAGAAATGAGAAGTATCAAGAGCTACTGAACACAGAATTTTCACAGCTGGTCAGCACATTAGTGCTCAAAACAGTTGTCCTTATAATTGTGGTGCACAGAAAAAGAGTACATTCATTAGTCTCTAACTCTTGTATCCTGTAATCATGTTAGACACAGCTCTTAAGTACCTAAAATTCAGAGGTTTAATTTCTTACAACTAATGTATCATGAAAACCCAACATTTCCACAAACAGACTCTTAACACAGTTTGCATTGTCAAAGTTAGATAACCTCACCATTTATGAAAACAGAAAAGATTTGTGAGAAGTAGGATGCAGGAGCAAGACTCAAAAGCAACACAGAGCTCAGATCTACTTTAATATTTCTCAAGGCAGAAGGCTGCTGTGTTTTCCCCATCGCTCTTCATTCCTCTCTATGATAATCATTATACAATAACCTTTCTTCTATTAAAAGCAGGAATATTTCCTTTTCAGTTGTTCTGGTTTGAAAGCAAAACCAGTGAGAGACTCCAAATCAGAAATACAATTTATTAGGAAAAGGAAAAAAAAAAAGGAAAACAAAATACATGCAATAATACAAAGGAAAAAGAAAACCACTGACAGAGTCAGAATACAGCCTGACACCCTGTTGGTTAGGGTGTTGGTAGCAGTCCAGTTGGAATGGTGGCTGCATCCTCCTGGAGTGGCAAGATGTGGCTCTGTGGAAGCAGAGATCCTGTAGAAAGG
>VYXF01010869.1:39657-50031 GCA_013397295.1 Polioptila caerulea | reverse complement strand
TCTGGGATAACAGATTTAAGAAAAACATGAGTTTGTTGCCCAGTTGTAATTANGCAGCCCCCACGGGAGCAGGGCCATGCCCTGGGGCTGTGGGAAGCCTGCAGAGAGGGGACCCGTGCTGGAGCAGCCTGTCCCTGAAGGACTGCACCCTGCAGTGACCCTCACTGCAGCAGTCATGGAGAGCTGCTGCCCATGGCATGGACTCCCACTGCAGGAGTTCATGTAACACGGTCTGCTGTGGGAGGGACCCCACCCTGGGCAGGGGAAGGGCTCTGCCTTCTCTCCCTGCAGTGGCAGAACAACCTGTGAAGAACTGACCATGACACACATTCCTACCTCCCTTTGCAGGGAGAAGGTAGAGCTGGCGAGGGGGGGAAGGTGTTTTAGGTCCTATTTTACTTCTCATTATCTTGTTCTGATTGTGTCAGCCATAAATACATTCAGTAACTCTGATTCAAGCCTGTTTTCCCCATGATGGTATTTGGTGAGGGTCTCTCACTGTCCTTATCTCAGGACCCTTTTGCTCTATTTTCTCTCCCCTGTCCAGCTGTGGAGAGGAGTGAGAGAGCTGCTTTGGTGGCTGCCTGGAATCCAGCCAGGGTCAACCCACTACAGCCAGAAAGCAGGTTCAGCCACCACAGAATTCTGCATCATATGATTAAATATGTTTCCATCCATATCTAGTACACAGAGATATAAAAATCTGCAACCATTACCATAAGTGTTACTAAACTTTTTCCAGAAAAAAAAAAAGAAGCCCCAGAACTCCAAAGCACTTCACGTATGTAAGAGACGTCAAAAATGACATGATTGTCCATAATACATCAAGAATATTTCACCTGGAGAATAATAACACTAGTATTTCCTTCAAGTGCCACACCAAGAGCCTCACTTCTAAGAAGAAATTCAGAAGTGAAAGTTGTCCAACTGATGCAGTGTTCACAGCACAAACAACTGTGTGCAGATGTATCTCAACCTTCCTTAAGTCTGCGTGCGTAACTGGATTTGAATTTTGTACACAGCTACTGAGAAATAGGGAATAGCAACCCTCAGCTCGGCACTGTCAGCGTGGCCAAACAGCACAATGTTATGGTGATCATAAGCTCTGGCTTTTTGGAGCAAATGACATGATAAATGTACAAGGAAATTGGTAGATGTTGTTAGAAACACTGTATCAAAACACGGTGTGTGGTTATACTGTGCTCACTGATGGTATCTCAAAAGAACACCAAACTATCTCTGATTTCCTGTAATCTTACACTTTGACATGTGTTTTGTACTGTAACATCCTCACACAAACAACTGAAGTAGAAATTGTGTTTCCCTTGTCTTCTATACTAACTTGCCCATAATTTTCCACAGTAGAAGCCCATATTTAAATATCATATAGAAAATATCAGTAAAGCTGAAGGACTGACAAATATAAAAGCTTCATTCTGTCCCCCATGAACCTTTGTTTCAGAGGTTATGTTATTCAAACACCTTCCTTTTCATTTCCAAAGTAAAGAATTCAGTATTGGACAAAACAAACTCTGCCTGAGAAATCATATTTCACTGTACACACTCCAGGCATGGGAGTTTTCCCTAACTAGATTGGCAAGACTATGGCTGCTAAGCCAGTTTTTCCTAGCAATTCCAGCTATCCCAAGATTCAAAGGCAGTAGATTAGTCAGACACAAACTGAGCTCCTTCATTTTTACTGTTGGCTCTGTAGCCCTTCGCTTTAAGGAAATCTGTTTATATAAACAAGAGCAACTGAAAAGGCAGAAAGATTAAGACAGTGAAGACTGATTTCAAAAGTTTCACATTTTCTAGGAGAAGACAGCAGCTGGGGTCTGTGCTCTTTCAGCACTCTCCAAAACAGTTATCTTAGTCCTGAATGCCTACGTCAGAACAAAGTGATACAACAGAAAAACAAATCTAAACCACAAGAAATATAGTTCCATTTACTCTTGAATCCTCTCCCAAAGAAGGAAGTTCATTATTCCACCACTGTCAACTCCCCTACAATGTGTTTCACAACACACTTCCTCAAAATTTTACAACAGGCTCTGTTCAAAAATCCTTGCTTTGCACCAGGCTGGAAAAAAATGATAAAATAGTGACAGTCACTGAGCAGCCATCTTAAAAGCTAAAAACTCAGCTTCTTCAACCCACAGATTTCCAGTTCAAAGATCATTAATTACCTCTGCTGAACTTTCTCTAAGATGATGATCCTGGGCCTGAATAGTTCCTGTGCTAACAGGAACATTTGACTGGTGATCTGAACTCCTACCATCTCCAATCTGGGCCAACATGTAACAAAGCAAAAAGCTTTGTGAGGTATTTTGTCTACCAAGCCTATAAAACATACCACCTTGCCATACCTGCACGTTTACACACATATGCCTAAAATGCAAGTAATGCTTTGCCTAAGCCTGCTCTATGAGAAATGTTTTTTTCACATAATAACGAAGCACAGATGTTTTAACAAGAGTGATGTGGTTTACAAGTGTTTCCTGGTCCATTTTGACAAGTCAGATTACATTAATTTAAATTCAAGGTTGTGTCGTTGGACCCACCTCTTCTTTCTCTAATCCCAGCTGCAGCATATTTACAAGCTTTGTATATCAGTAATTTATTAGCATCATCTTAAAGAGAGGTGCAAAGAAATGAGTTCACTGTGAGTCAGGAACCAGTTTTTGTGCTATTTTGGCAGTGCTACCACTGCAGCTTTTTCAATCCTGTGGTCTACAAACAGTTTATAGACGAACCATCAACATTCTCCCCACTCAGAAGCAACTTCAACAAAAGCCTCCCCACAGTTTTAAACCAGCACTTACACTATGTTCACATCAAGATGCCTCTATATAATCTGACTGATTAAGCCTTTCTTCTGCTCAGATTTGAATGTTGTATTTAATTATGCCTAAGTGTATACATACTCCTTCAGAGCCAAATCTAATAGCTCTTTAAACCTGAGCCAGATTTTTTCTTGTGTACCTCATCATAACAAAGAGGTACTAATTTATTCCATTACTTAAATTTCTCATTTCATCTCATTAGACTATTACAAAATTGGCTTCATTTAGCTTAGAAACCACCCCCACATACTGACACTGCTATTTACATGTATGTATTTCGAGAGCAGATAAAAGAATCGACCCAAGTGGAGCCTACACACCATTATTCAACTTCAGAAATGATATGGCTTAAAAAAAAAAATCATTATGTATTGCATTAGAGTATTGACATGTCAGACTTCATTCTTTCAGTGGACAATTTCTAGAGACGTTTAAGAGATTCGTTTAAAACCACAGTTCTGGCTCTGCAAAATAATTAAATTTTTAAAATCGCTCAGTTAGAAGTCAATTCCTTTTCTTCTTGCATCTCCATACTGTATTAAAAACAGGCACTGCCCTCAACTACAGCTTTTCATTTGTGCTAATAGAGAACACAATTGGAATCTATTCAAAAGCAGACAGAATGCTGTTTTTTCCACTCAAATAACTGTTTTTAGAAGTTTTACTACATAAACACAGTCATCTTACTTGCCATCCCTTAGATGCATGCTCTCCAGCTATTTCATTCTGCAAGAGGCACTGAAAATCTCCCCACTGGGCAGCACCAACCCCATCCTGCACCAGAGCCTAAGGAACTCCTGTAACATGCAGAACAGGACAGAGACCAGAACCACTGCAAGTCTGACAAACAGCAAATAATCTCACAGCACAAACTGTGAAACTTCAAGATGATGGCGCGGATTTCACCACAACACGCAAGCCAGCAGGGCTGGGCAAGGGAACGGAACTTTGACGACATTCCTTGCTCAACAGTTGGCTTCAATGCAACACCAAAATCAGTTTATGGACTTTGTAACTTAGCAGTTCCATAGCTGAGGGGGGGAAAAAAGGGAAATATGGGTTCAATTTGCAGACAGCATATCCACAATAGCAGCAAGTAGTGTGTACTGTATGGCTTTCAAGCCAGACAGAAATGATCTGGTGAAAGAACAAAAACTATTAACTCTAAATTTAAAAACAAAGTTGTTGGTTTTTTTTCTTACCTGTATTCAGCCCCCCATCCTTTAACAAAGCTCATTCTTATGGTACACATTCTAGTAAGCTGATAAACTGCTTCAAAACCCTGATTCACAGATTGAGCCAGAAGAGCAGCAAATTCTTGGTTATTAAAGATTTTCAGATTGCATCCTATAAAGAGTCAAAAAGGTACAGTCAGTGAATACACTTGCGTTTGCCACATGGAAGCCTGAATCTATGAAGAAATTACAAAAAAGGAAAGCCAAAGTCATTCAGTGAATACCTCCACTGGGTATTTTCACACGAGACCTCTGGCAGGCCACTAACCTGGTGGAATTTTGCACACAGTTGCAGGATGCCAGCCGTATCTTTGATTACAGTTGGGGCTCTGAACGAAGATCGCGCTATCACTCAGGCACTCCGCAAAAACCTCTCCGCCAATGTAATACAGACGCACTCCCCTGCCTGCAGTAAAATCCAAAGGAACTCTAGTTATGGTATGACAAGCAGATTAGGGAACAAGGGAGTTTATTTTTCAGAGAAGGCCAAGGTTTTTCTTTACAACAGAAACAGAAATCAATTATCTACAGGACCTCACTGCTGTGCTGACAGCTGTAGCAGGAGCAGAACACAATTAAATTGCATTTTTCTCCCACGAACGCACAATATATGAAGGGAAAGCAGAACAATTTTTGGTCAAAAGTGAAAGAGCCTTTTCCAGCCATATAATGGCTTGCAACCAAATCCAAGCTCAGAAGCAGTGTTCATAAAAACAGAATTAAAACTTGTGCTAGTATTAAAGCATTGTATTTGAAGCAGCACAGGCCACCACAGTCAAAAGAGAAAACACATGATCACCACTGCAACACTCTCTGCTTACATGCACCCACACTATTTCACAACCCACTGCATACCCCTGTACTGCTTTAACAAAAACAACATAACTTCATTTAGCCCTATTATTAAAAAAAAAATTCTGTGAAAAAAAAAATGTCAATTGTCCATCTTTAAATTGTTATTTTGTTCCGTCTCTGAGTGGAAAACAAATCTACATAGTTTATTTCTAGCAGAAAGTAAATAATGTTAAATTATCTCCCAGAGAGAACTATTTATAATTAACAGATACTTTATAGGCCATAGTTTCCATCTGCCTTTTTCATTAAAACGATTTTTCAAACAAAATGTGAGTTCCTCTGTTAAAGAGTAAGGGCTCATGAGATTTTTGCTTTTCCTCATCATTGATCATTCTGACCAGTCAGCACAGGCACAGCCAGGGTTTCCACACATCTAAAATTTTATAAGACAACCATTTTGGATTTGGCATTTGGACTTGGCATAAAAGGAGTTGGTTCTACAGAAGAGGTTGAAATTTTACTGCAAGTAAAGACAATAACAACCAAAAAATCTCATAAATGTTGCTAATGAAAGTATCCAGAAAAAAAAAAAAAAAAAAAGAATTAAAAGAGTTTACTGAAGAACCCAAAGTCAAGACACTGCATTGTGGAAAACAACATTCTTGACTAACCACTACAAAGAAAATCTTAATTATGTCAAAACAATGGGTTCTCAATAGTAGCTTTTCCCATTTTGGAAAAGAATTCAGAATTTTATCCCATCAGTGTCCATTCTACATTTTATAAACTACAACAAACTAAGCAACACAGGAATATTTTGTAATTAAAGCTTAAATTTCAATTACAAGCAATTCTGAATATAAATGCTGCCCGGGGCAGAGTGGCCCATTGAGGAGCCTGGGAGCCACGAATGTGCCCCCCTGGGATGCTTTGCTGTGCTGTCGTTTTCCAGAAGGCAGGAACAGCAACGTGAGCTACACGAGTGCCACACAGCAGAGTGGCTTCTCCCTGTGCTGCCCTCGGCGTGGCAGCTGTGTGACTGCAGCTGCCACCAGCTACTGAGTGAGGAAAGGCAGCTCCTTTCTCCTCCAACCATCACGACATCTCTTCCCAATTCAAACTGGCTTCAGTGGCAGAAGCTGCTGCATTTCTCCCTAATTTCAGAAGCAGTGACTCTGTGTCTTTCCACTTCTGTTCTCAGCCAGAGAGACCGAACTATCCTTGACAAGCCCTGAGAGATACAGCTGATGGCTGGCTGCACAAGGGTGAAAGGAACCCAACACACATCCTACCTGGGTCATTCCAGATAATTTAACCGACAAAATGAAATTAAATAGTTAAAAGATCAGAGATCTTTACCTATATGTCGCCTTGTCATTTCCACTGTAGCATTTCTGTTTACGTTGGAAAGCAAACCTAGACAAAATCGTTCTGAATTTGATGGATCTGTAAAGCCATCTACAGTCAGGGAAGGCTGAGACGCATGGAAGGTTTCTCCCACTCTCTGATTCAATTCATAATATGCTATTGAACACCAAAATGCAGGCTCCGAGTAAGTAACTGGTTGCAAGTCTAAAAAAAAATTTTAAAAACCAAGCTTAACACAGATTTTGAGGCTGAAAGTAGAGTGATCTACCCTGCTATTTGTCTCTCCCAGAAATGACAGCAGTAGTCTCCTCAAACTACTCAAACTATATTTTGCTTGCTGTCCTTTTTACCTACTTCAGTAAATAGAATGGAATTCAATCTTCCACACCAGGGAAGGAGGAGGGGAAGAAGGGGTGATCTAATCTGACCACAGCTCATTTGGTTCAGTACTTGCATTTTGCTCGGCACAATGATTAAGCTAATGGTGCTCTGAGCGCCAGACGTTGAGACATTCCTGTTGCCTTTTCTGTAGCTTGCAAACATTTTGGCAGCATTAAAGAAAAGATTAAACTATCAAACACTGAACAACAAAAAGGAAAAAAAAATAATAGGAAAACCACATTCTCTTGTATTACACTGTCTCTTTAGATAAAGGCAGTTCTAAGCTACTTTATTGTCCCCTACTAGAGTATCTTCCCTGTGTATCTTCATGCTTTTTCTTCACTGCTTCCCCTTTTTACCTACCCTAATTACTTACTCAGTGTTCTGCATTTTCCTGTCACATCCTGTCACCATTCCTTAAACAAACTCATGGCAATCTGATCTTCCTGAGGCACTTACACAGACACACAGCAATGGCACTGGATCAAAGCAGGTGGGCTACTAATGTGGGAACAACAACTGTGCTGTGGTTACAGGTGAAACAGTACATGAGAAGAGCAGCAGGACACACACACACAAGGGAGACAGCAAGTCTGGGCAGCATTACAGACAGGCAAACATCCTTTAAACTATTAATTTTATAAATGCTATTCCTGCACACACAAAGATATCACTCCTTCTCTTTGCTACGAGCTCAACAGGTACAGAAATAGAGTAATTGTTAACAAGTGATTAACCCAGCCCCATTAAATTTAACATCAGGAAGCCAACCCAACAGTCACCTCTTAATATAGCTCTTAATTTCTTACAGTACATTTTCACTTTTAAAGTAATTACATATATAATGAAGAGTCACTACACATGGAGAAATAATTTTAAGTATTTCCAGCTTACCCAGGCTATGATTAACTGGAGAGAGAGTACTAGGAGATAGCTCTGCTGGAGATCCTGTTGAAGCAAGACAGACAGGTTTCAGAGCAAATGTTTTTTGTTATTTCACATCAGTAGGCATAACCATTTCCTAAATCAGGTTTACATTGAAGTTTTTCAGAGTAAGAATCCTCAGTTTTCTGGAATATCACACACTTACTCTGAATTAGGATTTCATTCAGTTTTCCAGACTTCTGGGTAACCCCCCCTCCTTGTAAAGACTCAATTAACTTAGCACTGTATTTGGCAGAACTCTGCCACTTTGTGCACACTCTCAACACTATTTATGCACTCCTCCAGTGAGAAGGTAGTGAATTCCCAAATTCAGTAAAAGAGCAGATAAGAAAGAGTGGATGAGACAAGAAGGACATTGCCTCTCCATTCTCAAAGGAAAAGGTTTATCTTGGAAAAGATCTTCCAGTATCTGAAGGGAGCCTTCAAGAAAGTTGGAAAGGGACTGTTTACACATGAGCAGGTAGTGACAGGACAAGAGGAAAAGGCTTCAAACTGAAAGAGGAGAGATTTAGATTAGATATTGGGAAAAAAAATCTTTATGCTGAGGATGGTGAGGCCCTGGCACAGGTTTCCCAGAGAAGCTGTGGCTGCCCCATACCTGGAAGTGTCCAAGGCCAGGCTGGACAGGGCTGGGAGCAACATGGGGTAGTGGAAGGTGTCCCTGGTGGAAAGAGACGGTCTCTAAGGTCCCTTTTATCCCAAACGATTCTATAATTTATGATTCTATGATCGCCAGAAAAGAGCCAGCTAGAGTTCCTCATTTGAGGAAATAATTCTTTCCCAGAAGGAAGAATTTAAACACTCAGAAATACATGAACTCTCCAACACGATTTGCACACAAGGTGGCAAAATACAGAAAGGCTTTCACAGAAACATTTCTGCAGTGACTACTGATGTCAGGCTGTTTTAATTAAGGTATTTATTGTCACATAGTGGGAAAATATTGCAGTTCTTACAGAAACTGGTGCAGCTGATTCCAGCTTACTGAAAATAGTTGCTAACATTAGCTAACCAGGCACACTAAAGTGTGCCAACACACAGCAGGAGGCTCTTACCCAGCACATTAACTGTGCTTTGTCCAAGTCTAAGGTCAACCACATTATCTAGAAACCCTTACATACAAAGGCACAAATGTTGCTACTTCTGTCACAGAGCCTTTCACACCAGAATTAACTTGAAACGTGGCAGAAGGGATAAGTTTGTCAGAGTCAGACACAGGTTGTCTGTAACTTGTTTAGGCCAACAGACATTGTGCTTCAATGAACCTGTTTACTGGGGAATGGTTGAAACCAATTAACTATTAAAATCTATTTTAAGAGTTTCTGGTGAAGTCTTAATTAGACTTGTATACTTCTGTTACAGAACAAATGTAATAGACTTAATATGTCACAGAATGTTTTTAAAGCATTTCCCTAGCAAAAAATTGGTTTGCTCATTAAAGACTTGAAGTGGTATTTTAGGCATAAAGCACCAGGTTTTACAGAGGAGAACTGCCACCACCTTTTGGGCTGAACTCATGCTCCTACGCAGAGGGATCACAGCTAGTAATACAAAGCCTTGAAAGTAATAAAAAATAAATGTTAGCTGTATCCATGCTTTGGTTCAGCTGCTGGTCACTTGTTTCTCCATCTTCACTGATATATCCTGGAGGAGGTGTTTCTATTAAAAAAAAAAAAAAAAGAAAGAAAGAAAAATCTACCAATTTGTAAAACGACTAGGGAAAATCCAGCAAGATTTAAGTCTTGTGCATTGTCATGACATCTTCATGAGCTGTTACACCTACCTGAACACTGAATCTGAATGTAATTTTGCTGTCCCTTTTTCCTTCAAGTAGGACTTCAAACACATTACCTGCCTTATTGGTATGTAAAATGTAACTTGTTTTGTATGTCAGTCAGTTGGTAAAATATGTTATATAAATACCAGAATCCTTGTTTGTTCCATTTAAGACAAGATGCTGTCACTACAATGAGTAACAATTTTGCAATTATGATCAACAGCTTTCATATTTAGTAGAATTACAAATGAAAAAAACCATCTGGTGATTTCCACAAAAAAAAATATGAGCTGTCTTTATGTAGGATAACCATTAGATCAGATGCCCTCCCACACCTTACTGAAGTTGTTAGATTTAAAGGTTGTTTTTCAGTTCAGTCCCCAAATACAAATTTCTTCAATACACAAAAGTTGATTTGACTCATTTATATTAACTTAGAACACTGCATAAGTTATATTATTATTACTACTACTTCTAAGCTCTATTAAAACTATCATCTATTCTTTTAACTTGCTTTCTTTAAAGACAGAATTTCACAGACCAAAGTAAATTCAGTACCAACTTTGAAGAGTTCTGATACCAGAAACTGTGTCTAATTCCTCAGAAATATCTTCAAAACCCAGGAGAGTATGCATGTTCCTCTTCTCCATTCAAAATGCTCTTTGTAATCCAGATAACAAGTTAACCAACTGCCTTTCAGGAAATAATTTTCTTTGAACTGGGCAAATGTCTTTTCCTACATATTATAGGCAAAACCTGTGTTTCTTTAGTGAAAGTGTTTGAAGCTAACTATCTCTACAATCACCTTAGAATTGTCTCTGAAACTTCCAGGGTTAAACACCTTTAATTACATTATTACCAAACAGCAGAAATTTAAAGATAAAGCCTTTTTCCTTAAGAAAATAAAATAAAATTGTAACAAGCATCATGTCTGAGATGCACTGCAATATTGTGAGATCAGAAGGAAACCAGTGAGAGGAAACCAGATTAAGTCAGGTGATTAAATTAAAATGAACTGAGAGAATTTTAT
>VYXF01010869.1:21461-39632 GCA_013397295.1 Polioptila caerulea | reverse complement strand
AATTTCACAGACCAAAGTAAATTCAGTACCAACTTTGAAGAGTTCTGATACCAGAAACTGTGTCTAATTCCTCAGAAATATCTTCAAAACCCAGGAGAGTATGCATGTTCCTCTTCTCCATTCAAAATGCTCTTTGTAATCCAGATAACAAGTTAACCAACTGCCTTTCAGGAAATAATTTTCTTTGAACTGGGCAAATGTCTTTTCCTACATATTATAGGCAAAACCTGTGTTTCTTTAGTGAAAGTGTTTGAAGCTAACTATCTCTACAATCACCTTAGAATTGTCTCTGAGACATCTGAGGGATTAAATACGTTTAATTACATTATTTTCAAACAGTAGAAAATTAAAGCTTTTTGCCTAAGAATTAAAATCAAATTATATCAAATGTCATATTTGAGATTTACAGCAATATAGTAAGGTCAGAAAGAAGTCAGTGAGAGGAAACTAGATTAAGTCAGTTGATTAAAAAAATTAAGCAAATTAATTATATCTTTGTTTCACTCTGTAAAACTAGTGAGCTAAATATAGATGTGACAAATTTCAAATGAGAATTTAAAAGGACAATTAAGGGAAATCTTTACTAGTAAGAAATACGATAACAAAAATCATACCCATTTTGAAAACTTTTACAGTATTCACTGTGATAAAGGGGACTCCACCCTTCTCCAAATCATTAGCTATAGCTAGGCCCACAGCTGTGGCAAAAGGTCAATACACATTTCCAATCCCAACCAGGACTCCTGTTTCCAGTTGCTAATCTTGGCTCTTTGGCACAGATTATTTTCCACGTCTCGTCTCTCCCTGAACAGAGAAGATTTACTCCACCTAGTACTATTAATAGTTTAGGGTCAGAGGTTAAGCACCACACATCTGGAAATGAACATTCAGGTAGGGCACTAGAAATTTGTAGTAGAGCTTGAGTGCTGCCAGAAGTGTGGACGATGCAGCTCAGCCCATCCAGAGCCTCAAGTGGAACACGCAGCTCCCAAAGGCCACCCCTGATCTACCACCACGGTCTCTGGCAGATCGAGTACTGAGACAGGACTGGGGTACAAAGCTACCACATGTAAGCCTTCTGCTGAAGAAAACTGCTCTCAGAAGAAGGCTGTCAAGGCACACAAGGCTTATCAGAAGCCAGCCAAGCATTCCAGATTAAGTCAGCAAGGTCAAATAAAGTAAGATAGCACAACACGGGTACAAGACGAGGGTGTCGGTGACAAAGAGAAGGAGGTGTGGTTATCTGCATAAACATTTGAAGATCATGTGAATCCCTACAATCACCTTGAGCAAACTTCCTGCAAATAACTACTTCAGCTCATTTCCATAGCACTGGATTTGCAGAAGGTGGCTTTCCAGTAAGCTGTTGCAAATGTTATCAAAAGCCCTCAGTTTGAGTCAAGAAAGCATACACAAGTTAAGAAAGCAACACCAACTTCTAGCACTTCAAATTGCTCTATAAAGGTGGCAACAGAGGTGGCCAAAATTAAACAGACAGGTCAAATTAATTTATTGTTTAATGCCATTTTGATCCTTGGATATAATCAAAGAAAACACAAGTAACATTTTGGTTAAGACCTGTAGGTACAATTTGTATGTTGCATATATTTGAGTTTTGGGGCAGTCATTTTTTTCAGAGACTTCAGATGTGAATTTTCAGCTTATTCGTAACATGAATGCATGGAATGTTTATGAGCAAACTTCATCTTTACTTGGTTTTACACTCCAGGCGACTTCCTGAAGAGATAGGAAACAGGAAGTTGGGGCAGGAAACAAAGGCCACTGATTTTAAGTTTCAATGAGGGTAACAGGGTTTCGGGTGCAGCAGATTAGCATTGTTGTTTTGGGGTGGGAAAAGGGGCAAAGAGGGGGAGGAAAAATTATTTAACAGTTCAATATTGTTAGGTTGTTCTTGCATACTAAAAAGACAAAACAGTATGCACACAACAGTAACAAAAAGCTAAAGCAGACCACTGTTGATGTGAACTACAGATCAAGACACTTTTTAAGTCACTGCTTTGCAACTTTAAAGTTTTCTCCACATCTTACATGGGATGAGATTGAGCATCAGTTTATTACCCAATCTCCAATGCACAGCATTTGGCAACTCCTGTCCATTTGTGAAAGAGGCTTAAAGCATAAGGTGAAGATCTACTTTGCACTTATTAGCATTCTGAATCTCAAATAAGCTACTGAAACCAAGTAAGCTATTGTGAAATGACAGCAATATGGTTTCATGCAGGATCATGTTCTGCAAACAACAGTGTTTAGGTATTTCCACTGGAATTAATGCATGAAATTAACTAAATCTAATTTACTGGTGCATATTTCAATTAATTTGATCACTTACAAGGATGAAATTACCATCTTTGTTCCAGTGGCATAGTGTCAGAACACGCTGCCTACAGTGGGAGTGAAGAAAATACCTGGTATGTAATTGCTCTGTGGTTCAATCCCAGCTGGAAAGTTAGTGTTTTCAGGAATGGAATGAGTATAGTCATCCAGAGGTGGCAGCTCTGTTAGGATCTCTGTGTGCCGTGGCACGAGCACAGGAGGCAAGACTGGAAAGGCAGAAGACAAAAATCATTGGCAATCAAAATACATATTTTTGTGCGCTAAAAGGAAAAAAAAAAATAAATCTAAAACATTCAAGAGTTTCTTCAGATATTTTGAAATCTTCTGAAACTCAGCACTGCTAATACTACATTTGCACAGTTAGTTACTGGAAGAGATGGGATCCCTGAGGTGCCTTAAATAAGTCTATTCCACATGAGCAAAGGTAAACCAACTTTTTTGTCCTATTCAGTCTGAATTGCACCTGGCCAGCTGGAAACTGCTAGCAGTCCTGGAGGTGTTTATAAACACTTTTGTAAAGATTTTTCAGTAACTTTGCTATTAAAAACTTTCAGGGATATGATCTCAAAAAGAATCTTATATCAAGAGAGGACATAACCCCTCTCTTGTTTTTCATTTAAAGCATTATGCTGAACAGACACCAACAGACGCTGCCACAGAAAGTCAGAAGCAGTCCTCCTACCTGGCGTCTCCACTCTCTGGTAGTGGTAAGGGTTTACACACACTTCATCCTTTTTAAGATTAAAAGCATATTCACAGTTTTCAATTGCCTTAAGTTCATGGTGGCTGTGCAGGTCTGGCCAGCGCCAGAGGCGGCAGTAAATGACATGCGGCAGTCCCTTGCGGTGAGACACCTGCAGGCGGCCATCGAGAGACCTGCGGGGGAGAGACGGCGAGAAGCGTTTACAGACGGCCCGGCGGCTCCAGCAACACACAACACACACGGGCAGCTCATGCTCAGAATTCAGCGCGCTGACTCTGCTAGTGACATTTACACTCTAGTTAAAAGGCTTCCAATGCAATGAAAGTCATCGTATTAAGCAATGTCAACTCATTTTTGAGCTTCTCAAATTACTGCCAGTGAATTTAGAGTTCATTAAAAGCCACTTACATCCAACCAAGTATTTAGAATGATTGCTTCATATACTTGTTTTTTAAATGCAGAAGACAGTTGTTAAAAATAAAGTCACACACTTAATGGTCCCTTCCACTGCTAAAGGCACCTCAAGGCTTTGCTGTGGCATGGATGCTTTATGGTTTTAAGTATAAGAACTCCCACAGGACTGCAAATAAGCCTATAAGCAGTCAGCTGCCCAAGTGATCCACATGGCAGTATAACTGCAATGCAAAAAACATGAATGCACATCTTGTGAGGGCTGCACAGTTTATCTTCTTCACGTCATCTGCCTTGCTACCAGCTGAAAATGTTTTGCTAGTTTTAAGACAGACTGCATATGCTTACACAAATGCAGATGTTTATGATTGTTATGGGATGGGAGACAAACCTCAATACACAAATCAAGTAATGTGACATGAAAAAATAAAGACCCTTAAAAAATAAAGTTTAGAATTTGCCCACCATTAACTACTGAAGAATTTACAAACAATTCTTTAGTAGCTCATATCTGAGCCAATTAGCAAGATTTAACTGAAAGCTTGTGGCATACAAAGCAGTTTAAACACTTTGTAAGATTAGGTCTAAAGTATTAAGTTTTCCAACTTTGTTAATATAAATACCAAATCACATTAGAGCTTGCTTTTAACAAGTCTTCCCATTCTTTCAATAGCACTGGCATGAAAAACAAATAATCATAGAGTTAAGAGTTTCATTGGTCAAAACATCAGCTGTGAACTGATTTCTACACTGTCAAGGAAATACTTCAAAATGCTGTACCATGAGAGGCCTAGCAATCATTTTAGTCTATTTTATAGCTAAAGCATCCCATTACAGACCCTCCAAAGCCAATCCCTCCCACAAGGTTTTTATGATGCGAGAGAGGGCAGAATATTCACCTGGTTTGTTCAGAGAAGCTGTAAAGGCCTGTTGTATCCCACTGATCTATCGTGTTTGGTGTACTCAGTCCCCAAATTTCAGAGCAAGTGCTGTGCATAAATTGAAAACAAAAACAAAAAATTGATATGAATATGGAACATGGTTATTCAAAACACCATGATGTCAAACATGGAAAAATGTACAGAATACTTCCTTTCACATAGAAGATAGAGCACTGTTAAGACTGGCATTTAAACTGACATCTCATGCTATATTTTCTATATGAAGGAGGCTATCAAAATGGAACAAGTGATTCAAGGTAAATGATAAATGTTTTTAAGGGTGAACAAGTTCTCAGGTTTTAAGTAATTGATACAGTTGCAATGTTCCTTAAAACAGGCAAAACTTCCTCAGCCTAGTTCTTCACAAAATTAAGTTTTAAAAGGTAGTTTCTGGGTTGGGGATTTTTTTTGTTTTTGTTTGTTTCTAAACATAAACTGCCCTAATACTTCAAACAAAGGCCACATGTATCGAAAATTGAACATCATAATCTAAAGTTCAAGAACCACCACTTCAGTATTAATTTCCATGCACACACTAATTTGCTGCTATTCAAAAAAACAGAAATTCAGACTCTGAAGAATAACACATTATAGTTGATATTTAGCTGTTCTCTGTACTCTCCTTGATTAAACAGCTAAATATTCTTTCACACAGTATACAAAACAGAATGTTTAACACAGTTTTACAGTGTAATACCTTAAGATTCAACTACCACATAGCTTTAATTGCTAAATCAAGCAGGAGAAAAGGAAAGACAACTAAGCCTTTACCAAACTGGTTCAAGGAGCAGATCACAATGGGAAAGATAAAGGAACATTCAGTCATAGACACAAACTAAAGCAGAGGCAGATTTAAAGAAAGCAAGAAAACAGCATAGGATTGTAAACAGGCAGCAGACTTTCAGAAGCATAAATGAAGATCAGTTCTACAACATACTTGCTCAGTGACCACTGAAAACAGACAGTTTATTTTATATAAGTAACATACAACTAAACCTTGCACCTCAGAAATGAAGAGAATTTGGTTCACAAGCAATTTGAATTTCTGCTTCCTAATTATGCAGCCTGAAGCATGGCTGGCTGCTACATCACCGTTAAAACTAACAGCCTCTGAAAAGTTGCAACAGGAAGAATCCAAGGTCACCAAATTTCTGATTTTAAATATAAGTGTTGTGACTGAAATGCAAATTACCAAGTTTAGCCAATGCACTCAAGTTTGGATTTGGTGTTTTTATTTCTTCTCATTACACAAGGAGAATTCATAAGTGTTACAAAACAAAAGAGCAGACAGCACATCACTGGAGTTGAAACCACTTTCAGGGCTGATAACCACCTCAATTCCACAATGACTTTTAATAAAACCCAAAGTGTTGATAACTGGTGAGGTCAATGAATGGGTCATGCTTCCTTCTTGCTTCCACCACACAACTCATATTTCTAATGCCATCCCAGTGAGGCTGGAATGTGCATGACATGGGAGAAGCAACCCATATCAAACAGGCCATCTGAACGGAGAACAAACATGGCTGAAAATATATGTTTTGAGTTACCTTTCAGTGAGATCACTTCTATTCACTGTAGTTATATGAGCACTATAAAGAAGGAGAATGCAACTGTGGGTGGTAATGGCCTGCTTTTATCACAAATAAATATGTTAAATAAAATAAGGCCTTTTGATTATAGGTACAAGTAAAATCTTGTACTAGATGACTTGGCCTAGTAGAGAGCAGCAGAGAGCCAGAGATGAAGGCCCGTTCTCTGGCACAGATCCAGCCCTTCAGAAAAGCCAACCATCCTGAACAAGTTGCATCCACATCGGACATGGGACACAGCTCTTCAGAAGGAGTGGGCAAAGAGGGCTCCTGCCCACAGCTGCACCAGCAGGGCCTGCAGCCTCTCTTCTCCACGTTCCTAAGATGCAGGGCTGCCAGAAGCTTCGCAAGGATTAAAGGAGTTGCCCTGAACACGAATGGGCAGCCTGTGGGACACCAGGGAGCATCTCTGCACTGTACTGTGTCCTTAAATGTGCACTGCTGCTGCTGTAAGACAGATCATCCTGTACATGCAATTAGAAGAACAATCAGCAGACACAAAGCCTGCTGCATATTAATTGACACAGTGAGCTCTGACAGCTCACTACCTTTGAGCAATGGATCCTTCAAACAAAGCAGTGCTCCAAAGCTGATGCTGTCACACAGATTACACCTTCCCAAAATTGTGGGGTGCATCACTGGTGTAAGCATGACACGCCACGCATTTGGTTCACAAGGCTTTTAATACAGCACAAGCAAAAGTAAAATTTCACAGCCCTTGACAAAAGATGAACAGGAACAGTATTTTATATTGCTAACCTCTTCTCTCTGACAGCATATTCCACAACCTACAGAAAGACAAACAGTATCCTGAAGTGGACTGTGTGACACAGTTTGGAATGAAGCTACCATGGAGGTAGGACAGGCCAGGAGGCACAGGAAAGTGATCAATCAGAGCAGTAAAACTGCTCCAAAGTCACCAGTTTACATGACATGCTATCTTCTGGGATGCCTATCTGCTTAGAGCTGGGATTAGTCTTAGAGTTTTACTGTTTCAGCTACACCAGGACTATACTTAAACTCCAACAATGCACAATCAAACACATAAGAAAGAGCCTGCAGGAAATCATTCCATATGATCAATGAAGCCAGCTCAACAAAGCTTTTACTGTTTGCTGGAAGAAACATCTAAAGAAATAAAGAGGTTTCTCTACTTCCTGCTGACATAAAAGATCCATTGCCTACAAGGTGCAAGAACATCCCCTCACCACATCACCCAGGCAATAAATCAAGACTCTTAAAATTCACACACATGCACACCAGATCAAAACTAAATTCCTCAGAACCCTAAAAGCCATCCCTCATACACAGTACTTCCATGAAAGGCCACAGTATGTTCATTCATACACAAGCCATCGCCTGACAGAGGACAGGCATGTCTACTCATCCCTGAAAGATGGTGCTAGAAAGGTGACTAAATTCTGAAAGATGTTTTAACCACCACTAAAACCATCTGAAAGTTAAGACAGAAGGTGCAGATTTTTAGTAGTGCAGGACTACTGCCTGAAACTAAACAGGAATCACTCATTCCTATATCTGCCTTTCTGAAGCATCCAAAATACTGTGTGATGTGAAGGGTCCTTTCCATGCCTTAGTCCATAAAGGTTTCAGGAGAATCAAGTACTAACATCTGTACTCATAAGTCCAGCCTTGTTTGGAAATATTCCCAGGCCCTGGAACATGATCATGTACGCTAGAAAGCAGCTAGCACATTCCCCAGCACCAGGCTGTGCCAATTACTGTTCTCCCACACAATTCCCAGGTTTGTGAGTCGCACACCATCGGGACCCACTCACACTGGACAATTCAGATGCAGCTCCCCTGCTCTGCTAGCTAAGGGTGGAAGAGAACGGACAAGGCAGTCCTGAGCCAGTTGGACAGTGCCTGGGAATGTTCCCAGGCACGTTTAATTTATTAGGAGGGAGGCAGCCAAGAGGTATCACCATTTCACCTTCAGTAAGCACTCAAGCTGAAGCCTGGAAGCACACTTCAGGCTTTGTATTCTACCAAACAAGAGGGTTTGGTTTTGAACTCGCTGTACACTGTATCACTGGTAAGCCATCATTGTTTTCAAAATATAATTTGGCTTCTGTGTCACTGTACCTAAATCTTTCCTGTGCAGACAGTGTTTAAATATCCTCCAAAACACAAGTTCAAAGCTAATGTACTTCCTCCTCTCTCCTGGACACTCTCATTCCAAAGAGTATTTTCACTGCTGTTCTCAAAACAATTTGTTGACAGAAAAAAGTCAACATTTGGTCAACAATACAAAAACTAGTTTTTCATCTTTTCAACACTTTTCAACAGTAGCTCCCAATAGCAAATCACCATGTTCTTGTGGCCTTTAGCACTCCGTGCTTGAACAGCAGACTTACTTTTGCAAAGTGAATTTATTATAAGGGACTTCAGGGATACAAAGCACCAGTTTGGCTTAGTTTTCCAGGTGATGTGGAGGTCTAACAAAAGAAAACTATTTCCTAGAGAAAAGAGAAATGCTGAAAAAATATTTGCAAGGAATAAGAACCGCTCTTTGAGACCCAGGTACTTTTAGGGAAAAGTCCAAATCTAGCAGGATTAAGCTGCTACACACTAAACCTGGGGCAACTGGGGTTTAGGACCCTTTAGGACTGATCAGAGGACTGATGTGGTAAAGACAGGATCAGACAAGTTTATACATGGTAGAATCAGAGCTACTTCTGTCAGAACCTTTCCCTGAATGGAAAGGGTTATAAAAGCTGGTGTTTCAATCTGACTTTTTATCTGCTTATAAGGAGCATCATCTCGTATTATACTGTGCAATTCCGGCAAGAAGAATCTTTAATGTGGCTGTCAGCATGCAGCAGTACACAGCATGCCTTCACTTCTTCCATTTCATCATTTCCTTTAACAGGAAAATCTGAGTTCCAAAAAACCTGTACTCTGGGCAAGAAATTACCTACACAGCAATGAGCTGTAGCAAGGCTTCACAATTTTCAGACAAAATGCCAAAACTGACTGTCTTTATTCAGTAAGACAGAAAACACTGACACACACAAGAAAAATGTGGACACAGAACAACTTCCCAACTACTGAAGATAATCTGAAATTGTATTGCCTTATCTAAATGGCATGGATGATGTACCCAGTCATTATTTCACTACCTTAGTGGAATAACAGTTAACTGTAAGTCTGCTACAAAAACTGGACTACCAAATCCTGGTGCAAATACAGATAAATTATTGATCTGCCCATGAGAAATGAACAAAACAGTTTGTGCTACATCCATGAGTAAGCAATAAAATTGTTTTAATGCAGTGTATTTCTACCAGAGGAATAGTGTCCCTATCAAAATCTGTAATAACAAAAAAAAAAAAAATCCCTACAAGAATGAAGTTAAAGAAATGCACTGTACTGATCTTCATGAGTCCAAAAATACACACAGACTTCATATCAACTGGAACAAACTGCCCAAAACGAAATACTTGTATTTGATATGATTAGGTGGTAAAGGACACTCCAGGAGAACACTGAACAGGGTAAGATGACCTGTGACAGCACAACCTCATCTCAGTGAATATAGAAAGACACAAGCATCTTGGCTTGCAGCAGCAGTTTCTAAACTAGAAACATCAGCAGTTGGAGATGTATATACACAGATCAATCCACAATCCCCTCACTCATGTCCAGATGCCAACTATCACAACCTACAGGTTGTCAACATAGGCTGCTGAATTAGGATCAGTTTCTCAAGGCAGTTAAAAGCCAGATTCACAGATCCAAGCAAGTATGTGCAACTATTGTCCAGATATTCATGGCCAGAGCACCAACAAGCTGCTGTCTACACATAGCACTGCACACACTCCAAGACATCCCCGCACTTTCCCCAAGAGCATTTGCAAAGTAGGAGATACAAGCAGGGATAAAGGTGGCAGATCTTGTCAATAACACTGAGAGATGTTTGAGGCTGTAGCTGAAAAACCTGAAGCCAGGATAGTTTTAATCAGTACCCTGTGTGCACCTAAACTATCACACACAGTGCTTGGGCCGATCTAGGTGTATTACAGGTTGTTGCTACTATGAATTTATTACCAATTTTTACTGAGAAACAGAATGAACAAATAACTATCTTACCACTATTTACAGTGTTGGCAATGCTGTGTGCTCAAGGTACTTTTTGTACTAAATGAAGTGCTTGCAACAAGTACAACATCAGATGAAAGCAGGCAGAACCACTTCAAAGATATTTACATATGAAGTACCAGAAACTATAAAGAAGTTGTTAAATATTGTCATAATTCACATATAACTGCAGTTACACATTTTTTCTTTAAAGTCCTGCAAGATGGAACAGCTCCTCCTCAAAAGGAGCTAAAAGGCACTGAGTTCAGTCAACAGCCTCCGCTTGACCTGAAGTGGTAGCACTAGAAATATGACAAATAAAACCTGAAATGCAAATAGCATCATGCTAGTCAAAGCCCACATTATACAGAAAACATTACAGAAATGGCCTTGGACATTTAATTTGCTTATTTGTGAAGTAGAACACTGAGCCCCTAATATCCTTCCTGAATCTTTCACATCTTTCAGAATCTGCAGCCACTAACAAGTCTGCCAAGTTCATGTTCTCCATTTGCCTTTCTCCTACATCTTATAATCATGAGCCTTTCTCCCACTGAATCTAATTTGTCTGCCCCTACATTTTCTGAAGCATTAGTAGTTCTGGAGCTGTGGCTGAAATGAAAAATAACTTCAGCAATCTGCAACAGTACTCCATTTATCTGTTTTTAAATGGGAGATGAGAATAAAAATCACTTTTCCAATTCTAGAATTCTCATGCAAAGTCTTCCCTACAGAAGTGAGCCTTGTGCTAGTTTTCATTCTGTTTTTAACCAAAGCCTAAACAAGAAAAAACACAACAACAACAATAAAAATGGTCAGATTTTCACTTGAATAAGAGAATTTATTTATACAAGCACACAGGCACCTTTACAATGGCCTAACATTTACTAGGCTTACAACTTTGACTGTTATTTTGTTAAGTAGGAGGAAAAGGAGCAGAAAATTTGCTTCAAGAGCTACACCAAGCTATCCAAATTGGAGTTAGAGCAGTAAGAAATGGCCACCAGACTTAGGGAATTCCATTTTCTTGTAAGAAATGGGCAATGCCAGTGCTTCAGCATTGCTCATGGCTGCCTCTGAAAAATCAACCTGAGAAAACAGGTTGAAGCCTTCAAACTCGAGATCTGTACTTTATATACAAGATTTGTACCTTTGCTTTTTAAAAAAATAAATCAATCTTGCTATGTAATGTCTTAGATCCAAGGCTTCAGAGCAATGCAGTGAGCAAGAAACCAAGGCAGGAACACCACCACACGGACTTGGCCTCTGATTTATCACTGGTGTGGCCACGCTGAAGCTGCACTCCTGTGAATACACTGCCCATTGTACTCCACTGAGTCTACCTTGGGGAAAAGGACCAGTGAATTGAAGTATGGAAGAAAAGAATCCTTCCTCTCATACCAGTTACCTTCCTCCTGATGCAGCTGAGATTCAGGAACAGCTAAGGAAACACACCAAGCCTTTGGTGATAGTTCAGAAGTGGTCTCAAAGAATCCAGAAATAGGAAAGACTGAATTGAAAGGCTTAGGTGTAACAGAGATTAAACTGAATTAAACAAGTTCACTGGCTTACATACATACATACATGAGCACATGAGCATTGTATTCAGCACTGACAGTTCCTACCCAACCTGCCTGATCATGGTTTCCTTAATTCTGGGTTTCAAATGAAAACATGTGTAGCTGCTTTTATACTCTGATTTTATAGTCCTTTCTGTATGCTGACAATTAGCACTTTTCCCTATTGCAGCCTAAAATGCCTACAGATCAGAGAGGAGCAATGTTAACTATATTACCTGTCTTCCAAGCAGCACCTCAGCTAGCTGTATAGGCTGAACAAATACACTCTAAAATGCAGCCTCGTTGACTTAAGTGCCTCAACTACTGAAATGCATGCTGCTTATGCTTCTTTTCCCCATGGTGGGGTGACATGCACTATGCCCACTTAGGAAAGACTAAAACACCTGCAATAAGGACATGGATGATAAGTTCCTTCATGACATATCTACCATTCTCCTCCCTCAAATTACTTTGCATCCCTGCAGAACTGATCAATGTTTTCACTTGCATCTCCAATATCCCATTTTACAGTGACACAATGTCATCTGCTCACTTAAGTGTACAGAACCAGTCACACACATTCATCAAACAGAATTACTCAAAGCTACAGCTGTTCATTCCTGCTTGTCAATAACATCAAGTTACAGAGGTCCTGATCTCATTATCTTGCAATAGAAATGTAAAGACTCAGTAATTTCAGTATGAAATAATGAGTTCCCTTCCGATCAGCTGCTAGAGGGATGAGCTAATAAGTTAACAAATGCCAAATAAAAACAACAGGTATGAATTCTTTTTGAAAATGACCTGCACCGCTCTGTGGTGGCACTCGCCTTTAAGAGGAGCTGGACAAAGGTTCTTCCATGGAGAGAATTCCATGAAAGACCCTGGGGCAGAAAGGCAGACCCCTAGAAAAGTTCTGTTAAAGGGCAGTACTAGCAACCAGACACTTATATGTACTTACACAGAACTACAGGTGGATAGTTTAGGTAGTTATGGGTGGTTTGCCACCAGAGTCAGAATTCTTCAAAGGAGAAACAGAGCCTGGCCAGTCTAGGAAAAGGATACTAAGTAATGTCTTACAAAGCCCTGGGATGAGTCTTCTTGCAGAACTGAAAGCACAGATTTCTCTCTCAGCACAGACTCAACAAAACAAGAGTAAAAATGTGGGTTGGGCACCGGGCACCTACAACTAGGAGTGCTTTCTAAAGTGTCTCTAACCCCTTAGATTTACCTATTAAAGCAACTGGCCTTATATAGTTAAAAAAAAAAAAAAAATCATTTTTCCTCCTTCCCCAGAATCCAAAAGCAGGCCCTTATGCTTTAAGCAGAAGACACAGATTACTTGCTGAAAACTGTAACACTATCTTATCTCCCTGCCTCCCTCCACCCCACATGCACATTCAGGACACACTACAGCCAAGAAAGATAAATTTATGTATGTGCATATTTAGTGGAATATAAATCAGGAACCATTACACAACCTCTCATCTTTCAGAATGCTTTTACGAATAAAGTTTACATAGAATTTTATAAAGTGTATTCAAAACCATTACATCAAATACAAAATGAAGCATCTGAACCTAGGAAAATGACATAATAACCTTCCTTATAAATGGATGTATGCTAAAGAAATTAACACATCAAAATAGCCAGAAAAGCAGGAGGCACAGGATGCAATTAACCTCTCTAACACTGTGGGAAAAGAAAAAGAAGTCATTGAATAACTCCCATTTACTTCAGATTAAAACTTCAAGGATGTCCACAGGGGATACAAAAGTGGAACGTGATGTACAAGAGATACTGTTAGAGCCCAGCATTTGAGCTGCCTAGTGCTTGTTCCAGGGCCAGTAGCTAGTTTTCTCTAGTTCTGCTGAGTGCCAGGCCAACAAATCTTGATGAACAATATATGCTTCTGCTGCCTTTTCTAAAGGCACACTTCTTCCTGGTCACATGTGCAACAACCTGCCTGCATAGGCAAAAATACAGATATAAGGCTCTTCAAAGCACTTTATTATTATCCTCCCTTCTCCCAAATCCTGACCTGCTAGCCCAGTGCTGTCAGACAGAATGAAGCAGACAACAACTATCAGTGCTACCTTTATTTTTCTCTCAACGCTAGGAGATCCTGGAAGGATAGCACCTCACAGTTCAAGACCAATTTTCCCAGGATGCCATGGAAACCAAGCTGAAGTAAAATATTCCTTTCTTTTCTCATTGTCCATATGGTCTGTTCAGACACAGATCCGATCAAGGAGTTTCTACTCTCTGCTCAAAGGCAGGTGGGGCGTAGAGCCTGAAAACTTCCAAATGACAAGGTCAAGCAACACAGAGGTGGTGTCAGGACTGAGAAATAAAAGGCATGCAGTGCAGCTCAGCCTCCTACAAGACTCAGCAGGGAGCTGGCCACAAGTCTTATGCTCAAAGACCCAAGATGTGGAGCATCCAAAAGCAGCCCACGGAAATCATGAGCTAACAGCTTTGCTGGGAAACTTGCCCTGCAATTCCCTACTCTCAACCAAACACCACAGCTTTCAGCAGCTCTGCATCTCACAGACACTGAAGCAGTCTAACTGGAGATAAGAAGAACTTAAGCTTGGAAAAATTGCCCCTAATCACATGTTCCAAACAGCCACCAAAACCCATCACTCCTCGACGCCCTGTATCCAGTGAAGATGGCAAGTACACAATAGCATTCACAATGGCAGCTCTCTAAAGACTAACCAAGGGGTGGAGGGAACCCAACAAAAAAAAACAAATAACAAAAAAACCCCAACACAACAAAACCAACAATAAAGAAAAACCTATTGCCATGTGAACCCACAAGCACTGAGGACATGGATGTTTATGCTTTAAGATGGCATTCTTGAAATGGTAACTTGGAATTCCTACGCTGCTTTCATCTGTTACACAATTATGTCAAATAAAGGTTTTCTAACTGCTGCAGTTTCACATCTTTAGAAACCTAAACTACTCTATGATAATATTAGGCAGTGGGTTGAGATGACATTTTCGCAGGTTAATGCTGTATCATTCTTTACCTGAAAACAGAAATATCCAAGGACAAAGTACCTTTATATGAAGACCCATCCATCACAATATTGGCTGATATATCCACAACAAATTGGTTGGTTAACAGCAGACAAATCTCACAGAAGATCATACTTTCAACAGACATTAAAAGATGACCTTTATCTCGAGTTCTCTAACCACTATTAGTCACAGTAGGTATGGTGAAAGCTTTTCCCACAAGCTAAGAGGTACAGCTACCAAGCAAGGGCCAAGTCAAGTAATTTTTCTTGAGCAGTCCATCATTTTTCAAGTGGGTGAGTGGCTGATGCCACCACTTGCGTGGGCTGTTTTGTAACTGATGGACAGCTGAGAAAACATAAGATGTTCTGATTAACCTTCTCAAACTACTCTGTATTTGGGGTGGTGAAGGGGAGAGCTTAGCCCTTCAAGGTATTTGTCCACAGTCCTCAAAAAGCATGTTACCTTGGCAAAAAGATTACCCTTAGAACAACAGTTACAGGAACTTTAAATATCTCATTTCAAACTGAACTTTCCTCTGGACAGCCCCTATGAATTACACACCCATCTCAAGAAACCTAAGCAGAAAAACAGAGTTTGCATGCAATGAAGTGCTGAAGGTAGGGAAGTCACCACAAACCCTGATGCAGCCCAAGCCATGCATACCTGGCAGAAAACTGGTGAGGCAGAGAATACACTGACCTTGATCCACATCCCAAAAAACAGACTGTCTTTAAGAAAACTTAAAGAAACACCAACTATTATACAGCTAAATCATAAGTTTTTCCTGTAAGGAATTTCAAATTAAGTTAAAGTTTGAGCCTTAGAGAAAGCTTCCCCAAGCAAAACACTGAGGCAGAGAACTGAATGGTACTTGTGACATCACTGTTTGCCAAAAAAATACAAAATTATGTCTGACAATGACATCACCAACACTGACAATGCCTATATTTCATGATGAAAATAAAGAAAATTCACAACTAGCAAGGAAGCCATAAAAAGCCTTGAAGAGTTGCATTGTTCAGATAGAATAAAGCAGTATTTTATTTTTAATATGCACTTTGCATGTTTGCTTAGATGTTATATTACTTTGTATGCTTTTGGTAAGGCAAAATGAAGAAGGTAACAGCCAAGGTGCCTAACTAGAAGCCTCTACTCTCCTCCAGCCCAGAAGAGAATATGGGACCCTACAGCAGATACTGCCACCAGAAAATTGGAATATGCAGGAGATACCCTTAGAACAAGAACCAAAGTTACTTCCTGAGCTTTGCTGACTAGAGCTTAGGGAGAAAGGGATGTGTCAAGACCTTGGCCAAGTCCTGAAGTCTTCGATGTCTTGCTCATGATCCACACCCACAAGATGCATTTGAAGACCGTGCCCACAAGTGCTCTTGCCTCACATCCAATTGCTTAACAGGTAAAGCACTTTCCCAGGACATCCAACAGATTCTTGTCCTCACTCCACCTAGCAGAAGTCAGCCCTGATTTACCACCACCTGCCCTCTGCTGAGGTGGCAGTTGCCCTGCTCTCTTCTCTGTCCTATGGCAGCCAAAAAGATGGGAGTTTCAAAGGTTCAAGGAACACTGACATTTAACTTAACAAATACGTGGATTTTGCTGGAAGGAAAGCTGCTTAAATCCCACTTGGAATGTCTGTGGTTGTTGGCCAAAACATTGCGTGGTTCCCAGAGGATCAACAAACACATCAGCACTCAACTCCAGTAAAAATGTCTTCCCATCAGTGAACAGAATTTACAGAATTTTTTTAATGACTACCATTAATGTGGCTTGCACTAGGTAGAGCCCTTCTGTTTTCCTCCTACATTCATCTGATTGAGACATACAGTGGACAGCAAATTTTTGGGGATTAACTGTATTTAGACAAGGCATCAGACTGCGAGACAGGTACATGGGACAAACAGAACATTCAAAATTAAAACGAAAAAGAACTGAAAAAGCATTTTTGTGGGATTCATGGGTATGGACACATTTGAATTCCTGTCTCTGGTATGGCTGTTAAGTTTACATTCAAATTCCCCCCACTGTAGCAGAAGGGGATATTTATGACAAAAAGAGTAAAGAATTATCCATGAGCTTGGGTGACTGGAGGCTGCACTGCTGCAGGTTTATGCAAACACTGCGAGGTTCAGAAGCCACTCCTGAAAAATGTAGTAGGAGTCTGTGAGATGAACATTTGAGTAGTCTATTACAGACAAGTCTTTTTCAGCCCAACTCCTGAGTCAAAAAACATTTCCAACACAACTTTCTGTGTCACAAAGCTGCAAGATTCCACACCAGTTGGTATAAGCCTTGCTTCATGTTCAAACCCTCAAAACTACAGCATGAGTTGAAATAATTTCAAGTATCAGAGGAACTCAACTCAAAGCCTTCCACAAAAGTAAGGGGAAGTAAAGACCAGTTCTGGGAGGTAACTCACTAATTGAACTAAACAAACTTTCAAATTTTGCTTTTAAGCAAAACTGAGTATGCTTCATTTGCACCATGCTGTTCTCTATCCACCACTCAAGAACAAACCAAGCACGAAAAAAGCAGCCTGTTTGCCAACAATTATGAGCAAAGATTCTACGTGAACATTTTCAACTCCGGTTCTAAGACTTGCTTGTACATTTTGTAATGAAAAGTCACAGTTTGGAGGATCTTTCCTGCAGAAACGCTGAAGTCAGATTACTGTGCAGCACTCGTTCAAGGGGATTTCCCCAACCTCATTGTTCTTCTGCCAATTTTAAAGCATATGCAGTGAGATGTGCACTTACTTCAGCTCCCGATTGTTCTCTTGTATCCTGCCAGTCGGCTTCAAACAATGCAACATGACAGAAGCCAAAGAAAGCTGTTCATGATGAGACTATGGCATTGTACACAGTAAATTTTAGAAGCTTTCCACCAATCAGCAGTGCAACTGAGTCAGAGTAAGTGGGGGGAAAAAAACCCAAGTAGTAAACAAGATGTGGGAAATTACTTTTATTAAATTAGCAGGTGTACATTACAAGAGGGATTAAATCAGTAGGGAGCCTATTAACTAGCTATTTGTGTTCAAAGCTGCAGCAGTAAAGGAACTGCAGTATCTTGTTCAGCCTATAAATTCTTCCTAGTCTAACAGCCTGAGCTACATATTTGGGAAGTTTTTCCTGTAAAATTGGGTGGGTTGTCATAAAACATTCACTTGAGTAAAAACAGCACTCAGGTGTTTTGCTACATGACCAAGAAAACGAAAATGGCTGACTTAAACAGAAGAATGTAATGAGGAGAGGAATCTTCACCACACTGAATAGCTGGCTAGCTCTAAAGGCATGAGTTACCACAGCAAGCTTGGGAACAGTTTAGCACGGACTAGGGCTGGCTAAAGACTGATTCCTTTACTGGAGAAAAAATAACAACTATTTATGAGATAATTTTGGGCTTAGTATTGACAATAAAGCACAGTCTACTTTTTTTTTTTTTTTTTTCTTTCTAATAAATCTTTTCAA
>VYXF01010869.1:9055-21442 GCA_013397295.1 Polioptila caerulea | reverse complement strand
ATACATCTTCTCAATGGCAGCATGAAGCATATCAAGATGCAGGTATTACTCTTCCTAGTCAGAGCTTTCTACCAGAACCTACTGTCTGTGCAGGGAAGTTGCTAAAGCAAACAAAAGTAGCTTCAGCATCAGTTGTTAACCTGACAATTAATTGCATATTAAAAAAAAACAAATAAATAAAAAATCAAGCAAGCTTTAATATTTAATTTAACACTTATTTTTGATTCATGCTCTTCCTGCTCCTTACCATTAAGACAATCCTAATGAAGAGCAGCATTAACTTAAACAAAGACCTTTCATAAATTCTAATCACTCACATTTTCACCCCCAAATTTGCTTTCACATCACTGATACTCCAACAGCAAAAAATACTTTAAGCTTACTCCCTAAACAATTAAAATACCTTATATATATTAAAAAAAAAAATCTCCATTTATAGTCAGAAAAATGACAGCAAATTAAAAACTTAGGTTACCTGGGAAAAGGCAGCAAAACGAAGGCCAGAATCCACATTCCCTCAGCCTTTATCCAGAGTTCCAGTTAGTATACAATGTAATCCTCAAAATTCAACATTTCTTCCTCCTGACTCGAGAGACAAGCTCCTTTGAACTATACAGCATTTTGTTACTTGCTAAGTATCTTGCACATTTATATTTTTACACATTGACCTAGCTCAAATGACATGCCAATACTCTCTGCTTGGCACACTAACTCTAACAAATTATGTGGGTAAGTCACATGGCTTCCTGAATTGCACGAGCTTAAAACTGGCAGCCCTAAGTATCTTTGTTTAATACTCTAAGACTTCCTTTTTCAGGATGACATCATTATAAGATGCTGTAACCTGAGCTATGTCTACACTAAAGCTTAACCTCAGCTACAGGAATTCAGTCCTCACCACCAGCCACAGCTGTGCCACAAAACAAGTTAACAGTTATGCTTTAGTATTTGTAATTAAACCTCACTCAATTACACTTTAACGCAATTGCTATTCCTAATTTCAGTAAAAAGCTCATCCAGTGCCACCCCCTGCCATGGCAGGGACACCTCCCACTGTCCCAGGCTGCTCCCAGCCCTGTCCAGCCTGGCCCTGTGCACTGCCAGGGATGCAGGGGCAGCCACAGCTGCTCTGGACAGCCCTGCCCACCCTCACAGGAACAATTCCTTCCCAAGATCCCATATAACCCTGCTCCCTGGCATTCCCCTTTATCCTGTCACCCCAGGCCCTTGTCTAAAGTCACTCTCTTGTTGTCCATTTAAGGTACCTGAAGAGGCTCTAAGGTATCCCTGGAGAGAGACTATTCCATTAGGAAGTGGCAGCAGGGGAAAACTAAGCNGTTTAATACTCTAAGACTTCCTTTTTCAGGATGACATCATTATAAGATGCTGTAACCTGAGCTATGTCTACACTAAAGCTTAACCTCAGCTACAGGAATTCAGTCCTCACCACCAGCCACAGCTGTGCCACAAAACAAGTTAACAGTTATGCTTTAGTATTTGTAATTAAACCTCACTCAATTACACTTTAACGCAATTGCTATTCCTAATTTCAGTAAAAAGCTCATCCAGTGCCACCCCCTGCCATGGCAGGGACACCTCCCACTGTCCCAGGCTGCTCCCAGCCCTGTCCAGCCTGGCCCTGTGCACTGCCAGGGATGCAGGGGCAGCCACAGCTGCTCTGGACAGCCCTGCCCACCCTCACAGGAACAATTCCTTCCCAAGATCCCATATAACCCTGCTCCCTGGCATTCCCCTTTATCCTGTNTTAGAGAAAAAAAAAAAAACACATTACCTTGTGCTCACATTAATCCTGCATCCTACTCCACAAATGAAATACAGCAACATCATTAATCAAATACGAGAAAATGACCAAAATTTGCTTTTAGACCTTAATGTGGAAATCACATTGAAAGGGTTAATAAAAGAAGGAATAACAGTATAACATGATAACATTACCAACACTGCCATATTCACTGCTAAACTCAAGTTTAGACACTAAGTTTCAGGCAGACTTGAAGTCAAATCTCATGCGAATTTTTATTTCCCATTGTATGTCCATGCAGCATCTAAAGGTGTTTTGCAGCCTGGAGTTTGAACATGTCATTTTACATAATCAGGGCAGCAAATTTTGTCTATAACCAAATCCTTTTGTCTTTTACAGAGAAAAGTTCCACCATAATTATGGGACTGCAGTGTAAGGGCAATTTGATCCTCGAGCTGCACCTTTCCAATGAGCACAATAAGTATTCCTAGCACCAGATATCACAAGGAGGAGCACAAGATTATGAAGCTAATTTTGGCCAACAGTCCCCAAAAATCTCAGCTGTTTCTTGCTATACTTCCAGAAAAGATCTCTTTAGCTTTGTTCTAAAGATTTTTTTAAAAATTGAAATTCCAACAAAAATGGAAAAACAGAGGGGAGTCTGCATCACCCTCAATAATCCCGTCATGAGAAAAGGGAGTCAGTTTATCAACAGTTTAAGAGCATATTACTCCTGTAATCTCAGCAATAAAAATAGAACTTTTGTGAACTTTGAAGCATTGTCTTAAATATCCATACATATTTTTGAAAGCTTAAGATGTTAATCTATAGTTTTCATGCATTTATATAACTAATTTGCATCTAACTGAATGCATCCAGACTGAGAAACACTATGTGGTTTGAGGACATTTTTTATATATTAAACTATGATTAAGAACAAGTGTCCATCCCCAGCCTGGTTAGTGAATTATCCCATCTCTGCTATATATCTGGGAAAACAGGCTTCCCCTCTGTCTGGATTGCAATGTTATTTTAGGGTCTACTATGCCAACCCAAGTGCCTACTGCTGTCCTCTTCACTAACTTGCTCATAGCTTACCAGATGCTGGGAACTCTCCTAAAACAGCTCCCAGAGAAACTTTCCCTGCTCTCCAGATTAATTGCTGAAATCACCCCTGTCCCATGGCTTCAACCTGAGAAGGAACAAAGAAGTACCTGTTCTCTGAAGTAACCTATTTTGGGGAAAGATATTAAAATCTGAAAACAATCTATTCTAGAATCCACATCAGTTTGACAACTCTGCTCTATTAGTGATCAAAAGCATTCATAAAACTAGGTTACTGCATGCAGCTATGTGATCACTTTCCTGACAAATACCCCAAAGAAATTCAAGAAAACATGCTAAGTGGTAGAAGAGGGTTTGGGTTTTTTACAATAAAAACTGTGCTCGTTACACCTAAATTTACTTTTTACTCAGTCATGTGACGAATAAGGCATCAAAACCATAATTTTAAAATATTTGTTTTCAAACAGCAGTTCCAAGCCAGTTTCCCCACCATTGAACAGGGCATTTCTTTGCCCAGTTAACTGGCTGTTAACTCTTGTGTAGACACTGTGATCAGCACCTGCAAGTTCCAAGTTCAGAGGTTCAGAGTAACTAATAAAGAGAGCCAGACTTCAGAAAACAATTTTAACTCATGCCTTAAGCCATGCCTAGGCCCCTTGTCTTATTCACAGTGCTAACTCAGTGCAGGGAACGAGGAAAGCCTCCAGGGCAAGCAACAATAACATTAATATAATAGAGAAACACAGTTTCTGTAAAGGATCCTGATCGTGTCAAGTGACTTTATTTTCATGCGTTTAAAAAATTTTCATCAGATTCTGCAGTTTTAAGTACTGAGGCATAGCAGAATACATCAGAAATACAGCAATAGGATATATTGGATTTATTTCCTGGACACTTTAAGCAGGCCTAAGAGAAGAAGTTGTGTCAACAGCATTATTCACTTCAGCATCAAGAGCAGTCTTTCAGGCTCAGAAGTCACATGGATATTTACTTCACAAAAAACCCCTAACCAAACAACAACCAAATGCACAAACACTACAGCATTCAGATGCAATCAATGTAGGCTACTGTGCTTTTACATTCTTTAGAAAAGAATATCAGAAAGGTGTTCTGAATGCAACACTTAAATAACACCACCTTATTTCCTCAGAAGAATCAGGGTGTGACCAATTCCATGGGAGCCGCTAAAAAAATTACAGCCTTCACTACTGGATGAAGTAAAAGCCATACAGGTCTGGCTTTAAAATATTTCAGATATTACTACTTCATCCTAAAAACTCAAAGAAGCATCAATGTTAATGAAGTTGATCAGTAATCCCAACCAATCACTTCATTTGTAGCTGTCTGCTTCACATTCCCAACACTACCTCACAATCTTCCACATTCCCAGAATCAAGGATCCATTGTAGGGTTTTTTCTCTGATTCCGGATGGTACAAAAGTTAAGAACTCAACTCATACTGGAAGCAGAAGCCAGGTGCTCTGGAATCTAACTATGTACTATAAATTCCATAGATCATCTACATCCTCACTCTCACTCTCTAAGTCAAAATTGGGAAGCTGCAGGAAAAACAAGCAAAAATAAGTTTCTAAAAATCATGGCGCAGAGAAGCTCTCCTCCTGTTAAACAAGAGGGATAGACAGCACATGTAAGACCAGATAATACTAAAGCTCTAATGGCAAGGCAGGCTGAAAAGCAAGAGCTTGACAGGAGCATTAGCCCTTGCTCTGCTCTGGAAGCAACTGCTGTGTTTCACCTGAGACACTGAGGCACCTGCACTGTACCAGCACCCCAGCAGAAAGTCTCCAAGCTGCTATTTCAGAAATCTGGTTTTTAAACCTTACTTCAGCCAGAAATCTGTCAGAGTGCTTTCCATCAACATTCAACATTTCTCTGCTTTTGCAATGCAATTTAATATAAAGCAGCAGTAAAATTTACCTCCTCTGCAGGAACTAAGGCCTCCAATTAAAGCTGAGATTCAAGTGTTAACTACAGTTCCACGTACAGTATCAAAAAGAACTATATGTAATAACTGTAATATGACTACTGCTATCAATGTCAACAAAATTTTGTAAAAAAACAATCAATGCTTCCCTTCCCTTAGCTTTTGTTTTTTAATCTATTTCCAATTTTAAAAATATAGGAACTACAACAGTCTAGGTCAATACTATCCCAAACCTGACCCAAGTAAACTCTTTTTATAAGTTGTACATTATAAGGCACTTTACAAGAGCAACTGTTTTTTGTCTCATTTAAAAGATGCAAAAATAAGGCAATGAAGCATATCTGTACTCTTTTTAAGATAGAAAATAACTTAAATGATCACATTAAAATACTGGGATGCTGAAACTAGTTGTGTTTCCATACTTTGGATTCCTATTCTCTGGGCTCTTACCACTGAAACAACTTTTTAAATAACAAAGATAAGACTATCAATATGCCAGCTGATTATTCACTGCATGGCATAGTTTGGTTTGTTAGATGATTGGATTTACTAGTTACAAAGCATTTATGGACTGGGTTTTGAGGAACCAGGTCTAGTGGATGATGCCTCTGCACATGGCCATGGCAGGGGAGTTTGGAGCTAGATGATCTTTAAGGTTCCTTTCAACCCAAACTATTCCAGGATTCTGATATTCAAAAGAATAATCCAGGCTAGAAAGGAAGAAACTGCTCCATTAGAAGGATGCTCACACTGTTTCTCCACTGACTGCATCTTATGCCCATGCCAGAACTGCATGAGAGAGCATGAAGAGAGGCTCTTAAATGCTACCCAATTCATTACGCATTTCAGAAAAGCAAACTCACATGCCAACATTTAGTTTCAGAATACACAGGGATTATGTGATTAGAATCCCACTGGCTTGCTGGGAAGATTCAGCAAGATAACTACAAATTACTTAGAGGGCTAGTGTCAAAAGGACCTCTGTACTTATTTAGCCTCTGCTCTAGATTACTGACCCACTTATGAAGAGCTAAGCAGTCCTGCTGTGCAATGCCAACACCCACTCCATCTGTTTGCTCCTGCTTTCTCAGAACCTCCATTAGTCTCATAAGAAGTTGTGTTAATTACCACATGAGCAGCTTTTGTGTAGTATACACAGGATCAGCCTCCCTTAGTGTGCAGTCACCTTGACAAACAGCACAGGAGCAGAACAAACCTGATTCAGCACGATTATCAATGACGCACAGTAAGAAATGCAGATTTCTGAGTAGGTGATTTAATACAACTTTTGTTCAAGCTGCTTCTCAGTTTTGTGAAAGGTCTGTGGGAGTTTAGATGCTTTAGGTTTCAACCATGAAACAGTACACTAGAGTTAAACACTGTATCAAACCCTCTGGAAATCTCCGAGGCGACCAGAAACTTGTGAAACTGCAACTGAAACTTTTTTTTGAGGGAATAATGCAACAGTGACAAACAGAAGCATTCCACGACAGTTGTCAGTATCTACACCGAATCAAAAAGCACTAGTAACTAAAGCTAGCTAAAAAAACCAACACACACAAAAACCCTCCTCAAGCAGAACAACATTTGGAAAGCTAGCCCAGCTGTCACATCAGAACTGCATCTCAGCAGCTTGGCACCACAAACTTCCTGCTGACTAGTAAGGAAAAAAGTTTCAAATTCAGCATTTTATTATTTATCCCTGCTGATCTGCAGATCTTTAAGACATTCATTAAAGTGGGTCTCAAGCAGTGGTTTCATTAACTTACTAAATCCAAGAACAGAATCTCCAAGAAGTCATTACAGTACTGAGCTGACATTAGTTATTTCTTGGGAACCCAGGCTACTGCTGTCAAAGTGAAGTAATACCAACAATACAGAAACCAGCTATGAAATTCAAAAATTCTGTATGCAACTGCTGGCAACCCTTATATCACCCTGCCCTGCGTTACCCTGTAACACAAAAACTCTTTTTTAGTTTCAAATTAATCCCTCGATAATAGGCAACACAACCAGAAGAACTCTTCCTGGCTTACTCCTAAGGTACTCAAGAGGAGTAAAATCCAGGTCCAGTTCTTTTTACAGCAGAGTGGAGGACAGAGAACAGGTTGCAGAATATTTGTATTCCATTTTAAAGAATTATTTATTATGTCTACTTTAGCACAAAAGGTCATGAAAGCATAATCTAGTCTACTATGAGTAGACTAGAGTCTACTCAAAAATAATGATGTATTAGAATACTGTTTGTATCTTCTAACAGAGTTCATTGTAGACATCTATTTTTCTGAAGTAGCAATATCTACTGCTCCAGTATCCCTCCTGGAGAGATCTATAAAATCCAAGAGCTCTAGAACCTAGATAAACATTTTATATCAAGTGTGTTTAACTTCTGTCAAATGAAACACCTTCCAATTAAGCACTTCATCTTAGTCTCAGTAAAAACTTGCTAAATACATTCATCTCAAGAAATATATAACCTTACAGGTTCCAACCTGAGTCTGCTGATAACACACTATGACAAGAAAGTGCTAATGTTTTTTAATCGATTGTTTCCACATGGCAAAAGGGAAAGCCAAAAAATTTTTGGTATGTTCTAGGGAATAAAATACAAGCAGAGAGCAGCATTAGAAGCAAAAGGTGAACAGAAAAAAGAATTAAAATAGTCATTCATTCAGGGCATGCTCATGACTTTTCCAGACAGCTGTGTCAAATCGAAAACAGAACGCTGAAACCATTATCAGATAACAGCTACAACACATTTGATATATGGAATCATTAGTGACACCAGTCAAATCTAGTTTGTGCTATGATTAATACAAAGTTTGAAAGTAGCTAGGATCAATGTGCTAATACAGAAATGAAGTTCATAAACCAGATGAAGTTCCTCTCCCCTATAAATAATTTTAGTTTCAAGTAACTTAAGTGCCCAGAAAAGTGAGATCCTCCAACTTTTTCAGGGAAAAACACACCTGTGAAGTGATTTGTTACTTCTGTCACACACAGTGAGCTTGCCGAGGCACCCCAGTGGGACTTCAGTGCAACATGAATCAAGAGCAGACTGCATTATACTTACAAACATAACCCTTGCTCTCGCACAGCAGTTGCTATGAATTAAGCTGGGAAAGTCAAAGGGGTAGAATGCAAATTGTCCATCTAAATGTTTATACATATCAGGAGCAGAAGAGCAATTCTAGAAATACCCCAAGTCATTAAACAAGAAGTGTTTTCATTAAACAATAACAATAATTACAGTAAATAAAGTGGTCTTCAGACAACCTGCCACCAAAGGTAAAATTTCCCTTCAAAAGGGAGAATGGAGGCAGCTTGTACAATTTACACTAGCAGACATAACCGAAAATAATTAAATTACTGAAGTGTTGACCAAGGAAAAACTAGTCTTTTGGTATTTTTTAAAGTAAAAGTGTTGGCTCAAGCATGACCCCCTCCCCAAGTATAGACAGGGTTATTAAATAAAAGCATAAGGCAGTGCTACAAACTTAGAGAAGTGTTAAACATCATCAGAACATATACAAACGGGACCCTACATATCAATGAAAATTGAAATGTAACAAAATTGTGACTTCACAAAGCATGTGATTCAGTTATAAGAAAGCACTGTATTAATCCAATACAGGTTTTAAATAATTTTAAAGAATCAAAAGCATGCAACTGTTTTTTTAGTCATTTGTTCACAGAAGGTCTGAGCAGCCATTTAGTCATTTCCTAAGCAGCTGAAACAATTTCAAATACAACAGCACTTACCTTGGTATTGTCACACATTTTGTATTGCAATTCTGAGTGGTAATTGCCTTCTCAAGCTCATCCAGCTGTCCTGTTTTCTTTAGCTTCTTGACCAAGCTTTTCACCGCTTTCTCACACCACTTTTCCTCCTGACCATTCTGCTCACCACCACCAGCCCCTGCAGTGCCACCAGCAGATTTTTTCCACCCCAGAAGTCTCTTCACAACTGGTGGAGTGAATGGCAATATGGACATGACTTTCACCAGGCAGGACACTCAGCAAGCAATGAATTGGAGATTCCCGTCTGATCCCTAAAAACACAAACCAAAACAAGAGACACATTAGCACTGATGTTCCACATGAAACAAATACCTGTCTGCCTTAGGACTTCTCACTACCAAATGCCACAGGACACAGCATCCCCCCCAAAAAAAGATTAATAGCTCAGTAGTCTGATCACAGTCAGGTATTTCAATAAAGATCAAGTTTGCTGTAGACTCTTCAGCGGCCAACACAGGCCAAGATTACTGTTGAAATAGAATATGAATTTTTTCTCCAGTCTTTCCTGACTAAAGCAAACTTCAGCAAACACAAAAGGTAACTTGAGCCTAGCTTCGTACTAGGCTAGCAAGTCTTAGTAATTTATTAATATTTTCCACAAGTGATGGACAAATTGAATACACATAAACGTATGTCCTGCCCGTCTCCAAATTAATTCGGGAAGAGAAATTGTGTTTAGAAGGTGATTTAGTCACAATGGCTTAACAAAAACCTTCCAACAGCAGCCATTTCATAAACCCTTTCTCATTTTGTCATGCTTTAAATAACTACCAGGATTTTTTCCATGGGGGGACACCAATATCAAATTCCCCCTAAGTCTAGTAATAAGCCTATTCCCCTTTAAAATCCAACAGCCTACAGATAATGAATCTTCTCAACTGGCAGCCCTTAAAATCAAGTCTTTCAAAATTCACTAAAGGAACAGTTAAAATCCTAATTTGCAGGCATCAGGGTAGTAGAACTGTCTGTTTTCAATTTTAAAAGCCTTTCATTCAGTATAACTACCTGATCAGGATATTAATATAAAATGAAATATTAAAAGGGATGCTGAAACTGGAGCTATGTTTAGCATTCACTGCAATATGCACTTCAAATCATTTAAAAGAGAAATGATAGCCACTTAGAAAAGAGCATCTTGCTTTTGCAGCTTCCATTAGGCTGGTTTTAGGTATTAAAATAAAATACCTGAAATCAACAGGCAGACAGCTGTTAGAAATTGCTCAAGGACATTAATGGTCCTATGGATGGAAGCACAGCTTTGAAGTCAAAAATGCTCCTATTTCCAGGCAACAAATGGGTATTTGAACTCCAGAAAGCTCCCATATTCCCAAGCTGTGTAAGTTAGTTCAGCCAGCTGAAAATACCTTGCTTTAGCTGAAAGCTAACACTACCTTCAGGCTACTTGATTGGAGCTCTGAAGGCAGCTTACGTGCCTCTCCAACCTGCACAGGCACACTCCCCACACCTATCCAAAATATACCAGCTCCATCTTACTGAAGCCTCCCACCTGCACAACAGCATGACTCGAGGTACTTCAGGCTGCAGCATTCATGGCTAATTTATGCCTTGTCACATTTTGGCAGTTTCAGTGAGGGCCAAGTCAACAAACCCTAGATTATATTCTACAAGTAATTTAAGTCATAACTTTGCAACTTCCACAAAAAAGAACATTCAGTAGGCACGACATGCCAGTTCCAAATGAATTACACCTCCCTAAGCCAGCTTCTCAGAGCACCCAAAAATATGACTGAAGCAGGCAATGTAGTTTTCTGGGGTCAATGAGACAGATGTTCCAATTAACAGGCACCGAGATCAACACTGATAATTTTATGCAAGTCATTGAAAATACTCCATCTAAAATCACAGAATCACTGAGTGGTTTGGGAAGGGACTGTTAAAAATCATCTTGTTGCAGCTTCTGCCATAGGCAGGGACACCTTCCACTGTCCCAGGCTGCTCAGAGCCCCATCCAACCTGGCCTGCAACATTTTCAGAGATGGAACAGGCACAACTTCTCAGGGCAACCTGTGCCAGGACCTAACCACCTTGAGAGGCAAGAATTTCTTCCTTATACCCAATCCAGATCAACACTTTCTCAGTTTTGAACTGTTGCACATTTTTTGTCAGTGGAGGCTCTGGTAAAAAGTTAAAGCATTCATTTTCACACAAGACTATAATGAAACTTGCTTCTTCTAATAACATTAAATTGTCCCCAGTAACTCCAACTGCAGGTTCTGCTGAGCATTGCATTGGAGGCCTGGCTATTGAAACAAGAAAAATAAACCGAATAGACAACAATTTTTTAAATGAAACACTGACTCAGACACTCAGGGTACAGTAAGGAGTCAAGCCAACACAACAGCTTCTTGCCACAGGAAGCACAGTTATCCCTCTTTTCTCTCCTGTGGCAGCACCGGTGCTAATGCTTTTCCACAAAAACTCAGGCAGGTAAGAGTAAAAACCCACTGGTTTTCTGGGTTTTTTGCCAAGTTCATTCTCTTTCAAGCTAACAAGCTGCTCACACATGGTACTATGTACTACAGGTGGTGTCAGATGAATTCCAGGAGAGTGTGGAAAGAGAACTCTAGCCCCAGACTCCAACTGCAGCGCTACTGTTGACTGGATAGCTGGAAATGTGCTTTAATTTAAATAATTTATTTTGGTGACAAAGCCAAATTAAGCAGCCTGACATGCTCTGAACCATTTGAGGGCCTGGCAGCGAGACACATTAGACCCCTAATGAGTGCACCAAGCAGCTCCAGAGATTAAACAGGCAGGCTTGCATGGCCTCCACTGGTTGAAGAAATATACTTGGTTTCTAAAACAGGGAGCAGCAGTCATGGGAGCTTTATAGAAACACCTCAGCCTTTGAGCAAGGCCAGCATTGGGTGTTTCAGAGACATGCAAGAAATTCAAAAAGAGTGAACTAAAGGACACAACCTCTTTGGCTTATAAGACTCAGTTTCAAAGAGCAGCAATCGATGGTTTAATATCTGAACATTAAATTCAGTCCTGACAGATACAGGCAATCAAGTACCACTATCACTGCTGATCCACACACAGATTCTTATCCTTATCTGAGTATTTTCTGTTCTTTAGCTTCAAATTTGACACCTTTCAGTGCCACAGAACACTCCTTTGACTGTCAGCCTTATAAAACACAGACTTCAGAAAGGTCTCATTTACCACCAAGGCGGTAAATAGCCTCTTTTGGAGCCTATTCTTCCAGGCCCTCCAAACATTCTCAATGCTTTTATCCAATTTTTCACCTTTTTAATACTCCCTGCAATGAGGTGCTCAATTTTGCAGTATTCTCTCCCCTAAGAATGAAATAAAATTTTCTGTATTGTCTAGTGGTTTGGGGTTTTTTTTAACAAAGATTTGCCTTTCTACTTCAAATGCACATTGAGTAACTTAGAAATTCCATACATTTCAATTTTTCTCTATATTTGAACCCTCATATTATTCTGACATATTCAGATGAAAATAAATTTTCATATCTCTTCTCCCTTTTCCAAAGAACTGTATGCTCAGACAGTTAACTAATCAGAAATTTGCAGATATTATACCTAATTTCANAAAAAAAAAAAAGCAAAAAACCAAGAGACACATTTAAAGAGCCCTTTCTAACAATGACTTTTGCAGCTTAGCATCTATTTAACAAAAACACAACATACATCACAGCTGCAGGCTAGGAGTCTGGAAGGCTTAACTAACTTCTTCCTTCTAGCTATTGTTTTGCCATGTCAGGGATTTGCCAGGAGTTATCAATAAGAATTTCAGTAAGTTATTCCAGTAGTGGCCCTGTATCTTT
>VYXF01010864.1:0-19669 GCA_013397295.1 Polioptila caerulea | reverse complement strand
GCCCATAAAATACTGATGTTGAGATGCTCATAAGGAGGGTCAGGTTACACAGTAGCATTAATTTAAATTACATGAACATGAAACTATTTAGGGTTTAGTTTAAAATAACAAACAACAAAATCCTACTCCAGTAGATATAGTTAAGTGATTCTTTCAAAACAAAACCACTGTTTAAGAAGGGACAAGACCAGCTTGTACAATATTCTTAACTGCTCATCAGTGACCTGTTACTAGAAAATAGAGACTGGGAATCTGTATTCTTATACTAGATATGTGGACTACTCTGGTTTGTTAACACTCATCACTTGATAGTTCTAGTACCATCCATATGAGTTGCATCACTCTATTTTCAAGAGGAAGAGGACTGTCCACTGTTATCAAGCTGGGCTTATTTATTTTGGGAGAGATTTATGACGCTCTAAGCACAACGAACCAGATGGGAACCAAGAAACCATTTCTTCATCCCCATTCATCCTCGACAAAAGAAAACATTCACTTATGCTCTGAGATTAAGCTCCCACTGCAATTTGCACTACATCCTGATTAATTATGGGCTCTGCCCTTTCAGGAAACTGCAAATCCAACCCCGGATGAGTTACAACAGAGTTTTCCATATGCCTCACAAACTCAGCATTCAATACACTAACAACTGTCTGTAGATAAAAGATAAATACAAGCTAAATAAATTAGAAATCGGAATTCTGCTTCATAGCTTCATCAAAAAAGCTAAATTCCAAACAGAATTACAAACATAGATGAAATGGTAGTAAGTAGTTTTTCACTGCACTCTTTGCAGTGCAGCAAATAACTTTTAAATAACATGAAACTAAACATTTCAAAATTTATGAAAGCACTTGAATTACAGCACAAGATTTGGTATGACTTTTTGAGAAAAAAGGAAGTCATCTACTTGCATCCATTTTCCCAGTATTTCAACATTTTTTTCTCCTTAGAACATTTTTGATAGTTTAAAAGATCATGAGCTAGGATAGCACTGGGTATTACCAAACAACCAGTGGGCAGCACATGACGGCAGTCATGGCTCTGTATTTGTGCTCTGAGAGTGGGGACCATCTATATTGGCGTACACAGCTTTATACACATAGGGCCTTGACTGTCAAGACCACTTCTCTAGCACTAGAAATGCTAAACCATAACACTTGCTAATTTCAGTTTGGTTGTTTTTTGTAAAGCAGATATATGTTTCACCTGAGCAGCTCTGCAACTAAGGGTTGATTGTCTAGAGTAAACAGAATATCAGAAATATTGTTGAAAGAAGTGTTTATTCAATGACAGATAAAATAAGTGAAAACAAATTCTTCATCTGCTACGAATGAAGAGGAAGGGAAAAATAGATATTACCAGAGCAAATAATTAAGCTCGACAAAATCATGACTCACATGACCCACAATTTCCTCATCATGATTGTTTTGTTAAGATGTACTTCAGGGGCATAAAACCTCAGTCGGCATACTCTGAAACACGGTGCTTCTCTGGAAACAAATTTCCATTGCATGATCAAAGGAGGCTAAGTGCTGAGGTGTAAGGCTGGTCAAATTTATCAAAGAACTTTACTTCCTACATTAAACCACAGGCTTGCAACTTTTCTTCACGGCTTTGCAAAAGTCTGTGATCAGAAAACCTTTACTAACTTTTTAGTAAATATGATGGTTGAACAACAGGCTTGAAGGCCTCACAGACTGGACTCAGCGTTGATTAACTGTACTCGTGAGAAGCTGTCAGCTTTTCATGAGAATGCAATGCAATTCTGTAACGGTGAAAATCTACTTATTCTCATGAGAAAGAATTCTAAGACTGTGACTGTTAATGGCACCTGTGAAAATTACCCTGAATCATTGAAGAGAAATATGCAAACAATATCTAAAAAGAGACACTTGCCAGCACATAGCTGTGAATTGACCAATCAAAACAGGGTAACAACTAGTGACCAACCAATTGGAGTTGGGCACAATACTTTTAGACAACCCTATAAAGTTGGGATGTGGGAATTAACTGGTACCTTTTTTCACTGCTTGAAGAGGTGTCTGTGTCTCGTCTCATTTCTATCTCTAATGTGAGGTCACAGCGACAAGTAAGCATTACTATATTAATGAGATACACTCATTGAAAAAACTTTCAACTTTCTGAACAAAATTTTATGTTATTGCTCCTTCCTTCAGAACACGGATTTTCTGCACTGTTACAACACTAACTCATGTTCTATGCCATTACACTTTGTACTGGTGAAAAGCAAACTGGAGAAGGCTGTCATATCACATTTTTATCTATGATTTCTGGATTCTTTCAGCTCAGGTTCTGTAATAATTTGACAAGTCAGTATGAAACTTATGAGGTTCATTTTCCAAATCCGGTACCTAATATCTGATAATGTGCCTACTGAACCAGAGGGAGTCCTTCCACTGATTTTAATAGGACCATAAGCATATTCATCCTTGTATCTATACACAGTACTTGCAAACACTCAGTTTTGCAGCTGCATAGATAGTTCCTATGCAAAATTATTCACTCTTCAATAATACAAATAATATGCTTATAAACTTCAGACTGTAAGCTCAGAGTGATGCACACTCTCTTTTGTCTTTTCAAAGAAGCCTGGGTTAAGTACTTCAATATTACATCTTAAAACATCACATCAAATAATTTACCTGCTTATCTTATATACAGAGCCATGCATAAGACAAAAGAGGTCACAGAAATAAAATAAATGTTGGCATAAAAAATGTTAATCCTTTAGTAAGTCAGAGAAGGAATTTATATGGAAAAAGGCAAAAATAATATTCTGAGGAACTGACCAGGTAATACTGGAAAATACTTTCTCTTCATAAATTACTATTTCATTCAAATGGAAACATTTTAAACTTGAGGAAATATTTGACAGACTGGAATTTTGTCCTTTCTCCGGCTAATTTCAGAGGAACTAATGAAAGGAGAAATAGTCCAGCCCACAAATTTGACCTTTCAATTGGAAAAGGACATTTCTCAAAAATCCCATTTCATAAGAGAACTTTTGAATGTATTCACTTCAACACAATTAAACCCATAATTTGGAAAAACATGAACATTTCTGCAAAATGCACCTGTCACTGCTTTGGCTTCCTATGACTTTTGCTTCCAATTTCACATTTCAAAAAAAACCCAATTTTAAGCAGTATATACAGGAACCCACCCCAGCGAGTCTGTAGGAGAAGAACAATGTTTCTGGTTCTAGTTTTCTGTTGGTTCAGGACCTTTGACATATAAGGTCATGTCCCTGTCTGGGTTTGAGATTGGATCCTCGCTCCCAGGTAACCCTATATACTGTTAAGTTAGCCATGCCCCTGAGTCTTTGGATGCTATTTCTCGGACCATATGGTCCCTGTGTTTGTTATTTTACCATCATTAAAGTTCTATTTTTTGGCACTCAATCATACCTGTCCCTATATTTATTTTGCCACACTGCGTCCCAGCTGGACCAGAATCAAGACCACACTATCGCACTGTGTTAAGTGACGCCCAGTGAGGGACTCTCATATTGCGAGAACTTCTTTGGTTCTGTTTGGCTGAGACTTTGCCAACATAGGACTTTCTCTCTGCTGAAGATTATTTGGATCAGGCCTGAGTTACAGATGACCACCAGAGGAGGACCAGTTGTCTCAGAAGATGCCTGCACAGGATTGCAGGTAGGCAGAGAGGGGACAGCTTTCTCCGTTGTTGCTCCATTCCCAGCATGAGAGGTATATTCCCATCCAATCCAAGTTCTGCTGCTCTGCAGGATGGGGTTAAAGCTGTCCACCATATAAAGAGATGTACATGGACGATATAAAGTACTTTCAGCAGACCATGGGGAAGAGGTTTGGAAACACGAGCTCAAAAATCTACTGACATGGGTCTTGCACAACTTTCAAGCCTCTGCCACTGCAGCCCTGCAAGACCCTGCTCAGATTCTGACATTTTTTCCTCAGAATTTTAGGATTCAGTGGGGGTGAGGCTGTATGATCTAACAACCAGGAGGGACTCTCTAGCACCTTGCTTGTTGCCTGCCTTTTGTGCAATCCTAGAGACTCTAAAATCCGAAGAGAAGCCTTGGAATTCCAGCCCCAGCACCACTCTCCAACCCCAGTCTGCTTTTAACTCTCCCAACCCTGGGGATAGATCACGGGAAAGGAGCTCGTTACAAATGCAGGAGCCCGTGCAGCTTGCAACTCCTGCCCTTCCATGTTCCCTCACTCCCCAACCCTCTGATGACCCTGGAACCGAATGCAGAGTCAAAAAACCTGCTGTGCTTAGGGGAAATGTTGTGTCTCCCCATTATTCTAACACTCTGTATCCCTCTCTTCCCTCCCACACCTGGGCTCCAAGATGGCAATGGCCACACCATCCTGGACCCTTGCCCCATCTCCCTTTCCCCCGCCTCTCTCTCAGCACCCATAAGGACCCATCCTCCCTGCTATTTATTCAAAACTGCCGCCTCTGCTGTGGTCCTGCCCCCGGGCCAGCCCCTCCTGGCTCTGGGTCCCACTGCCACNGGGACACTCAGGAACTGGAGCTAAAAGCGTCAGCCTAAAAGTCAGTGTTACAGCTACCCAAGAATCAGGACTAACCCTCATGAGGACNGTGCAGCTTGCAACTCCTGCCCTTCCATGTTCCTTCACCCCCCAACCCTCTGATGACCCTGGAACCGAATGCAGAGTCAAAAAAGCTGCTGTGCTTAGGGGAAATGTCGTGTCTCCCCATTATTCTAACACTCTGTATCCCTCTCTTCCCTCCCACACCTGGGCTCCAAGATGGCAATGGCCACACCATCCTGGACCCTTGCCCCATCTCCCTTTCCCCCTCCTCTCTCTCAGCACCCATAAGGACCCATCCTCCCTGCTATTTATTCAAAACTGCCGCCTCTGCTGTGGTCCTGCCCCCGGGCCAGCCCCTCCTGGCTCTGGGTCCCACTGCCACTCTGTCCCTGCCTGCCCCTTCAGCTTTGAGCCACATCCCTTCTGAGGGGACCGGAACTAGTCCACAGTCATCCCAAAAGCTCTGCTTTCCAACATGGCAGTGCCCACGCTGCTGATGCTGGTGCCGGAGCCCAAGCCCTGTCACCTCTCATCCAGCAACAAAGGCATTGTGCTTAAGCCCTCCTCCTTGGAAGAAGATCTAAGCCCTCCAGGTACCAGTAATTTAATCAATCTATGGGAAAAGATCCAAACTGGACTCATTGACACAGGTGCAAATGTGGTGATCATCTCAAAGCCCAAGTCGTCTCCCGAATGGACCCTTACACCTGCTCCGGGGACACTCAGGAACTGGAGCTAAAAGCGTCAGCCTAAAAGTCAGTGTTACAGCTACCCAAGAATCAGGACTAACCCTCATGAGGACAAGATACAACAGACACCACCCTGGAAATAGTCGGGACTTAAAATCCTCCCTCAAACTATATAGCACCAGCCATTACAACTAAATGAGAGACCAGAGACACTCCATGATTTACAAAAACTGTTAGGAACTACTAACTTGGTTTAGACCTTTGTTGGGGATCACTAATGAAGATTTGGTTCCATTGTTCATTTTATTAAAGGGGGATTCTGAGTTAAATTCACCTAGGCAACTGATGGACAAAGCTAGGGATGCCTTGGGAAAAGTATCCCAAGCCATTTAATGCCATCAGGCACACAGGATAAATCCAAATTTACCATTCCTTCTAGCTATTATGGGAAAGGGATCATAACTCCATGCTTTAATTTTTCAAAGAGACCCAGAGACATCTGATCCTTTGTTAACCTTAGAATGGGTTTTCCTGCCCTGTCAACTGGGGAAAACCACAACAACAAAACCAGAGATGATGGCTCAGCTTATCATCAGAGCCAGATCACGCTTATTCTCCCTCTCTGGGAAGGATTTCTCTACTGTATTCTTGCCCAAAACTACTGTATATTTGGACTGGCTATTGCAGCAATAAGAATGTTTGCAAATTGCTCTTGAAAATTTTACTGGGCAAATTTTAATCCATTACCCTAAGCATAAATTATTGCAAAAGCTTCCAGATTAAGTTAGAAGGCTTTAACACTTTTTTATTGTCACCTGCTTCCAAACAGTCCTACCCTGTCCTCTTCTGTGAATTCACAGCAAAGGTTTCAGCTTGCCCAGCAGCACTATTTCTACATGCAGCAGCACCTCAACAACATTAAATAACAAGGCAAACCCAACCATATCCACTCAGAACAGCAGTGAACTTTCTAACTAACACATGCAAATTTGCTTGATTTTAGCACTTTGGATAAATGGCCATCTATTATGTAGTCATTTTGACTCTTAGCATCTTGGGCTGTTAAGTTGTTATTCATCAAAATAATAATTGTGTGCCAATTCAAGGGCACACAAGTCAGTTTTCAGGGGAGAAGGAATATCTCAAGAAAATTAAAATCAGAGCAGGCCTGGTTAGATCTTGCTAGCAGAGGCTGGTTTTCCTATTAATTCATTTGGTATGTAGGTGTGCTGGTTTCAGTGGGGGTAGAGTTTATTTTCTTTACAGGGGCTGGTATGGAGCCATGGGTTTTATTTGTGCTGAACCCAGGGTTGATAATATAGAGATCTTTTCATTACTGCTGAGCCGGACTTATATAGACCCATGGCCTCTTCTGCTTTTCATACTGCCATGCTGGCAAGGAAGCTGGGGCTGGCACGGAGGAGACACAGGTAGGACACATGACCCCAGCTGATGATGCCATATAACATTGTGCTCAGTATATAAAGTGGGGGGAAGAGGGAGGAAGGAGAGATATTTGGAGTGATGGCGTTTGTCTTCCCAAGTCAAAACGATGTGGGATGGCCCTGTTCTACTGGAGATGGCTGGACACCTGCCTGCCCATGGGAAGTGGTGACTTAATTCCTTAGTTTTCTTTCTTTGTGTGCACAGATTTTGCTTCCTGTAAGAAACTATCTTTATCCCAACCTTCAAGTTTTCTAGCTTTTACCCTTCAAATTTTCTCCCCCAGTCCCTCTGCTGGGGGAGTGAGCAAGTAGCTGCATAGTGCCTGGTTACTGGTTGGGGTATCATATCTTCAAAGCTGGATGCCATCTTTTAACTGGGTAATTCTAATGTTTCAAATACATCATGGGTGAACCCTGTATCACAGTAGCTTGTGCAGTTCCTAAGCTCATAAGAATGCAAACAATTCTCTTGGTGATGTAATTTGAGCTAACTTCCTATGCATATATATGATGTAACCAGCACACATTTGAAAGCATATATAGTGGTGAACAAAACTACACCTTGCCACATATAGCAAGGTATAGTTTGAACTCTGAACACCTTTTGGCTCTAACATGCTACAAGTCTAAGAAAAGTACATAAGGACAGCCAGTTCATGTAGCAGAGAGCCCTATGTCTCAAAGCAAGATGAAGATGGAAGAACAACACAAGTACAGAATGGCATTTTGCTGATATATTTCTGCAGCTTTCAGAATTAATATTTGCCACTTCACTACTATATACAGTCTCAGCACTTACAGTATCCCAAACAGTAAAGTCCACAGATTATTCACACACTTCATGAAAGCATACCTCCTAGCTTGGTTTTTTCCATTGCCTTGAATAGTGTAATAGGATTAGCAAACATTAACATCTTGCTATTCAATTCTAGCAGCAGATTATTTCCCATATAATTTGTGAATATGCTGAATACTACTAGCACTTGCACGGCTTTCTCCACCACCAAAACCAACTCTGTTGATTGTCTTTTTATTAGGTACTAGTACTCAGGGCATGATTCCTCTCAGATCTGGGCAAATTACTCTCTTGGTTAGAAAGTCTTTTGCCAGCCAAGGTAGACAATCTTAACCAAACCATCCTATCCACAAGTCCAGTGACATTTTCAAAGAGCTGCAGCAGACCTGAGAGACAGAACTTAACACTACCTTCCTATAAACATCCTGTTTATTTAAATTCAGTGTATCTGTGCAGCATTAATCGCATCTTTTCTGAAAATAAGTCCACCAAATTTAGGCGATTATTTAGACAAAGGCATTAACATAACCTTGCTAACAGTGAAGTAAAATGTTTTGTGCAGATAGTAATAAATGAGTCATATTTTTTGCTCTTTCAAAAAAGAAATTGCTTTGTGCACAGGCTTGCCATAATCAAGAATGATGTGGAAAAATTGTGATAGGATAATTTTCCATGAAACATATGGGGCTGGAAAAATTCAAGACAGCATTTGTTTAAAATCAGAATCCATATTATATGCAATGGAAGAATCTGTTTTTGTAAGAGATATTCATTGTGCTATATTTCTTAATAACTGATGCTTACAGAGCCCTTTAGCTAAAGAAAGCACATACTGTACCGCGATTTGACAGCACCCTGTTTATTTCAAAAAGGACTTCAGGTTGTTACTGGGTAAAGAAAATTTGAGAGCATTTCTTCAATATTTTCTACATATACAAATGTAGAAACTGTATTTAAATATCCTAAGCTCTTATGACAGGTGTGACTTTTAAATTGTCAGGATAACATAAATAACAGCTGCAAAATCAAACAGCCTAATGGTCCAATCCCAACTGCAGCTCTTACTGCAGTGATTACTATATAGTGATTGACAAGTTCTAGGATCTATCCCTTGCTATTCATTCCTCAACTGTGTGACAAAATCCTTCACTAGCTTCTCTAATCCACACAGACATGCATCTAGCTGTCAACAGATTTTGCTCACGTTGGGTGTTAGGTTTCTTTCTTTTTTTTCTCTACTTATAGAATTTTTTCCCATAAGTTGCTAGAAAACTAATTACTGGATGCTCATGAATACTTATAGGTACAGAAGAAAAACAAAAAAAGTAGCTAAAGCCAGGGGAAGAATGTGACATCTAGCTACACTTTTTCTCAAGAAGCTTCACTTAGAGACATCACAAGAATAGAAGCAAATAAAAGACAGAAGCTAAGCCAGCTGCTCTCTCACTCTTTGGCATCAGAGGAGGATGGTCAGTCTGTCGCTTACTGCAAAGAAAAGTCACCAACACCGTTAGAGTTCAGCCCTGAGGGACTTATCACAATCAACTTGTGTGCCCCAGGAATCCTCTCCCTGCCCTACTGGGCTGCTGCTACCCTGCGCCTGCTGTTTGTTCAGTGTTGCTGTAAGTTTCTCCACTCTGTAGCCCACACACTCCTGCCTTGCTAAGGAACTGCCTAGCAGTTCCAGCGACCACTGCAGGTGGTATATCCTGGTACATCTCGTCCACCAGCCTGGGATTTTTGCTCATTCCTGCCAGCTGTGACAGTAACTGCACCAAAGGGGAAAGTGCCTGCGGCTGAGTAGACTGTGACTGGGTCCCTGGTTCTGGTTATTGTTAATGTCATAGTTATTGTTGTTCTATTCATCTTGTTACACACACTAGTAAAGAACTGTTATTCCTATTCTCATATCTTTGCCTGACAGCCCCTTAATCTCAAAACTATAATAATTCAGAAAGAAGGAGTTTACATTCTCCATTCCAAGAAAAGCTTCTGCCTTCCCTAATAGACATCTATCTTTCAAACTAAAAGCGCTCACCACAAAGATTGAGTCAAATATCCAGACTAACTGCAGTCAAACCTTGGACTCTGTAGCCTGAGACATAACCCCTGCTCCCAGCCAATCCCCAAAACATTCATGTGGAATTCAGTCGTGTCTGGAGAAGTCCATAACTTCTCAGACTTGACTCTGGTTCAGTTTTGTCTCCAAGCACTCTTACAGCGTGCTGTAGATTTACATAAAACATGTCTGTGATTATTCCTTCTTCTATTTTTGTTGTTTTGTTTGTGTAGTTTCTTTTTTGTCTTTTACTCTTTCCTGACCTGAAAGCAAGGCATTTCACAGATTCTCCATCAAACAGCAAAATCTCTGGCACACAATTAAATAACTCACATCAGCATTTTCATCTCTAAAAATACTGAAAAAAAAAAAATGGAAACAAAAGTCATGTGAAGTTCACCTTTAGCCTGATTATCTCCAGATTTAATACACATCCAGGCAAAACAATAGGCATTTTCCTAGGATCACCAGTCACAAGAAACCGAACATAAACATCACCTCTGGTCTATCTAATGAGTTTTATTATCCCAGAAGGAAGTGAATTCAGACACTCATCCCTAAGTTGCAGCAAGAAGAATTTGAAAGGAGGAGTATTTAGAAGAGTTTGCAAAAGTACAAGCTGAGAAACAGAAAACAGTAATTTGAAGATAATTTGCCATGTTCAGAGGGTTTTTTTTCAACCTTACATGTTACAGAACAAACTGCTTTTCTGCAGGCAGTTTTACTCCTACCATGTCATGAACAGTATTTTACTCCCTTTGAAAAATTATGTGTTCCACATTGGTAGTTGATTTGAGCATGCATCTTTACTTTCTTTGCCTCTCTCTGCTATTCTATTGGTTTTCTCAATTTTTGTCAGTTGTGACTTTTAAGGTGAAGATGTCTTGCACTTTATGTGACCAGAGCCCACTACCACAAGAGTTCAGATTCAGTAAACATCTCAAGACCTTTTGCACTAAAGGTGACATCACTATCACTATCCTACTAGTCTGGATCTAAAATATCTATGTTCGTACTTTGACTTTTCAATGCCATTCCACATAAAATGAATGGCATATTAGCATGCAAGAAAGAAAATAAAAGTTCACCTACTCACCTAGATAGCAATAATTTACCCTGAAGTTTCAAATCAGCAGCACAGTCATCAGATTGACAGTTCCTCTCAAAAACAGTCTGTGAAAAACAGAGGAAAGAACTGTTAAAACATGAAAAGAATAAAATCAAAATTTAAAGAAGGAGCATGCTTGGATGAAATAAAAAAAAGACCAAAATCTGTGATCAATGGATATATGGTGTATTATGAATTATACATGAGTGTTAAGGAAATTCAAGATGAGGCAAATCTTATCTCTGTCAGAACTGGTTTTATTATCTTCTAACTGAACAAGAAGTTTCATCAAAACGAGACTCTCTCACAGAGGTTTTCCTCAATCCGTTCTCCCTTCTCATCTGACAAGAGTAACTGCTCATACAATATTTCTGGCATTCTTCATTCTCTTCCCCAGCTATTTGCATGAAAATGGATCAGAATATGAAGTATTTATGAAACTATTTTCAGTGCTAAGGATTGCAAGTAAGGAAATCATACAGCAAACATTTTCTTTAGATTTTATATATGGCAGGAAACATTTCTGCCATTGTACAAGCAGTAGAAATTTACAAAGACTGTTATGGATCAGTGATACTCTCAAATAATGGAACCATTGTCAATCTTGTGGTCTCTGGCAATACTGAGGAAATGTAACAGATTGATAAAGCTAGGAACTATGAAGGGACAACATATGGGCATACTATTTAACTGGCAGTAGTTTGCTCTGGGTAAATGAGACAGCCACCAGAAAGAGAAAGAAGAGAACAGACTTTTTTTGACTTTTATTTCCAAAGTAAATACATTTCAATCACAAACACAAGGAAAATCTATGCAGGACACATGTAACAGTCAGATTGAGTTGGAGAGACTGAGAAGGCAAAAAAAATGCAAACCATAGTGAGTTAGTACATTTTTTAAGAGCTCTGCCCAACTGTATCAGGACTGGAAAAAGACTTGAATCTTAAGCCTGGAGGGCATAGAGACTTCTACTTCTTGACTAAGCTGGCAGCTTGTTTTCCTTTTTCTATGCTGTCTGACCTCACCTAAAAGGAGTGGATGTTTATGAATTGTTGTGATAGCAAAATTAGTTTTGCCTTTTATGTTTTTATATTTCCTTAATATATATCCATAGCTCTATTATTGTATAGTTACATAGTTCCTAGCTAGTCCCCGTACCTTTCCCTACCTCTTTCCTTCCCTAATAGGCAGAAGGACAAAATACATTCCAGGGGCTCCAAGCCAGGGGATCCAGGACCTCTATCCTATCTTGGTTCTTCCTGGGAGCCAAGGTTGAAACCAGCTCTTAAAGACACATTTTCATAAACAACATTTAGTTCCTATCTAAGGGGATGAGGGTTTAGAAAAGATTGAATCAAGTAGGAACTACCTCGCCACTTTGTCTCTAATTGTCTAATATGCTAATTTGCTAAAACTTATAAAACTGTTTTCACCCTGTGTGGGGGTGGGCATTTTCTGTATCTGCCCCTGGAGGCCTCCAAAGAAGACCAGCCTTTATATTACATCCTATCCTAATATTCTCTTGAAAGTGTGTTGTTTTATTTCTAGGTTCTTAAAGGCATCAGTTTGATAACAGATATCAAACTGCTGAGAAGACCAGCCTTTATATTACCTCCTATCCTAATATCTTCTTGAAAGTGTGTTGTTTTATTTCTAGGTTCTTAAAGGCATCAGTTTGATAACAGATATCAAACTGTGCTGTAGGTTGTACTGTGTTGCAAAAGAAGAAAGATGGAAGGTGACCAGCTCATCCAGGCTATTTACTTTGCTCTTTCATTTTTCTTCCCTACCTTTTGCTTTCTCAGAAGTGAAATGTTTTGAGCGTTTAGAAATGAGGACTGAACTTCCCTTCCTCCTTAATAAAGACTACCACAACCAAAGGACAAGAATAATCCTGAGACAGGAACCAGCACTCAGATTCTCTCTCAAACATGGTACATTTCAGTGGTATAGCTTCAAAAGTTTCTCAGAATTAATCCTCAAACCACTGTAGTAGTTTCACACAGGAAAGACCGCTTGGTAACCCTCAGAGGAGAAAGAATAATAAACTAAAAAAAAATTCTAGCCTGTCAGTTTCTCTGTGTGAATTGCAAAAATCTTGGCAAAGTGAACGCAGCAATCAAAGAAATTATCTGTACTTTTCAAAGTATAAAATACTGTAAGTACATTTTAGTAACTATCTAATAATCCTGGAATTTTCTTACTAAATCTATAGTTACAGTTACTCAGAAAGAATTAACAAATACTTCATTTTCTAAAATCGCTGAGCATGTATCTCTTCCAGCATATCATGTACTAGAGAGGAAGCTACTTTTAAATACATTGGGAGTATTTCCTTATGTCAGATACCCAGGTTTCTACATAATACTAGGTTGGGAGAAAGAAATAAGGATGGTGAGTTCTAAGATCTGTAGTTGTGTAGGAATGAACTCTTTGCTTCTGTGGAGGGTCTTGAACCTGTTCAGGTTTGGGGGGGTGCTCTCTCACCTCAAAGCAGCTGGCTCGTCTGGATTTCCAGTCCAACAGGTTCCTAGGACCCACAGATGCAGGCACAACTGATTCAGCAGCCCAGTTCCAGGTTAATGACATCTCTGGACTATTTCGCTACTTTCCACTATTTCCCGGGTCTACCTGGACTCTACTCCACTTTCTCTTTTTGTATGTATTCTAAGGACTCAAGCCTCCAGCTTCTCACAGTCTATTTCCTCCACATTCTTCTCTGCTAACTTGAGCCTTTCCTACCCTAGCATTTTGTCACATCTACCTTTCAGGTTAACTAATTCCTGGCTGTTTAAATCCCTCCTAAACAATTAAGAAGTAAATACACTTTAAGGCATCATAGCATTTGTGAACACTGCTTATATATTGTTACCACGCCCTTACTTGGTCTACTTGAGCTGCAATTTCTTTGGGCCAGAAACTGTACCTAACTTAACACTGCATGTTGTTAGAGTAGGAGTCCATTCCTGGCATATGGCACAGAACCTACAACAACATCACCTCTAATTTTAATTCTAAGCTATCTTTAAAGTGGTTGCAGCTTTACAATACCGGCTTTGAGGATTTATAGAGCTCTTTAAATTGTTGAAGAAGGTAACCCATGGGTTGTATGTGTTATCCACAACTGAAAAAAAGGAAGTTGGGTGAAATTAATTGCTGAAGCAGCTCATAATTTTTGCTGTTACTGTTACCCAAAGTGAAGAGGACCAATTCTGAACAGTGGTTTTATGAAAGTTAATTGTATTCCACTAGCATTATACAAAGTACCTCATAGATTTGAATATATATATCAGAGACGGCCAGGAAGATTCCTTACATAAGAAATATATACATGAAAAATTGAGGAGTATGAAGTGGGGGGTAGAGATCATGGTAAAGCAAACTTAGCATGGTAAAGCAACTTTAGCAAAGTTGCTCTGAGAAACACAGCTGCATCTCTTATTTCAAGGATACCACATAGTTGTCTAGCATTTCCATGAGAAAAATAGGTGCTTGTGTGCTCAGTAACAGGGACAGGATAACCTCAATGCTTCTAGGACATATCTTCACTGTATAAACACAAAACTAGTGTAAAGTTCATTCTAAGTCTGTCTGTCAGACTTCCTGCTATCATCAGATGTACAGCAAAGCAGAGAAAAAAACCAGCATTTCCAGGGTTCATGATTCCTGTCTGCACTCTTTCCACTGCTGCACAGAACCTAGCAGCTATGGGAAATTGTTCCAGAGCAGTTCCCACCAAGTCACTAAACCTTCTTGACAAACACAGTTTTCTCAAATTCTCCATGGCAACTTTTCTGAGTAAAAAATATTATGCTCCTTGGGAGGCCCAGTAATGTGACAGATATCTCCCTAGGAGAAAAGATGGCACCCATGCCCTCCAGAGGAAAAGCCGAAAAGCTGACATTAAAGTACACTCATTATAAAAAGGGAATATACATATCTGTACACAATGAAACCTACAGTAAGAAGAGCTCTAGAGCTGATCAGGAAGGAAACACATCTACAAAGGTAGTCAGATCAGGGCCTCAGAGCAAGTGTCCATTATGCCTCTTGAAGAGAGGTATAAGGAGTAAATTCCATATTTTGTGGTAAAGACCAGAGGTAAATGCAGGAGAAAGCAGGAGAGGGATAAATCTCTAGTTCCTGCATCCTAAGCCATTCTAAGCATAAAGCTGCTGGGTATTGGGCATGTAGATATTCTCCTTTTCCTTCTTGCTGGTAGTGGACTCTACTGAAAGCTGATAGGAGGTAAAACAAGTAACAAGGAGCCTGTCTTCAGCCAAATGATCAGAGCTCTGTGCTCTGAGGAAAGAGATCTGTGATTTCAAACCAGGCTTACTAAACTTCTATGCTTCCTTTCAATAGCTATCTAAAATTAAACAAATCTATGTTTCTGGAAGTAGGGAAGAGAACAGGAAACTTAACAAATAAAAAAGCTCCTGTGCCACTCCAGCCCGCAGAAAATACTGGAAGTCTTTCAATAAATAAAGGGGGAAAAAAGCTTTTAAAAATATCCAACTTACCAAAATTCATATAAGCACATGGAAATTTCCAGTTGTAGCCAAAGTGTGGTATCAAGAGTTTGAAAGGTTGCCAGCACTATTCTACAAAGAGTTATGTCTATGCTTTCACAGAAAGGGAAAGCAACAGCTGATATTTGATAGAGAAGGGATATCTCTCAATATTTGAAGAGAAGGGAGACAAACAGAATTCTCAAGAGAACTCTTGAAAACATATCATTTTATGGACTGGATAAAAGTCAGTAGTCTGAACCTACAAAAGGTTCAGATAGTATCCCTTAAAAAGTGGCAGAGCTGGTCTTTGGTATCGGAGGATCCCTTCCTTTAACTTCATAAACTGTGCCATGGACTTCTGCAGGAATGCGTAGGTTATGCAAAATAATCAGGGTTAAGAACACAGTACTTCAACCTCTAGACTGATTTCCAGTAAATTGTCACCAACCCTACAGTATGTGCAGAAGTGACTTAGGAATTAGATCATGATAGTAACACAAAACCAATTCAATGAGGGGGCTTTCAATTCTAATAATTCTTTAGCTTTTAGATATTGATGCTATCTGATTATAAACATGTTATCTGGTGAAACTGAGTTCCTGGCTCTAAGTTAGAAACCAAGATATATGAAAAATTCAAATTTTCAAATTTGCTGTAAGCAACTCTCACTAACTTTTCTAGGAAGTATTTTATGTTTATAGCTTTACAAATCAATTACATCAATGTGCCTAAATATAGATACAGGAGTTTGATTTTAGACCTGAATTTATTTTTATTTTAAACCTTCAAGTTGCCTGAAAAATAAAGCTATTACCTACATGCCTACTGACCACAGAAAAAGAAATACAGAGTGATTCTTTTGAGGCATCCCATGCTTTACTATAATACTCATGGAAACAGTCCATTTATATATGCTGCTGAGCCAAACACAAAAAGGCTGATTTAAATCCTCACTAGAAGAGCAATAATTACTGTGAAAAATGTTCCAGGATTTCATCAGATGTGCTGGCTAAAATGAGAATACACGATTTCCACAGAACTGAGTTGCAGAGTGAAGACATGACAAAGGCAGGGATACTAGGGGAGCGGCACCAGTGTGCTGGTACAGCATGGTGCAGGGGATGAAGGTTAGCTGTCAAGCTCTCTCAGCTCCACACAAACTTAATCAGAGTAGTAGGTTTGAAGGCAGAGAGCACTAGGTTTGAAGGCAGAAGGGAATAAGACCAGGCTCATTAGAGGTGAGCCTAGGGGCAGCATACCACTGTTGGGGGTGAAATCAATTGCCCAGCTGAAGTGTACCTGCACCGATGCACACAGTATACGTAACAAAAGAGAGAAGCTGGAGGCCACTGTGCAGCGGGAAAGCTATGATGTAGTTGCCATCAAGGAAATTAAGTGGGATGACACACAAGACTGTAGTCCTGCAATTCAAGGCTACAAATACTTCAGAGGGTGGAATCTTCAATAGGTAAAAAACTGGCTGTTCAGCTGGACTCAGAGACTTACAGTGAATGAAGCTAAATCCAGTTGCTGGCCAGTCGCTAGTGGTGTTCCTTAGCTGTCAGTTTTAGGGCTGGTCCTTTTAAAGATAGTTATTGATGATCTGGATGAGGGCTTAGAGTGTACCATGAGTAAATTTGCAGGAAACATCAAATTGGGTGGGAGTGTTGATCTGCTCTCTGCAGATAGATGGGGACAGACTCAATCAATAGGCTGAGGAAAACAGCATGAGGTTCAATAAGGGGAATTTGTGTACCAGCAAGCCCATGCAGCACTACAAGCTTGGGGAAGAGTGGCTCAAGGGCAGTACAGCAGAAAGGGACCTGGGGGTGCTCAATATGAGCCAGCAGTGTGCCCAGGTGGCCAAGAAGATCAATGGCATCCTGGCCTGTGTGAAGAATAGTGTGGCCAGCAGGACCAGGGCAGAGATCATACTCCTATATTTCGCTTTTTGGTGAGACCATGCCTCAAGTACTGTGTTAAATTCTGGGCCTCTCACTTTAAAATGGACATTGAGGTGGTGGAGTGTCTCCAAGGAAGGGCAACAAGGCTTGTGGAAGGTCTGGAAAACCTGTCTGATGAGGAATGGCTGAGGGGATGGGTTTGTTAAGAAGAGGGACTCAGGAGGGACCTCATTGCTCTCTACAACTACCTGAAAGGAAGTTGTAGTGAGGTCGAGGCCAGTCTCTTCTACTGTGCCTGCAGTGGAAATGTCCTTAAGCTGAGGCAGGTGAGATGCAGATTAGAAAAAGGGTGGTCAGACATTGGAAAAGGTTGCCCAGGGCTGTGGTGGAATCATCATCCCTGGAGGTGTTTAAGAATTATCTAGATCTGGCACTGGTGTTGTTTAGTAAACTGATGCTGTTTAGTGGTTTAGGGGTTACAGTGATAGTACTGGGTTGATAGTTGGACTTGATGATCTTAAAGGTCTCTTCCAACCTTCTATGATTCTATGACAGGCAGGGAAAAAGAGATGATGGTGTGGCTCTGTACATCAGGGAGTCTTTCGGCTATCAAGGATAATGATGACAAGGTTGAGCATCTATGGGTAAAAATCAGCAGGAAGGCCAACAAGGCAGACATCCTGATGGGAGTCTCTTATAGACAACTCAACCAGGATGAAGGGATGGATGAACTATTCTGTAAGCATTTGGCTGGTGTTTCACAACTGCTAGCTGTTGTTCTTGTGGGAGACTAACTTGTGGGATATCTGCTAGAAACTCAACACAGTGGAGAGGAGGCAGTCTAGGAGGTTTCTCGAGAGTGTGGACAACTTCCTGACACAACTGGTAAGTGAGCTTAGCAAGGGGGGTGCCTCTCTACACCTGTTCTTTATAAACAGAGAAGGGCTGGTGGGAAATGCAGTGGTCAGATGACATNGTGGTCAGATGACATCTCTAGCACAGTGACCATGACAGAATTTTCAATTATGAGTTTTCAATTCTTAGTGAAGTGAGGAAACGGTCAACAAAACCTCTACCTTGGACTTCAGGAGGGTGGACTTTGGCCTGCTCACGACCCTAGTTCAGAGAGCCCCCCAGGAAACAATCCTTAATAAGAAAGGGGTCCAGGAAAGCTGGACATACTTTAAGAAGGAAGTCTTAAAGGCTTAGGAAAATGCCCTCTCTATGTGCCCAAAGATGAACTGGGGAAGAAGAACAGCTTGGCTGAACAGGGAGCTTTCACTGGAACTTGGGTTTATGACCTTTGAAAGAAGTGGCAGTCAACTCAGAAAGGGTACATGAATGTTGTTATGCCATGTAGAAAGAACATTAGAAAGGTGAAAGCTCAGTTAGAACTTAATCTGGTCACTGCTGTAAAAGATAATAGAAATGTTTTTAGAAATACATGAATAACAAAAGGAGGGCCAATGAAAATCACCATTCTTTATTGGATGCATGGGGATCACAGTCATTAAGGAAAAGAAAAAGGCCTAATGCCTTCTTTGCATCATTCTTTAACAGTAAGACTAGTTATCCTCATGGCAACCCACTCCCCAAGGTTGTAGACAGAGATGGGTAGTAGAATTGATCCCCTGTAAGCGAAGAGGAAGCAGTCAGGGACCTGCTGAGCCACTTCGATACTCACAAGTCTATGGGACCAGATGGGATCCATCTTAGGCTGATGAGGAAGCTGTCAGAAGNATGGGATCCATCTTAGGCTGATGAGGAAGCTCTCAGAAGAGCTACTCTCCATCATTTATCATCAGTCCTGGCTAACTGGGGAGGGCCCAGGTGACTCGAAGCTGGCCAATGTGATGCTCTTCTATAAAAAGGCCAGAAGGAGGATACAGGAAACTACAGGCGTGCTAGCCTGGTCTTGATGCCTGGTACGACTATGGAACTGATCATCTTGAGTGTGATCACGATGCCAGTTTGGGTTTTGCCTTTTTTTCTTTTATATGTTCTCTGTATTCTTCACACATATATTTGTAGCTCTGTAGACTATTGCGCTAGTAGTTAGTTTTCCCAGTAATTTTCCATGGCTTTTTCCTAGGCAGGAAGACAAAACAAATTCCAGAGCTCCAAGCCCCAAGGCATGCCAAGCCCCTGTGCTATCTTAGTTCTTCCTGGGAACCAAGGCTGAGATCAACTCTTCGAGATATGTTTCATAGACAAAGTACAGCTAGTACCAAAGGCAGGTGGGAGGGGGTGCTCCAGAGAAGGGGCTTGACCCAGGAGGAAATTGAATCCCCACTTGTCCTACTAACTGGTGCTTTTTATCAATTATTCTGATTTCCTAAAACCTATAACTATGTACTCATCTCTGTGAGGGTGTGTTTTTGTGGACATCTTTCTATAACTGCCTCTGAAAACCCTCAAATAAAGATCTACTCTTATATTGCCCTCTTACTAAAATCATCTGGAGTTTCATTTGCAGGTTAGGAAAAAGGCAACAATCACATGGCACATACANGAAAAAGGCAACAATCACATGGCACATACAGGATAACCAGGGAATTAACATAGGTTTAGGAGGGGCAGGCCCTG
>VYXF01010863.1:822684-851218 GCA_013397295.1 Polioptila caerulea | reverse complement strand
TTGCACCCTTGTAAAACCAAAACAAAACTCACGCTGGATGTTGAGCTTGTGTCAGGAGCATTAGGCAGCAGGAACTTTGTGTTCTGACCTTCCCATTCAATAGTCAGGATGCAAATCCTTTTCTATATTAGCCAATTCAGGGCTGTTGCTGTTTAATTACTGTTATCATGGCAGTATACTGGAGGCTTACGCTTCTGCTCTGAAAAGCAGGAAATATGAAAGTGACTGTAACAGTAAAAGCTTTACAATTTAAGAAAAGCATAGATGCATATGAAGTACAAGGAAATAACAAAAAGCTATTAGGACAATAGCCTGAAAAGACAGAATTTCATTTCCTAAATATGTATTTAAGAAGGATGAAGGAAGATAATGGGGAGGCTTTGTTGATTTTTCCAAGGTGCTCCTTCAAGACTTTTTTGCATAACTGCAAAGACACTAATTACTTCCAGAGCTACACATTGCATTCAAATAGTTTTATTTGAAAATCTATGATGAACATAAAACTCTGAATTTTTCTGCTCCTTTTCTGACATCAATACCCATACCATATCTTGTGACAGTAATTTCCCTACCCTGTAATCAGCACAACTATACCACCTTGGCTCATCAAAATAAAACAAAAATGAAAATTAAATGGGTCTGTAAATGGGATGGAAATTATTTGTAAACCTTCAGCATAAGGATGTTTAGCCATGAGCCAGCTTGAGGAATCCACCACAGATAGTCAACTTATCTAGCATGGATAGTGATTACTTCTCATTGAAGAAAGGGCAGAACAAGCTTGGGAAACAATACGAAGAGGAATATAGAAAAATATCCATAAACATCAGAGGAACTTGGTGGAGATTTAATGTGATCTAATTTATTGGAACCTGAATATGTGATCTGGGTAGATAGCAAATCCTCTGCAATAGCTAGGGAATAAAAAGAAAAAATGTTTTCACTATCCACATAGTACATATGCATGAAGTTCTTTGAAGGAACAATTTTTAAGTAATTCAGGCTTTTTCCTATACCACCACTCCTAGTGTGCTCTTTTGGATATTCCTTCTGTAAAGGCTGAAGAGGATAAACCTCATATTTTTACTTTGGGAGTAATAATTTCAGACTTAAGTTAATAAATAATCACCTTTAGTAACCAAAGGGAGTGCATAGTGACATAAAAATGGTTACCTTCTGCAAGCTGATTGATTAATAGTGTGCCTCTAACTGCACAGAATTGCAAGAAATCGTTCACGTAATCTAAAAAATGGCAAACACAGGCTCATAGGATATTTTATTGAAGGTGGTTGGAAAATTCCTTTCTACCACACTCTTTTAGTCTTATCATATGTGAGAAAGACAGTTTTGGTTAAGAAAAAAAGTCAGCTTAAGAATAAAGATTGAACTAGTTATTTCAAACCGAATCTGGATACTTTGGCAAAGCTAGGCATGCTTGGATCTGTATTTGTATTTAATTTCATATGAGCCAGCCATAACATTTGAATCCAAATTCACATCAGAATTATAACAGCCTTGGAGGATTTCAGATGGAATAGTCTGGCTTGAAACTGTGGTTAGTTTCCAAATGGTATGAAATTTGCTGTGAATTGGGACTTTTCCATGCTTGTGAAACAATAAAGGCTGCTTCTTGGGCTGATATGTGATTTTTTTTCTAAAGCTTCTCTTTTGCAGAAAGCTTAGTATGTATACCACAAGGAAATGTGGAGAGCTTATCACTGGGCTGGAACTCAATTAATAAAGAACCTTTATATGGATCTGTGCCTTCATTTCTATCACACATTCAGGAATTTTGCCAAGGCACAAAATGTGTGCCTCTAGAATACTATGCAATATGTTATGTTCTGAGTTCTGTGTACAAAAGATAGGCTGTACATGTAATTACTAACACATAGCTACAATATCCATCTATGTGTATCAAGGCACATCATGAGAGTGTTTTGGTTTTATCCTGAGTCAGTGCATTCCATACACTGTTAAAATTCATGCTGCAGCTTTCTCCAGCTCTTAGGCTGATGGGCCTCCCCAGCACACACTGTTTCCAGGACTGTCTTTGCAGGACTACCTGAAACTATGCCATACAAACTGAGAGCATCAACTGGAATGTTTTTAAAAACTGCCTAGATTCCTCTCTGTAAGTTTGGGGTTTTTTTGGTTTTTTTGGGTTTTTTTGGGTTTTTTTTTTCTGGTTAAAACCTTGCTCTCTGAGATTGTCAGTGTGTCTGTGAAATCAAAGATTGTCTCAGCCCCGTGGGTCCACAGTGGCAGTGGTAGCCCTTCTGAAACCAGAGATGGAGGAGCAAAGTTTAATTTGGAGAGGGGCACATGCTATTGTCTCATAAAGCTGTCTGGAAAGAATTTTAAACTCTGTCTGAAAACTATAAAAACTTTGATTTGTCAAAACACATTAACATGAAAATGTATGAACTACTGGTCTGTGGCAATTTGGATGTCATCTTCTGGGACTGCTGGTTTTACCAGAATTTAACTAATTTTATGGTTCTACTGAACTTTTTCTGATTAGGTTTTTTGGGGGGTTTTTTTGTTTTGTTTTTTTTTTTTCTGTTCTTGTGTGCAGTGCAGAAGAAAATACTATCAAGTCTCCCCATCTCCACAGGACCATGGTTAGAAAGTAAACTCAGCAGAATTAATCCTAGGTTATTCTTTGCACATTACGATTAGCAGTATCATTTCTTTTTTGGCAGCAATCAGTGTTGCAGAGCAGGCCTACAGCCGTGGTTATGGTACCAGGACTACAGACTACACATCCCCACTTAATCACATGTGTTCCTTTAATATCCTCTGGCAACAAGTCATTTGAGGTGCTACCTGTTTGGGACGATGAACAGTAATGTGTTGAAAAACATACTTCTTTTCTCCAATAACCATCTGACCTCAAAGTGCTGACTCTAAAAGCAAAACTGAATTCCTCAGTTTAGCTGATTGCTTCTTGAGATTATGCAGTCAAGGCTATAATGCCCTCACCTCAGTAATCTCTTGGATATTTCTCCTTTGCCTGTAGGCCTGAGGATCAGCCATATCTGGGGTCTCCTTTCATGTCAGCTAAGGAGGCATCTCCGCACAGGAAATCCTCAGGCATGACAGCTTATTCCAAACATTTATTTTTTTTTTCTTAACAATCAACTCTGTTTTTAAAGAAACCACTCACTTGCCCCAAACTTCAGAGGCACATGGGAGCCAAAATAGCACAAGGATCCAGTATGGGAGACAGATACACCAGTGAAGGGGACGTTCCCAAACCAATGCAGCCTCGAGGAAGGGTACATTCAGAATGCTCTGCATTCCATACTTAACAATTAAATATGACTTGACACTCACAGCTTGTATCTTAGCCAAAAGAAATGGAAGCATGCAAGTTCATCTTTAATAAGGACAACACAGGACAGTGTCTCAGCTAAGCTTATTTTAAAGAAAAAGGTACAAGTGTATAAGCTGATCAGCCTTTATATGGGTTTTCTGTGCTCTGGATTCTTTAGAGAGTCATCCTTATTTANCTTGACACTCACAACTTGTATCTTAGCCAGAAGAAATGGAAGCATGCAAGTTCATCTTTAATAAGGACAACACAGGACAGTGTCTCAGCTAAGCTTATTTTAAAGAAAAAGGTACAAGTGTATAAGCTGATCAGCCTTTATATGGGTTTTCTGTGCTCTGGATTCTTTAGAGAGTCATCCTTATTTAAAAAAAAAATAAGCTTTTCAGAGCATGTGTAGCTGAAATCTTTCTATTAATCTGAATCAATTAGATTTTAAAAGAAACGATGGACTCTTTAGAGACAGGTTTAGCATTATCACATTGGTGACAGACTGATGCACGGGGTTTCAGCAGCATTATCTAAATATAGTGCCTGGCTCACGGATTTTCAGAAGCTGTAAGAGATCTCTCTGAAGGACAACAAAGAAATGGAAAAGAAGGGGATTTGCCTCAACTGAGCTGAATGCAAATGGCATCTCCATTCATTTCATTTGCAACAATCTGACACCTTTTCGTTTCCGTTTCACACAAAAAATAGAAGATAATAGGCAAATAGTAATGGTATAGGTGGACAGTGCCTGACCATTAAAATGTTTACTATTCCAGCATGATGCCTGCAGATGCAATAAAATTGAAACTGGAAAGGTGTTAGAATTGCTGCCGGTTTCTATTCATTTGAATGGCAGAAACCCAGAATTCTGTTTTATGGTTTCATGTAGAGGGTCAATCCATTATCTTTCTTTCTTCCTGGGATCAAATAGCATTTTTGTGAGGATTAGGTCTCTTTGGCTTGCTGAAGTGGAACCAATGTGCAGAGGTTTGAATTTTGAACCTATCTTAAATTGAACTCCTTTAACAAATGGTGAGTTGACATAAAAATTGAACTTGAAAATATTAAAGGTTTGAACCATGGAGATTCTCTTAAAAAATGCTCACATAATAACCCGCCTGTGGTCCAGAATTATCACAAACATAAATATTATGAGCACTGGAACAAATTAAGTAGTTAAAAATATCAAGCAGTTTGCCCCCCCATTTTTTGTCTATATGGTAAAAAATGTTTAACATACGGAAATAAAAGGATGCTGTGAACTTTTTAAAATGTGAGAGAACGAAGGACTTAAAATATTATATTATGCTACATAAGTGTTCCCTCTAATTATCAATGCCCACGATTTGGAGCAAGACTTAAAAAAATGTACCATGGACATTCACTAAACCCAGGTTAAGATGATAATGAAGAACTATATCTATTCTTTTTAACATAAGGATTAATTTTTTTAGTTTGAAGAAAAATTTATTCATCAAAGTTATAACAATTATGGATATAATTAAAAAAAAAAACCCGCAAAACCAGAAGCATCTAGCAAAACAGTGTTTACTTATGATAACTTCAGATTGAGGAAAGAATGCAAATGTTTATTTACTACTCTATAATTGACAGTCTTCACAAGGAGGAAACAAATACTAAAACCAAAAAAAAAAAAAATTCTGTAGAAGATAATTAGTGAAGGGTTTCAAAAAAGAAGGTGTAAGCTGACTCAGAAATACTTTCTGAATTCTCATTTCTTACCCAGCTAGTCTCTCTCCTGACATGGAAACTTTGCTTACGGGAAAACCAGAATGTGTATTAAAAAACTTGTAAATAAAAGGGAATCCATAAGAATGCTAATTTTTACTCACAAATATACTTGCAAAATAAGAAATTAAATATAACCAAGTACCAATAATTAATTGACTAAAAATTGATTGAACATTAGTCAGTTAACTGTTCTGAACTCATGGACCAAATGGATCTGCTTTAGCGCCTGACCCCAGAACATTTAAAGTCAGTGTCCAACACAATCCACAGTTTGGAAAATATTTTCCATAGCATAACTAAGCTATGGCTGAAGAGATGCTTTGGAAGAGCAGGTCTGTTACAATTTTTACATGCAGAGTTCTTTTCCTGCAGTAAGAGAGAACACAAAGGCCACTGAAGGACATAATGAACTACTTAAACAGATTGATCTGAACACTGATATTTTGTCTAAAATAGATACATAGAGAAGCCTTTCTGGTTCGTCAACAGAGTAAATAATGATGAGACAGAAAAAGGTGCAGATTCCATACAGGTGGTTATGAATTTCTGTAAGAGAGGTAGTACGAAATAAGAACAAGAAAGCCGTCTCCTAAAAGAATAAAAAATCAAATTCAATTTTATAAATGTCTTTAATTTAATTCTTCTATTTTAAAATTTTAATTCCTAAATGAGGGCTAAATTCTCTCTGGCATACCTGTATCTTTAAAGTAGGACAAAGTATGTTAGTATTTCTAGCAAAGAAATAGCAGACAACTGCAGCTGGTAAAGTTAAAATTCTTTAAACCCCTAACTGAGCCAGCACATCCTCACCAATGAGTAAGAAGACAGAAGAGTGTTAGAAATTAAGTAAGAAGCCAAGAGCCTCACTGAAGCCAAGTAACTACAATAAATGACTATAGCACTTCTCCTAAGTCTTCAGCACCCTTAAAGAAATGCAGCCTGAGTTTTGGCAATTAATGGAACCCACATTTTCCTCCTCCTTGCTGCAGAAGAGACCAAAAGTGGTCGTGACTTTCAGATCATACTCACAGCCCAAGCAGTTAGCTCTAGGGTATGGTAGACTTACAGGAAAATACTGTAAGTAAGCATCTTCTTTCAAAGCTGACCAAAATTTGTTTGGACCATATTTGGTGAATTCTGGCAAAGTTCTTCCAGCCTTATTCTGAATTTCATACAGCAAATGTATAGAGCAAGACCTGACCAATATACATATTCTGTTAAATATTACATTCTGGAGATAGGTAAAGCAGTGAAAAAGAAAACATAATATTAAAGGATATGCACTTTTAGTTATACCAAGTGCTATATGTATTGCCAATTTGTGCAAGAGAGTATCCTTCAAATATAAATGAGATGCATAAGTATCTGAGGGCTGAGTTGGTTGTTTTTCTGCTAAAATAAACTTCACTATTCATCTAAAGATATTTGCTTTCCAAGAAGAAAAATACTGAAGTATGTAACTCAGCACAGCAAGTTCACTACTTTTATCTTTATGAATCAAGACATTTTTAACATCTGGAACAGCAACTTTGACCAGTTTTTTGATCATCAATATCTAAGATGGGAATTAAATTCAAAATTTTTCAAACAGGAACAAACTCAGCAGGCTATCAAGATTTGCCTTAAGAACACTATCAGTAACAAGATCAGAAAACAGCACCAAAAGTATATCAACCTGTCATCATCAAAAATAGATTTTTAAAGAAGTTTTAAGAAATGCTGTTGGCATTGGCAGGCAGATTAATCGAAGTATCAAATATCTTAATTGCAAAAAGAGTCTAGAAAAAATCTGGAGCACAAATGCAACTGATAAAACACCAGGGAGATTACTTTCATGTATTTACTTCATTTAACTGAACTTTGAAAATATGAAAATCAGAGGAAATGAGAAGGTCTCCACATTGCAAACCCTGTAGGCGAATTGCTGTTGACCACTGCCATATATTGGAAATTCTGATGAAAAAGAAGTCACCTTGGTGAGCCAACTCAAATAATAAAGAATCTTTGCCAACTATTAAGCTTTTCTGAATGCTCAGTTTTACTAACTTGCTCTACTCAGAAAGGAAAAAACCATGTAATATTTTTGAAAAGCTATTAACTTTCAAGCCTTGATATCTTCAGTTTTGACTTTACATCTTGTTGCTATTGTTTGCTTGTTTGTTTGGTTGGGTTTTTTGTTAGGGGATTTTTTTGCCTCTTTTAAAATTTCAATCTATATCTTGTGAAGTATATCAGACAGACTAACTTTGGTGTAAACTCCTTTGAACATCTCTTAGAGTAAAAATTTATTGATGATGCTGTGCTGCTGTGGGCTTTAGGACACAATTTGGCTTGATTTTGAGCTCTATATGAGGACCAAACTCCTACTGAAATTTGTTTTAGTCAAATCTCCTAGAGAGAACTGGTTTATTGCTGATAAAAGGCATGGAGACAATCAAGTGTAAGCTTTATTTGTTCACTTTTCTTAGAAGAATGAAAAAAAAATTACTTTTCCATGCTTTTATTAGATGAGCAAATACCATAAATAGAAAGAAAATATAGATAAAGACAAAACAGTGTTAGTAAAGAACAAATTTAATAATCCCTAGATTTTAATCTCTCTTTTAAAAACTATAAAATTATTATTAACCATCTGATAACTGAGGTTCTGAAAATTACATCCTGTAGGAGTTGTGAAGGCAAGAAACAAAAGTTCAGTTTTGTTGCTGAGCTGGGTTTAATGTGCTGGTTTGAGAGAATGTAAAATGTATTCATGTAGGATAACAGAATGTTGGATTCAAGAGCCATACTTTGGTGTTTAAAAGTAGGTTCAAGAAAAAGCATGAGGGATCTCTGATCTATCTTTATTGGATTGGTAGATGTCAAATGAATATAAAAGCTTGCATCGTATCTTAGTAAACAAAAAAACAAACACAGCTACAAGGCAAGATTCCATTCTCCTTTTAGGTACTGCATCCCTGAAGTTCAGCTGACTGGCTTTTATGAAGAGCTTAAATCAGCAAGCTTTACGTTTTAAGAAAGAGAAACACCATAGCAACAAAACCAAGTTAATGCAGTGAGAATGAGCTATAAAGCTGCAACAAATTAGAGAGGGTTCTGTCAGAGGGCATATCTTGAGCATGGTGTCAGGTCTCACATCACAGATTTCCCTAAAAAGTGGAAGGTGATTAGGACAAGCAAAGGATAGAAATAATCCTAAACCTAAACAAGGTCTCCCTGCTGCAATATAAATTTGCTAACTAACTGAAAATTAAAACCACAAGCACAATCTGTTCAGGGAGAAAAAGAAAAAGCTCACAGTGATCAATTGGTTAATTCTTTGCACTCAACTTAGACTCAAAATTCCCCACAAGACTAGGGTCTCTTCCTCTGGGTTGCATATCGTGCTCTTAGAAAGAAAATCAGAAGGTTTTCCTGGGAAATCAATGAAAATCAAAATTGTTATCTCAATGCATGAGTGTGTCTTCTGTAGAACATTATGTTTTAGGCTGTCTCAACTTGACCCCTTGGCTTTCCAAAACCCATTTACTTTCCTCTGGCAAAAGGCAAAGGAAGTCTGTGAAGGGCAAGGTGCTGATGCTTCCCTGTGCACCTATTTAAAGTGCCACTAAGTCTGATAACCATTTAGCAAATATGAAACAGAGTGATTTTTTGTGGGTATCTTTCTCTGTTTCCCAAATAGATAGGAAACAGCATCCAAAAATCACTTGCAGTAAGCTACTAATAAATAAAATCTATCTCCTCTTAACATTTTTCTCACCTTCAAAATTTGTCTCCACCCTTCTCCCTTCCACTTTGTACCAGATGAAGAGAACTATGCCCTTCCATTGTTTGCCTCTCTCCCACTGAAAGGATGGCCTTCTAATGCACAAATGTATCTATTTAAAGGGCAGTTAAATAATTACAAAATCTGGTTCTGGATCAGAGAACAGCACAATGGATTTCTGTAATCATGTCTTAAGAAGATAACCTTTATAAAGAGGATATAATCTTGGCTCCCATTGAAGACAAGACGTGAAAGGAAAGCATAAAAGCTAGAAGCAAAATAGTTTCTTCCAGCTGTAATTCTGTGGGGCTCAATACTCAGTTGTAAACCACAACCATAAAGGGATCGGGAATCCTGGTGCAAAATATTTTTAGAGAAAAGAAATGAAACAAAAAAAGAGAAGCCATCGTGCTGGTCAAAGGACTTCTGGTGAGACTTGGACTCAAATTCAATGCAAAATGCAGAAAAAACACTCACCAAATTCCCAATGGTTTGGGAGCAGTTCAGATGGCTAGGTAATCTAGAAACTACTGCAAATGTAAAACATTGGCTTTCAGTCAAAGTGATGCAACAAGCATCACTTGAGTAAGTATAGGCCTGTAGACCATATGATGTGTATTCTAGCTTATCTGTTTTCTTTTAATTTCTTGGCAAGGCTTTGAAATGGCTCTCCAGACATCAGACTACACTGTAATTTTTACTTCATAAGAAATTTACAGTTTCATATCTTTCCTAATAGGATTACCTTAATCATTTACATTTCAGGAAATAACTTGAGTATCAATCACTCTGACTCCAAGTAAGAGCACACAGAAAGGATCAAGATGAATCTAAAAGTTGCTGTATTATTAGGAGTTCATTTTTTAAAGACCTAGACATGTATTTACAGGAAATCTAAAACTGTCTAATAGACTGATTTGCTGTGCAAAGTTTCATTTTTATTACATGAGACCTAGAAATAATTGTTCTGTTAGAATCATGTACTTTTCTTCAGCAACAGCTAACCTGAATAATCTTCCATACAGGTGTGTGTGTGGCTTGTGTGCATTAATTTGTGTCTGATTTTAATTGTACTCAAATTTAGATTTCAGGAACTATTTTATTGTAAATAAAGCTGCTACACTGACAGCACCAAGGGAAAAAAACTTTCATCTACCTCCCCCTTACGAGCAGCACTGCTGCAGTTGCAACTTGTCTACCTCTAGAAGGGAGTAGTTACTTTTCACAAGCCATTCAGTTCTTGCTTTTCCTATCATGCCATCAATATTTTGACTTTTTTTTTTTTTAATATACTAATGCTCTTCTGATCAGAAGCAAAACTCCTAAGAATGCCAAGATTCATACAGAGCCACAGTGTGCCATTTGTGAACTCTGTTAAGTAAAACAGCATTAGTAGGTATATCAAATCTTTCTTGGGAAGAAAACTGAGCCAGATCTATCTATTTCTGAACATTTGGACAGCTTGCAAAAAAGGCAACATTTTTCCACTTCCATTTTTTTTCCAAAAATCATAAGTCTAGTTAGATTTGTGTCCCATGTTTGTAAGTGATGAGAATATTCTGGTTTTGTAAATTTTTTTACAAAAGAAATAGTTATTAACAGAGGGTATTTTCAGATTACACTAATGTAAGTATTGTTCTGAAGTATACCTGTTGTCAAGAACTGCTACTATTGCCAAAAGTTACAGTTGCTTTCTACTCAAAAGGAAAATTTTGCCAATCTGCAGAACACTGCTATAGGACAAGACTGTGCAGTATCCAATACACTTATTTGAAGTTCAATTATATAATTTAATATATAATGTCTAGATAAATGGATTATGATGGCACTTTCAACCCAGATTTTGCAAGTAATTGAAGAGGAGAAAGATAAGATAAATTAAGTAGACATGAGCATAGGTAGAATTTTTCAGGAGTTACTTTTGAAGGATATAAATATGATAGAACAGAAGAAGATACAGCTCTTTTCATGTACCAGGTTTGAAGTTGGGTATGAGGATTTGTTCCATTTAGTTTTATTTTCTGTGTTCTGTTATCATTGAAGGCTTCCCTTTTTGGACAGAACAATGGTAGGTAATTTGGATAAAAGTTCTAAATCTGTATTACAGCCATATTTCTATCCAGCTTTCCAATACTTCTTTATGGTTACCCACAACTATGTATCAGATGGAAAAGGAAATATATTTCTTCTGAACTTTCTTAACCCTAGTCAGTCTTAATTTTCTATATTACTACTTTTTGGGGGTTTTTATTGAGTCAAGACAGACCTAGAGTCACTAAACAATGAGCTTTGGTTAAAAGTAATAGTAACTATATTTCTGCTAAAAGAATAAAAATTGAAGTGCAGAGTAGCATCAAATGGGAAAAAAATAATTGATTTTGGAAGAAAAGAACATTCAAAATAATGGAAAGTGACAAATACTAAGCAGACAAGTGAGCTTTAAATTTAATTTTCTGGTGAAATTGTTTTAAGAGGAGACTAAACCTAAATGTTTTACAAACATAATTTGTTTTCTGTCTCCAGAAATTCTTCCAAGAGAATTGCTTGCATACATTATATTAAATTAACTGTATGTGTACATATATGCTGTCTTTACCTATTTCTAAAATACTTAGCTGTGATGTACAGCCCCCATCTTCCTCCTCATCAATCCCTCAGGGAATTGCCCTACTGAAAGGACTGTGAAAGTTTTGACTGAGGATATTTTTGCCTTTCTGTGTCATGACAACTTGGACATGAGAGTTTTATTTAAAAGAAGCCAAAGCACGGGACGGATAGATGGGTGGGCAGTGTAAAGAAGCAAAAAGAAAGTGGAAGGAAAAAGCAGGATAAAAGAAAAATGAAGAGAGAAAGGTAAAAATAATATGATAAAATATTGAAATAGGGAGTGGAAAGAAAAATATGTTTCTGATACAATAATTTTAATGATCTAGAGCATGAACAAAAAACAGAAAAATCAAAGGAGTTTATAAGGAAGAGAGACTCGGTACAGTTTTCTAGAAAACAACTCTTTTGTTCCTGCCTCTCGCCACCATAAACAGGGTTAGTTCAGCACAGGCAGATCTTAATTGAAAAATGAGTAGTACAGTTTCAGTGCTACTCAAAGGCAGGCACTTTGCATGAAAACCACTAACTGAAGTATCTAATGGAAGATTTATATTAATGTTTGACTTTACGAGGACAGAATGAATATATTTACATACACTGGAGTAGAAGCTTTACAAAAAAATCTTATTCCTCTAGTTTCAACTTTAGGGTGGTATTATATTGGGCAACTGAGAATTAGAATTCACATATAACAGATTTCAGCTTTGGCAACCATGCAGATAAAATTTCCTTTGCACCAGATAACTCACTGAGATCTAGTATTCAGTCTTATCAGATTGTCCTGGGGTGACACATTTGTTGTCACATTTGTTGAGATTTTATGATATGAAAGAATGAGAAAATGTAGGAAAATGTAACCATGATTAGATGAAGCATTTGGGATGTTTGGATGTTGGCATTTCAAGCCTTGGAACCAATTTATTTTTAATCTTAAAGATCAGTTTACAGAATTAATTTTATAGGTGTGCTATGCATTGTAAGAGGTGGGTGTATACTGACAACTGATAATTTTGAAGAACTGAGTAGGCAAGTTAATAATTTTCAAATGCTTAGAGTGAATATATAAATGTGAAAGACTGTAATGTATGAAACTGCTGCTAAACTGCTGGTAACGTAATTTCAAATTAATTTATCAAAATCACTCAGAATGTTTTGCTCTTCTCCACTCTTCTGTTTTTTCTGTATTTAGTATTTTCTTGTGAAGAAGGTTTTTATAAGCCAAGAAAATTAGCGAGATGAAAGCTACCCCTAAAAATGTGTAAATACCAATAGTTGTGTTCAAGGGATGACCCATACTCTTTTTTCCTCTTCCGTCTGTATTCAGATTTTTGTTTCCATTTTTTTTGCCCTGAGAGGTATTCCCTAACTTCAACCAGCATAGCTTTTTCTGTTCTGATAAATATGCACAGTTTTCAGTCCTGTGAACCCTCTTAAGTGTGTCAATCGTCAGCATTTGTGTTTCATCCCAATGATGAATGGAGGCATTAGAATTCAGCATTAAAATGCAGTTAGGATTGTAATGAACATCATTAAGAAGCATAATGGGAATCAGCCCTGGATCTCATTTTAGGAAATTTTAAATATTTTTTTAACTTAATTTGCTTTATGTATTTACTTTCTTTTCTTCCTGAGACAGGTAGAAACTCTGTAGTGCTTATTTCTATGTCTTTAAACAGACAGCCCTCTCTCTTCTTATCCAAGACTCATTATCTTTATAAATCTGGTCTTTTTAAAATTTTATTTTAACATGTCAGAGCTAGAAAGTCCTTGAAATGGGACCACCACAGTCCGTTCAAACACACATTCTGTGATTCAAAATTCTGCTTTGTACCTCAAATATATGCCCTCACTGAACATAATTGTTTTAATGAGCCATCCCTGCACATAAATCCGAATAGATACAACTGCATTTTTAGAACTGAATAGTTTAGTACTCTGAGGTGGCTCTGTAGCAAACAATTGCAAAACTGAAACATCATTCGTACTCCATCTGAGTGAATGTCACATCTTTTTGTTTTCAGAAATTTGCAAAAATATTTACTATAATCCAGCTCAGGTTGCTATGTGATACAATACCAACATTAACCAAATTACTCCTCAGGGAATATCCCTAATTTGTGAATATGAGATTTTACTCTCTTTTGACTGATTAAATCCTGTGGTTTGCAGTTCTGTAGATTTGAAATTTTATTCATTTCTTGCTCAAACATTTTAATTTCTACTAAGACATACTTTTAGGAAGAAAAATTGTTTCTTCCATAAGAGTACTCTCAGACAGTTTTTACTTTTTCAACTGTTTTTGAGCAGAAGGTAGACTAAATAAGTTAAACACACCCATGGATATTGTGTCATGAAAAGAAAGAAAACTCTGAGACAAGAAAAACAAAATAGATGTTAAAAAAAAAAAAAGAAAGAAAGAAATATGCCTGAAAACTGAATAAAAATACAGACAGCTGAAAATATATTGCTATGGGTGACAAAATCACTCTAAATATACTTGGTCTGTACAGATGTATTGCCAAGAAGGTGATTAACCTGATTTTAGAAAGATAAAATGTGATAAAATATCAAGAATGAAACTTAAAATTATACCATGGGGTGTGAGTAATCATTAACATATTTCTGCAACTCTGTCCTGAAAAACAGTCAAAACTATGTCTGTTCCCAGAAACCCATTTTGGATAAACAAAAATCGGTTTTATTTTTTTTCCCCATCCCATCATTATTTCTCTGGCTCCCAGTATATTTCCTTCTGTGAGTGATGTCTAACCCTCTGTGCTCACTCATAACTATTTTGCATCCCTAAGGCTTCTCCCCATCGTAGCAACACATTGCACAGATACAGTCACAACTCTAGAATGAAAAAATGAAACAATCAAATTGTGCAATGAACAGATTAGAGGAATCTGATGATTTATTAAGCAGAAGTGCACTCACTCCTGGGCACCTCATACTGAACCATCAAGGTCACCTACTGTTTGATTGGCCCTGTGACTCCTGAGTAGCAATACTCACATCTCTCACAACTATTCTCCATTCCAGAATTACATCTTTCAGTCTTACATCATAACTGTGTGATGGGAGGGGTTTGTTCCTTTGGACATGAAGGCTACTTCCCCTTTTTCAGGCTTGCTGATGACTTCACATATACAAACTGCAGTGCAATAAAATACAACACGTGGATACTCACTTTTACATTTGGCATCAACAAAGCAACTATTGTCCACAGCTCACAAAACAAAGTTCTGTTGAGAACTTTGTCTTCTTCTGTACCTTAGAAAATTGCTGTTCATACTCCAACCACAAAATCTAAATCATCATGAGATGTGTGATATTTGTATGAGTAACCTAAACAGAAACTTATAAAGACAATAAAGTGTTTCTAATATAGGTGATCTAAGTTTGAGAGAGTGATGAATTTGTCTGTTTTGGTAAATGATCCATCATGGTGTCCTGGTTCTGGCCAGGACATCGTTAATTTTTGCAGGAGCTGAGAGGGGGCACGGCCAGGACCTGGAGGTTATTCTCTACCACCTCAGTTCATGGCCTGGGGCTGGGGGAAAGGACTTTCTTCCAGGGGAAAGCAATATCTTCTGGTGGACTCCTCCAGAGGGAGACATACAATATTGTCTATCATAAAATGTTTTTTTCTGTTGAATTGTTTGCTGTCTTGTACCCTCTGTCGTTAGTATTATTGCTGTTACTTTTAATGTTCTTGTCTCATAGCTATTTACACTCAATTGTTCTTATCTCAACCCATGGTCTTTGCCCTCTGTGCCTCCAATTCTCTCCATGGGCCCTGGGGAAGGGGAAAGCAGGGAATTGAGAGAGAGCAGTGAGTGGTTTGGAGAGCCTTCATGGAGACACTGAATTAGGGAATACCATTCCTAAACTGTGACACATGGTAACACTGTTGAAGATACTTAGTTCTGTTAATCACAGCCGTTTATTTCCAGTTGTGGTTCCATAACTAAGACAGATTACTAAACATTTTTCTTATTCATGTACTTTTCTCCATACGCATAGCTTCAATTTTACCCTTTCACGCACATTAAACGCCCTGTTGGGAGTCTGGGAAAAGAATGGGTAAGAAAAAAGAAGTTTTAATTAAGTCTGCTTTATGACATGGGCTCATGGCCTTGATCTTGTCCATACCATCTGTCAGATCCCAGCTAAAGCTGTAGGGAAACTCCTAAAGAGTCTGCTAGAGGAAGAGAGAGTTCATTTCTCCTGCAGACTGTTTTCCATCTACATGGTGCCAAGTTCTTTATAATGATCTGTAGTGTTTTCTTTTTAATTTCCTGATGTGGTTGCCATCCATGACACTATACTGGGCGTAATGGCTTCTCATTTTATAATCTGGCTCTTTGTTACATTTCACAAAAGAAGAACCTCTTTTACTTTTATTTCTCATTGATCTACATTAAAACAATACAATATTTTTGCCTAAAGCTTACATTTTAATTAATTCAAATAGATTTTTAGCTCCAGAACATAATAGATGGAAGGATGGTTCAACCAATTGCATAGTTCCAGGTGTCTTTACTCCACCATCCCTGTACCATTTATTTTCACTGTCAAGTATGATCTTGTCCCAAATAGAGGAGTTTTTGAGAAAGGATGAAGAGGGAAGAAAAAGCCATTTTAGTTCTACACCTTTTATCTGTCCTTAAAACTCTGCCTACCTCTCCTGAGAACCCACTTTTAGTATGCAAATCCAAAGGATGGTTCAAAATTAATAATTCTTTTAAAAAACTTGATTTCAGATTAAATATATTTTTAGACTTGCTTTAGCTGTTATAATTACAATGATTTTGCATTGAATGGAAATCCATTTAGAAGTGTATTCCTCGCCTTTAAAAATATGCATACACTGCTAAACTAGCACATTTAGAAACAGCAGTAAAAGAATTTTAAACATTATGAGTCCAAAATTGAGCCTGCTAATCTTTAGACTACAATTAGTATTTGTCTGTCACTGACTGACTTTGGTCTTCATTTTATCAGAGTTTACCAGCTATGCATAATTCTATTTTCCAGGAGACTGACCAACATTAGCCCACTGCACTCATCATCAAAGTGTCTTTCATTTCTTAGCAGAGCAGCGGGCAACAGTTCTCATTACAGTGATTTCATTTCCTGCCTCTCTTCCTGGTGGTGGTTAGGATTTCTCCAAGCACACCCTTTGTCATCACAATCTTTAAATGATACCAGGCAGAAAAGGAAAATATTCCGCTGTTGTTATTTTTTATGTGCATACATCTACCACTCTTTTATGCATCTGTTGCCAAATATTGTGTGTTGAGTTTCCTAGGATGTGATCAGAAAGAGCATGCATGTGGGTATTTGTATGTGACATAATCCTGATAGATATGCTTTAAGGACGAATTTTTCTGCTAAATTAAATCTTGGAAAAAACAGCATTTCAAGAGGGGAAAAAACCACAAAATTGATCACACTGTGGGACTTACCCTTTATTTCTTAGTGTGAACAAAATCCCTACTGAGCAGCCCCACTGACTTAAAATAAGGAGAATTCTCACAGGATTTGCAGTTGTTGGATCAAGCTATCACATTCATTGCTTTTGCAGTTGTTTTTTCTCCATAAGGAGGTTTTATTTTTCTCTTCCTTCTCCCTCTATAGCAGCTTAACCCCACAGTGAAGTCAAAATCATTTTACTTATGTGATGCCACAGCAAAAATCTGTGCTGCTATGGAAATGAATTTGATACCACAAATTCAGCAGGGCAACTTCACTGTGGGGATCAAGTATGAAAGGGAGATTGGCTGAGAACAAGCAAGCTTTTAATCTCTCCCATAATTATCAAGTGTGGCAAGATGAATTATGAAGAACAAATGAAGGGTGAATATTTTAATTATTTTCAGTATACCATGTTTCAGAGTTTCTTAAGCCCATCATTGCCGTTCTGTTTAGTTAGGAAGCATATATAAACACAGAGTATAAACTCCACAAAAGTCTGTGCCTTAGGCATTCTTACTGGTGACAATTATGAATGACAAAGATCAAAGGAGAAGTCCATGTTCACCTACCTCTGTTTCCTCATCTACGTTCTAAGGAACTTGTGAAACTGTTAGAATCTCTCCCCCCTGCATAAATTGAATATTTGGGGGACCCACATATTTCACAAGGAAAAGATTATGCTTTAGCTGCAAATCAAAATTGTTGGTCACTACTACATAGATTATATATGAGTGCAATTTCTCGCCACTCTGAAAAAACTGAATGTACAAAAAAACCCAACCCAACCAATCAAACAACCAATTAACAAAAAAAAAATCCAAAAAAACCCTCAAAGACATGGAATAACGTTTTTTTTATAGACAGTCATGTTCACAGTATAGGCAGATGTCAAATTAAGTTATTCAGGAAAATAAAAAACAAACTGATTTTCTTTCTCACCTGAAAGAAATTGATATTATCTAGGAGAGAATACCCTAGAAATAAAAATAAAATAGTTTTCAATAGAAGCACAGAGGAAAGGACAGCATATACAAGCAAAAACCCCAGATAATGGCAAATACATACAACAGCATTTTGCTAGCTGTGTTATTAATACAATCAGCAGTGTAAGGGACAGCATGGTCTATTTAGCAGGGGTCTGTCTGGGGTTAAGGACAGCTGTAAAATGGTTGGTCTGGGGAAGAGTCAGCTAATTTTTCTGGGCATGGTGAACTGGCTGACTCTGACACACATGATCCTGTTCACTTAAAGCAGCTCAGTCAAGGCAACAGAGTACAGCAAAGTGCATTTCTTCCTCTAGGAAGCAAGATGTCTTCCCTTTGCCTTCCTTTCTTATTTCTTCCCTGTCTCATTTTATACCTGAAGTTCTCTGTGGCCAGGATATTCTCTTCTATCCTAATGGATATTAATTCTGATTACATCTTTTGGATGTATCCAGCAGTCAAACAATAGCTAAATTACACACAGTAATTTTTAAAAAATCCCACAAATACCCCAACACCACTGAACAATCAATTTCCACAAGCAGACCAAAAAATAAGCTGCACATTTAAACAACAACATTAAACAACATTAACAACACATTTTAAAAAGACCTGAAACAAACATTGAATCCCCCTAAGAAGATAAAGTTTCAATGATTTCTCTGATTTCTCTGACAGTTAAAAAAAAAAAAATTGATATATATATATAAAATAAAACCTCTTGATGCCACTATAAGGACAACTTCCTTTCCTTGGCTTGTAAGCAAATTCTGTTCTAGTGACAAAAGTGACCCATATGGCTGAAGTAGTCTTAAGGAATAAAAAGGTCAAAGGAGCTGATGGGCAACAAACACTTTGCAATAATTGGATGCTGCTTCTTCAGTCAAGTTTTCACCAATTACATCTGAGATATTTCATATTTTCAGTTGTTTAACCCAGTTCAAAACTCAGAAAACAACTTTAGATGAGAAAATAGGCAATTCTGTTCTAAATTATAGACTGCTGTATATTAACAATACAACATTACAGAACACCAATTCTAGAACTGAACTAAGTGCACAAGATGACTTTTATTGATTTTTCCTTTTCTTTTAATATATGTTCCCAGCATTTAATGAAAGTTTCAGACCTAGGATCTGATTTTTTGAAGTGTCATTACAATAGGCTCTGCTCCCAGTGCACTTTCAGCCTGCAGGTGGTCATCCTGCAGAAGGAAGGACTTCATTTCATACCCTGTGGCTGTGAATTATCATATAAGGTTGCATTTTAAGTTCTAATCTGTATTTATCTTCACTCCATCTTTCATTCTCTTGTTATTGCTTCCTTCTTTAGCCATCTTCACTTCTAATGGATTAATGATTATATTATTCAGCACAAATGAATTGGCCAATGTGCAAAGCCAAAACCAGAACTTGTTCTGAGACAAAATATAAAATAACCATCTTCATTTCGAAGCACAAAATGCAAGTCTAACATTGCCTTATCCCCAAACTCAAAATCATAAAAATTCTATCATTTACACCAGAGGTTAACTGAAGATGAATCAGAGATTCTAGATGACAAATTACAAAATATAACAACCATGTGCATACTGATACAAACCCAGTTAGAGGGGAGAGACAGAAGGAAATCTGTACGACATTTGGAAGAAAAAAGAAGGGCTGGAATTTCCCAGTTAATTATACAATGTTCACTACCTGCTTTGCAGGAGCACAGTAAACACAATTAGCTTTGAGCATGATATGTGAGATAAAGAAGCAGAACTGACAATGGCATAAAAGAGAGCCTTTGCTTGCCTTCCTTCAGTGACAGCACCAAGCACCCCAATGTCAGCTCTACAAAGAGAAATCATGTCAACTGCACTCTCTGATGACCACTATCTCCCCATCCAAGAGACATTCCAATTTCTTCCTGTACGAAACTCTGGCTTCCCAAAGCTACAGCTGCCAAATTACAGGCTCCTTTCCACATTATGAATCTGTTCCCTTAGGAAAGCTGGTATTTTCTTATTTCACTTTTGACCTTTTCCTGTAACTGTAAGAGAGGATGATAATTGATCCTATGGTAGAAGAGGAAGAGAGGCTGTTAGGAAATGGAAGTGTTATGAAATACATAAAAATTACTTCTCCATAGTCCCCACACTTTTTTTTTTTTTTTCTTTTTGTAAAGGAGAAAAGAAATTTTTTCATCCAAATCCACCACAGAGAAAGTAAATAAAAACACTCTTTTTTCTTTAACTAAAACTTTTGGATCTTATTTACTCTGCAAATCTATACTAGGAAATTGCAATGCAAAAATAAAAGTTAGCATGTCTACAAAAAATCTTCTCTTTTGAAATATTTTTCTCTACATCTGAATCAGAGTTCCTTTGTTTGGTTTTTTTTTTTGTTTATTTGCTTTTTCATTCTCACAGAGTGTCCTTGCTAATACTGAGTATATTTTTATGGACAGTCAGATGTCAGTTACCATGAGATTGAAACAAAAGATGCTTGAACTTTTTTCTCTCATAGATTCACTGCTGGAACCTGTGACTTTGCCTGATCTCCCAGCAAAGGGCAAGTAGATAAAACAAGGAAAACATTTAAGGACTTCTGTTCTAGAGTTCATGCATAATTTATTTTAAACTTCTCATTTAAACACCATAGTTGTCATGTTGGGTTTCCTGTTAGTTTTTTTCCCCAGCTTTGTGAAAGGTCTTATTCTGAATCTCCTAAACCTTTACAATTCTTCCCCAACACTAATTTTGGTGTTCCTGTCAATCAACCTTACCTTGTAGAAGTGCTGGGTGATGGTAATTGATGTGAAGAGCTGTTCCTTAGTCATCCCTGGGAAAGTAAGCAAACAAGAAAACACGCTTCATAGTGTGCATTTCTCATACATTACAGCTCACTGCACAGTGGAAAATTAATGTTTCTTGACTGTTAACTATAATTTAAGACCAGAAATTGTGACTTTTCAAGTCATAAGTGTGAAAAAGCTTTCACTTTAAGGGTACTCATGTGCATAAGCTTTGGCATAAAATATTTTGTTTTGTAAGCAGAAGTTAGAATTGCCCCAGTTTGAAGCAAAAGCCATTATAGATTGAATTAATGTTTAATTCCAGGTTTAACTGAAGCTGAAAAAAGAATACTAGTAGGAGTAGATCACATATTTAAAAAGTGTACCTAAGGCACATGCTGAAGTCAAAAAACAGCCATGCTGGGGCCATGCTTGGAGGCTTGGTGTGTGGCAGTTCCAGGGATCAATAGAAATATTAACCTAGCTAGCCAAAATTAGCGCTACCACACTGATTTAACTCACTTCATACATTTAAACAATGCAGAAGTCAAGAAACTTAGATTTTCACATGCAACAGCATGCTTAGGAGTGTGCCAAGACGTGCCATAAAAGTGTTTGTGGACTTTAAAAGATCGCATATTGGAGGGGTCTGACTTGGAGCAGTCCCAAACAGCATAATTCTCATTTAAATTTTGACTGCTAATTATTTCATACCCACACAAACAGCACTAATGGGGGATAGAGCTTTTCAAAAGCCTTATTTTATTAATAGACCAGCCCAACATCTAAGTAAGAAGCCTCCAATTTTTTTTACTCCCTTTTTTTTTCCACCAGACAGATAAAAGAAATCTAATTAAAAAAAAAAACCAAAACCAAACCCCAATATGTATATATATCCCAGATATTTTTCTTCCCTGTTAACAAGAAAAATCAAATATTAGTTTATTGCACTTAACCTTATATAAACCTACAAGGTAGTTTCTGGAAAGAAAAGGTGCTGAAACAATGCAAATTAAAAAAAAAAAAAAAAAAAAAAGGATAATTACCTATTTAATAAAGTCTGTTTTGGAAATAAGAAGGGTTGTTAAATTTGTTTTCTTTCTTTTTTCCTTCCTTCTTGGCCAAGAATATTATAACTATATATTAAAAGGTGATATTTTCTTTGTTCCAGAAAGGCTATAAAGCAGTGTTAAACAGTGACAATCAATCTGAACTTTAGCAGTGGAATTTTGCTGTTTCAGCTCTTTCTTGGCCATGTCATTAGCAGAAAATAAGTCCCAAAGGCTTACTTAAAATAAATAAATAAATCTTAAAATGTAAGTGCTTAAAACAAATCTTTACAAAGGTAATCAAACTTGAATTCCTTTTGCTTACACTTATTAATCTAAAAATATTGTTCCTGGAGTGTTCAGTAACAGAAATGTTACACCACCCCTCCCTGGCTTGCAGTGGTATAATGCAGATTTGCATTTCAGTGGGTTTTGTGTTTTTTTATTTTCACCTCAACCACACAGAAGCTGGCAGTCTATGAGCTCAAATTCACACAGTTCAGACAAGCACATCTGCCTTTTCAGCATCAACTTGTGTCCAGTCTGGTAAGTTAGAGCTTGTAAACATATTAGGCTGCTCAGTTTGGGGAAGCATTGAGACAGTCTCCATACTGCCATGGGGGCACTCAGGTAACATCCCTTCATCTCATATATCAGTGTGTGGGAATGGGAAAAGTTGTGATGCATTCTTTAGAGACTGAGAGATGCAACACTAAAGAAGAAAATTTAAGATGCATTCTCACAGCATTTTGAGTGAGCAAAAGTTTGTTCTGGTGATATTGTATGGTTTTGAGCCTACCCTAGAAAACATGAGAGGTAAAATATTAGTCCAAGTGATTTGGTCTGCTAAGAGACCAGGCAATTTCTGATTCATTCAGCATAGACAGGGGCTGCAAAACACTGTAAGGACAGCTTCTGCACTAAGACCAGAATTTGCAGGAGCTGTATGTAGAACAGCTGATAAAATATGCAGTCTTCATGCAAAAATTACAAAAGTGATTATTTCAGTAGTTACTTCCTCAACCGAAACTGAAGGTTTTATTCCAGAATTTTGTCTTTCAGAAAAAGAAGGGATGTTGCCTCATTTTTCAATTCATGAAGTCTTTCTTTCTTCCTTTGCATTAAGTGCAAGGCACCTTTGAACAGATAATTTGCTGTAGATTTAGATTCCAGTTCCATCTTCTGGAAACATACTATTATGTCCTAAGATCAGCATTTTTTCATCAGGTCAGTGGACCAAATTATGTCCATAGTAAAAGAAAATAATTGGCTTTTTTCTCCTACTTTTGGATGGGTGATGGCCTCTGATATTGATAAAGTATTTTTTCTCACTCAAGAAGTTTCTTTTTCCTTCCCTTTGAGATGTATGTGCATAGGGGTTGCATAGATGGGGTTTGCATACTAAGAGGCAGAAGTGCAACATCAGGAACAATAATTCAATTGTATTTTTTTCCACATAGCCTACAAGCCACAACTGTCATTTATCTTGCTGAATATGTTTGCACATAAATTGAAGAGGATGGAAGATGCTTTGCAAGTCTAGACCTTCTTGCTGAGTGCCCATGTACAGAATGAAGTCAAGGTCTTTCAAAACCTGTAGGTTTGAAAATTATTATATAAGGGGAGGAAAGAAGAAAACATGCCAAATTTCTTCTACAGAGAGGCCAGTGAGGGTCAACATTGCGTATTAGAACCTCTCATCAGTTATTTAAATTCATCTTAATATATCTTCTAAGAAGTTTCATCTCATTAACCATGGATAAAAAACTGAAAAAGGCCTTCTTACCCTTGTTTCTCCATATGAAGGAAGGAATTCAACTATTTTTCCATTATTTCATTATGCTTTCTCCCAGAAGTATATGAGCAGGAGCAAACATTAAGTTAAAGACCCTGTGAGAAGAAAGATGCATTCAGTTCACCTTCATGAAGGCTGAGACCTGATGTGTCAATGAAGTCCTTCACATCTCCTGTTAATCTACCAAGTAACTCCACTGCACTCAGGAAAAAGCTTCATGTACATCAAAAAGATTCCATGGCAGCCTTCCCCATCTTCCTGAACTTTAGGAGTTTGTCCAAATGAATGCAGCCCTCGAAGTACACATATGCACAGCCAGCCACTGTTAGCTCTCTCATTTTCCCTGATTTCCCCTATCCTTGGATATATGTCACCTCATCAACTCCAGCCTTTTCACTGTGTGTGCCTCCATGTCTGCTGAACTCTAATATTAAAAACCACAACTACAAAATCAGAAAGGAAGCTAATTCATCCCTTACAGACAATTGTTGGAGCCTGGCAGTTACAGGAAATCCGCCACCATGCTGGGGAAGACCAAATGCATTTCACTTACATCTTCTAAGTCACATCAGCATTTCCTCTCATTTTACCACAGCAAGTCAGAGCTAGTCTTTGTCAAGCTAGGGCAAAAGTGTAATCAGGCCAGTATGTGTCAAGTTATGTAAAGAAAAAGACTACTTAATCAACTACAATAGGAAGCTGGCCTTCGAGGTTTTCTTTTTATTGGAAGCATGCCCCTTTGGAGTTGTCTTCAGATGTGAAGTCCCTATGAATAAATTTGAAATTATTGCAACTGACATTTCTAATGACTGGTGATCTAGCTACTCAGCTTCTACATTTCTCACTATATATCTGGGGCTTTATTATTAATCAGAGATACCACTCATGTGCTTACATTTTGCATAGGAATTTAGGCCCTAATCCAAAGCCTGAAATCAGCATAAATTTAACAGAAAGATGCCACTCTCTTTCAGCATATATTTGAGCAGACCATGACCATGCCTGCATTTGTGTATTTTCAAGTTGTCCCTAACAGCCATCCAAGATAATTATCTGCATCTGCACACCCTGTGCAGACCCATACACATGTGAGCAATTGCAGCAAGCATGAACCCAAATTTAAATTGGGGTGTGGACCTGGAAGCTAAAACAAAGTAGAGTGGCAGGAACTGATGGAATTTAAAATAAAATGATTTATCCAGAAATTTTAATGGTATTTCTCTTTGTGAGTAAAATCACAATAGGAAACACTGCACTGTTTATTCGTTTTACTGTATAAGGGAGTGGATGTGTCAAGGATCTGTTATGTCAATGAAATAACAACCTGTCACTGACAGAAGAGGGTGAGGAATTTAAAGTTGTTAGCATAACTCTGGCACTTCCACTGAAAGCATGGGTCATGATTTCGGGCTTTGATAATGATCAACAGGGCAGATCTGTTAGTACAGTCTGGTTCAAGAGAGGAAGAAACAAAGACAAGGCATTGAATACATCTAATCTGAAGTTGGACTAGGTTTAAGGAATGACCTTCCTCCTTTTCCATTGCTCATTTGGTTAGAGTGACCTAAAACATACTTCAGAGGAAAATAGAGGGATCAAAAGGAACAAGTAGAATAGCAAAACATAGGAGTTTGTTCCCCATCCAGTATTGATTCCTAGCAATCTGACTACTGGAAAAATATGGTAAACTGGCAGAAGTACTGCAGTGTTTTCCTCATGGTGTGCATTGTATTTCTTGGTATTGTTACCAATGTTGAAATCTTGTTTCTAACAGGTACTTAAAGTAGGAAAGTAGACAAAGTTCAAAATTAACTAAATACCACATGGAGACAGGGAATTAGTTGAAGATGTCTGAAACGGGGCTGATTATTGCAGCTGGATTTTTCAAATTCCCCAGAAAGAAATTACAAGATACAGCTAGGAGTTACCCCAGTGGTAATCTACTGGGGTGAGATATTCCCTGAAAGATGTGGAAGAAAACCACCTAATGCTAAAAATTCAGTAGAGATCCATTCTCAAATTTCCAGTGGTTTTACCCATTTCTTTTGCCAAATTCCAGCTATTCCTTTAATCCTAATGGGATCTAGCCATTTACAATGTTGCTGTGAGGGAGAAGGATTGTCTTGTGGGATCAAATTTTCACATGGAAGAACCACAGAACTGCCAATCTTAAACTGGGCAGCTGTGAGGTATTTTTATTCTTTCCAAGATTTTAAAGGGAATATGTGAGCCTTTGGTATTTCTTAAAAAAAAAAATCAATATAAACAGCCTGATTTTTTAACCCATCTGATATGTCCTTGTCAATGCATACTTCAGATGAGGCCGTGTTTTTATTTTGTTTTAAAATTTCTCTTGAGGAAGCAGTCTTTTTGAAGCAAAGCAATTATTGGAACCTGAAGCTCATTCTATGCTGATCATTTCAAAATTATTGAGATGCTTTAATCTAGTCAATATTCTTTTCTTCTATATATTGTTGGAAATAAGGAAAATGAATAAATATTTATGTATCTTGATCCAAATTCTCTCTTTAGCAGTAATAATCCAAGGGATTATTTTTTTCAGCAGAACAATGTGCAATATAAAGGGTTACTAACCTGACATTTTAGTCACTTTACTCTTAATTGCTCTTTTCTAGGTGTTCATTTTCATTGCTCTCTGTAGTACTAAGTAGAATAAGTTCAAGTTAGCTCTGTAGTGGCAGGCTACTTAAATGCTGGTTTCTTGCTGTTTTCCACAATGATTTTTAAATTGTTCCATCATTCTATTAAATGAATTAATCATTCATTTCTTTTAGTTTTTATCATTGCTTCCAACTTGGCAGCATTGCCTGCCAAATAAATATTGCTGCTTAAATTTACAAATTATTCCAAATTATTCCAAATCATATGTTTTAGTACTATACATTGTACAGAAAAAAAGGCCAACTTTACACTTTTATATATGTGTTCTATAAATAACTTCCACAAACTATTCACATCAAAAATGAGTCACCAAGACACATATTTCTAGTTATTTTCTAGGTCTCTAGCAGTCTAAGTTAAGCAGCCTATTTTTCAGTAGTACAGGATCAACGCTAAATTCTCTCTTTTTAGGAAGGGAAAAATGGAAGCCAGCCAGAACTGTTATATGTCTTTCTAGACAAATAAGAAAGATACAAACAAAACCATGAAGAAACTTCAAATTTAAACTTATTATTGGCTACACCCTTAGCTGTGCCTAACCATGGGTGTGAGCGACGTTTATTTGTGCTTAATCGTGGCTGACAATGTCAATGTGATTGAAAAAGTGAGATGCTCAAAAAGCCAAGATCAAGAACGGGCCTGCTTTTGGACTACACCAGAGCCTGCAACCCCAGCAAGAGGTCAGAAGAACTCCTGTGCTGCCTGTTTAACCCACCCTGGAGAAAGGTAACTCCTGCAGAGAGCAGAGCTGTTTCCCAGAGAGGGCTCAGGCTAAGAGCCATGAAGGGAAAAGCAAAGCACCTTTTGCAGCTTTTCAAAATGCCACTGAGATGGTGAGTCTCAAAGCAGCTTAAAGGAGTAGCACTTTTCAGGGGAGATGTGCAAAGTTTAGATGTCTCATACATCAGAGACAATTTTCTTCAAATACTGAGGTTTCTCCTTAATATATCATTAGTCTCCTTTATGTTTAGAATTTCAATTATTTTGCATCATGGTCATTTCTAAGTAGTCTCTGAGACAGGACACAAGAGCAACAGCAGGTGAGGACAGCAAGTTATTCCAAGCCAGATGTTAGCACTAAGCTTTAAGGCATATCACAGTGCACCTTCATGGAGTTTCTGAGAAGTGGCCATGGCTTCCTGCTGCTTGAGTATCTCAGAACCTCTACATTCCTAATTAACTGTGGGTGAGAAGCAGAAATGCATGATCTCAAGTCCCTTTATGAGCTTAGGTAAGATTTATGTGACTTACATGATAGGGAAAGCACTAGGTCAGCATACTAAAACTGCCAAAAATAACCAATATTATAATACCAAGAAAAAGCACAATTATTTCTAATTTCACACAGCAAGTGTCTAGTAGAGAATATTGTGCTGAAATCTAACAGCACCCTTTCCATTCACAGCTCGATTTGGTTATAAAATAGGACAAGAAATATCTTCAAATCTCCAAGCATAGCATAATCATGCCACTCACTATTTTTACTGCCTTTTAAAAGTCATAGTAACATCAGCAATTTTTGCCATTTTTCTGATGTTGTTATCAATAAAAATTATCATTTAGGGCTCAGATCAATTCTACTTAACTTGGGAATCAGTCTAAAGAGAGCTGGGGAATATCTACTATAAATTGATAATGCTTTTATTATGCATTATGTTACAGAGATGTCACTGGTGAAAATATAACAGTACAGCACACAGTTCATTACAATCTAAACATGAAAAGTTAAGAAGAAAATTAGGCAAAAACATGAACTGTTTTTAGTAATCAAGTCAAGTGAATACAACACAAATTGTATGTGCCCTTCCCAAACATTCAGTTAACATTCTTCAAGTATGGAACATGGCATATTACAGACTTCCTTTTTCCTTATGCAAAAATATGCATAAAGAAAGGTAGCATGACAAAAGTGTACAAGCATAATAATTGAGATAAATGCATCTTTTCAGGACATGGAACCTCTTCTAAGTTTCAAAGTGTGTTTTTCAATCTGGAAAATAACAGTGGGAAGTTGTCCTTTAAGCCACTGATCCTAAGATTCCTTTTTTTTTGACCACTCACTGCAGTAATTTGAAATTATCAGAAAAGAACATTATTTGCAGCATAAATCAATAAACTGAAGACGCTTCCTGAAGTAACTAATACGATACAGTTAACCCTGAAATATAAGTATGAAATATGCAATCAAAAAATCAAATTACAAGCTATCACCTCCAGTAAACAGAACAAAAACTATGGCAAAGTAGCTCCATAAATAGTGTTTAAACAAAAAAAAAAAAAAAAAAAAAAAAAAAAAAAAAAAAAAAAAAAAAAAAG
>VYXF01010863.1:777653-810728 GCA_013397295.1 Polioptila caerulea | reverse complement strand
GCAATAACAAAAACATCTCTGTGTTATCCACCCTGTGTTCAGCACAAATCCAAAACACAGCCCCATATCAGCCCTTGGGAAGAAAATCAACTCTACCTCAGTCAAAACAGCACAAATTCTTATTAAAGTTTTTTTTCTTTAAGAAAACCAAGTAGGAGAAATGTGGCAGTTCAAGAAAGAACCACCACAGATTCACACCTCAAGCTGATGTAGGGACATTTCTCTTTAGCCTTCATTGATTAGGTAATCTTTCATTTGTGAGAGGTGTGGTGTATCAATTTTGTTCCCCCTTGAATTCTTTCAATCAAAAAACATAGAGAGTTTTTTTTTTTTTTAAGCAGAGCTTTCTACAGCTCTTGAGTTACACATAATTTCCTGTAGCGAGCTGAAGCAAGATCATCTATTTACTAAAATGCTTTATCATTTAGTGATCTATGGATCAGATCCTTTCAACTTTGTCTTAGGGGCAAGAGAAGACTGTCATAAAGTCAAGTTAAAAATTTCCTCATCTTCTTCTCAACTCCTACAACCAGCTAATTAAATCTTTTAAAGATCCTCTAATATGGACACTCAATCCTCCCCTTGGATGGCCATTGTTATTGTGTATATTCAGAGATTTAAGGAACAAGGAGTTCACCTTAAATGCATTAGGGGGTTAATTAGGTTTTCAGTAAGCACTTCTCTAATTCCTCCTACATGCATAACATTTAAACTGCATTGCTGAGGGATAGCTGGCAGAATCATGACAACTACAATATTGGCAGTACAGTAATTTGTAGTTAAGGTCATTTGAAGATAGCATTAACTCTTCTTAATTCAGTCACATACAATGCATGTGGCTTCAGGAAGACACTCTGAGGGTTGAGCATGGTCCAAGTACGTTCCTACCTACAAATTTCTTTTGTTTTTTATGTTTTCTGGGTGTCTCACTTTGTTCAAAAGTTACATTATTTGAATCTGACCCTTTTGCAGTTTTGATTTCTGTTTTGTTTGGGGTTTTTAAAATAAAAGGTAGAAAGTACTACTGCACCATCTCTATAATTCAAAAATCAGGATTCTGAAAAGCTTTCTGCAATGAGTGTCCTGGCAGATCCAGAAAAACACCACCAATCAATCCTGGAGGTTAAGTTCATCAACCTGTACCTATGCTATTTTTCTTTTTTTTTAAATAACCCGTACCAGAAGAACACATTTTTCCTCCTGCTGTCATGTTGTACCTTTCCCAGGTCACTACCACAGTCATATTGATTTAAGGACAGTGGTAAGGCAACAACATTAATTTTTCTATTAATTACTCATAATAACAGAAAGAGCATTAAAACATGATTAAATATGATGCTCATACAGATCCTATAAACCTCCTTCATTTTTATTCTTAAATGGGAGGAAGAAGGAACATATATATTTGAAATAGTGTGCAGTTATTCTCCCTGCACCTCAGTGCTAGTGTTATTCCTGCTTTTTAGACATGTGTAGAGTAGGACCCAGTTGCTCTTTATTTTGCCATGTTAGTGCAAATGCTTAGAGATCCAAATGAATTGTTGAATATTGTAAACTTGATCACAAGAAACGTTTTCAGGATCATGCCTTAGCATATAAATCAGTTCTTAGTATTATTTGCCCTTAGTTGTAGCACAGTGTGCCATGTGTGTAGTTTTATTTTGGTAATGCACAGTTTCACAGTCCCAAGCAGTGGAGTCACATCAACACGGGTGGGAGAGAAAAAAACCACAAAACATAGGAACTACTGTCTTCTGTGGAAATGTTAGGAGAACAGTAATATTCTGAAAATAAGGTATAAAAAATAAGAAACATCATTATACAAGTTATTAAAACACAATTGATACTTAAACTCAAAATATTACCTAGATTCATTGTAGTCCTTTTAAATTAGTATCTGATAAAAGAATGTAATCACAGTGCAACCAGGAGGAAAACAAAAGGGATTTGATAAAAGTGTAGAGCTGTTGGAAAATGAGATGTGTTAAATTTCATATTTCTGTGTAAGATACAACAATATGTTTTGTTAAAGCCTTTAATTTAAATAATTGAATGCTAAAAAATAAAAGCTACTACTGTAGTACAATGGGCTATCTATCACCGAATCAGTTTCCCACAGTGTGCTGAATACCCTTTTATTAAAGTTGGTTCTGCTGTCAAAATAAGCCTATGGGTACTTCAGGAACAGTTCTTATAGCTGGTGTCATCTCTAACTCTGCAGTGTTACAGTGACAGTCTTTTTTCTCTGAATGTGTCTCGTTTCCACAGACATTTTTATGATAAAATATCGTGGCATCAGCAAAACTTAAATTTGAAACAGAAATTGTTTTTAAAATTACCCATATTCTGGATTTCACAAACATTTCCCAGCTTCTTTTCATTAACATTTCCTAACCTTTTCCTTTCCCTTTTTATACCCCAATGACTCATGATTTTTTTTTGTTTTGCTTCAAAGGGCAACTTTCAATCTGAAAGAGTGAGAACACCCTCCACATACAGAAGGAATTCATCTTTTTTTGAGTAGTTGCTATACTCTTCAAAAAGAAGTAGATTTGAATTTCCACAATATGTACAGGAATTTAGGTTCAATTCTCTGTATTGTGAAGACTGACTATGAAATAATGGTCACCCTACCTCAAGAAAGTTTCATTTTCTTTGCTGATTTTAGAGTACAAACTTGGCTAATGTAAATGAAGAGACAAAAGAATCTGAACTTATGAAACATTAAGAATAGCAGTAAAAAAATTATTGAATCATCTTGACGTGGCATCTGAGATTGAGTTCTTGCAGATGGAGCAAGAAGCATCATACAAGAACTAGGTACCACACAGATAAATTTCTCCACAGGACTTGGAAAGTGAAAGCTGGGGAAGGACATGAAAAGAAAAACACAGTATAAAGGCTGAAGGTGAAACAGCAGCAGCATAGGACTGTGTTTACAGAAAAATACTTTAGAGTGGAATGGGTTGAGCCTGTGGCTTAAATCCTCTTGAAAAGAATGTAGATCTAAGCTGGAATGTTCTTTGTCATGGGACTGAGTACAAGACAGCTGAAACAACCCTCACAAAAAGGCTTAGTGAGCATGAAGGTGAGCAGATCATGTGAAAAGATAGCTGTGTTTTATTAAGTATGGGAACTATATAGCTGGTATCTATTATATTGGAATCACAGGCACACAAGAATGGATCACACAGGTAGGGGAATTGTCTTCATTGCCCTGGCAGAGATGTAAGGTGGAGTGATCTTGCTTAAAAAAGCCAGCTTATACTGTATAATTGCTTTGAAACTTCTACCACAAAGTGCAGGAAACCAAGGCACAGCTTAGTTTTAGGAAGGCACAGTCTTATTTCTATTTACTCTTTTTTCAGTTCCATAAACAGATACTTGTTACAACTTTCAGTCAGGGACAGTCACCCTTGTTTCTATGTTTTCTATCACAATATAACTCTCTATCAGATTTTTCTGTGTTTTCTATTACATTGTTATTCTCAGATTTATCACTATTTTCCTTCTCAGGTCTGTGACTTCTCAGTATACAACGCACAGTCCTGTGTCTATAACCTTCATTTGAAAAACTTACGGAGAATAATTGGACCATTCTTGTTTTAAACGACATTTTTGAGACTGAGATCTGATCTTACAGATATCTGGTTACCAACGTGAAATGTTTCTCTCATGCTTCAGGCAGCCACAAGTAGGGCCAGTCTGGGTTTCTGGGAGCTCCAGGCACGGTCCAGGTCACTCCTGCAGACTGCAGCACTCCTGAGTCAGATGCTAATGCTTGAAACAACAATCCTTGTCTGGGAAGGCTCTACAAGGTAAGTGATTAAAGCCGGGGATGAGGAAAAAAATCTCAGACATATGGAAAGACTAACCCACAGGTCATGTGCACAAGAAGGTTAGCAGAGACAGATGTACACCCAAAAGCCTCTCTTTCTAGTCCAGTGATGTAATTAGCTTTTACTGCAGCACAGTAATGTGCTGGAGATGTCATCAGGCATCTACTTTTCCACTTACTATCTTGACATCTCCTGCTTTTATTCTTGAGCTTCTTGTCCCATAACTTAACACCTTGATTACAAGCCGTCTTCATAAAGTAATCAGCCTTCAAATTTTTTTGTTATTATTTTGAAAGTTTGAGTTTTGAATACTAATACGTAAATACATAAAATTTATAAAACCATATCCGATAAAAATTGTCACTTTCACAAAGTAATTTGCAGTCATGACACCCATTCTGCATATGGACTTATAGGAAAGTAGTGGAAATACATATGGAAATATTTTTTCATGCTCATCATTAAAAAGTTCAATTACTGGCCTTCAGCATGTGACATGTCTAAACTATTTTTTTTCGAATTTTTTACATTTCCAAAATGTTTATGGGGTTTCCATCTCATTCAAAGGAGATCAGCAGATTATCACACATGAGGAGTTTCCTGTGTTTCTCCCTTTGGATTGCCTCAATTCCTCACATTCATATATTCATTCAGGCCCAAAGCACTTCCAAAATGCTCTCTATTACCAGAGAGACATGTCACACACTTCAGAAGGATTCGAGGCTGGTATTTCAAGTGCGTATTTTGACTTCCAAAGAGTATAAAACTGTATGTATTAAACATTAGAGATGGAGCAGAACTTGAAAGTCTGAACTGTCTCAAAGCTCATGACTTTTCAAGATTCTGACCTCAGTTAGTTTCTGATAGATTAGTAACTCTCTCCAGCCCTGAAGATGTAAGCAAACCAGTGGTTTTTGTGAGATCTTTCCAGAGTCAGGTACTAAATTTATATATTTAATTTTACCATTTTGGAAAGTTAAGGAAGCCTTTTTTTTTTTTTTTTTTTTCCTCCTGAACTCATTCCTTTTAAAGTAATAATAATGAATTTATTGGGAATGAGAATGAGAATTCAATGATATAGAATGTTTTTAGATCTTTTTGAATTTCACTTGCACATTAAAAATGTAGTCTCAGATTCCTGAGAATCTCTCAGAAAAGTATTTCTCTTTAAGTACGAACACACTCACTGTATTTTTACTTAGATGTGTAGTCTGTAGTAAAGAAATAAAACTGATATCACAGAGCACATTAGCAGTGCATACAATGTGGTAGGATATAAATTAAACAGACTGAAACACCAGCAAGGGGCTGATTAGGCCTTCAGAAGTTTCCATCATACTTCTTTAAACAGGGTTAACAAGGGACAGTAAAGGCATATTTATTTTGCATCTCATTTAAAATATAAGGACAACTTAATAAAACCCCATATTGTTGTACTTCACTAACATTGAATAGCTTCATTCCATGTCTCCATGGGAAGCACCAAAACTGCAAAGTTTTAGAGTAGTTTCTAGTAGTTTTGGTATACTTCATACTCTCTCCTAGCAGTTTTGGTATACTTCATACTCTCTCCTAGCATCTCAGCATCAGTACCTGTAAACCAATGTCTTAATTTCCATATTATATCAAAACAGTTGTTTGTTCAAAATATTATGGAGGAAAGTAAATTTCACATTACTATTGCATTTTCCTGCAGTTCTTAGGTGTCAGTAGGGAGGGAAATTCAATACAAAACTTCTGTGTGGCTCCAGTCCTGTTTTTCTATTGATAAAACTTTTTACAGTATAGTCAGAAGGAAAAAGACTTCACTTAGAAGAAGCTTATCAGCAAACTATAATCTCAAATAAGCAGAATTTATTAATAACTCTGCCCTACACTGCAAGATGACTGGCATTACCAGACCAGTTCAGAGCTCTTATCATTGACTCCAAACTGATACTATGTAGAATAAAACCTTCACACACTCTTCAAATCAATTCAAAGCCAGTAAGTTCCACACAACTGTGCCCACCCAGTCTTCAGTCAAAAATGTTGATATTAATAATCCTATGAACCCTGGTGAAAACTTCAAAATCCATGTGATATTATTCTTAAAATGCCACAAGTGATGGATAAAGATCACCTGTGTGTTTTGGGCACCTCACATAGGAGGCAGAAAGTAGAACAAGGATGTACTAAGTCAATTTATAGTCTGATCAGCATCTGAAACCATGCAAAGCAAGTGTTAAAAGTGTTATTGGAATAAGGACTGTCTTTCTGTTTATTTACAAATAACATAACCAAAAAAACAAACAAAGAAACCCAAAAATCTACCAAGCCCCCAAACTGAAGATCACATTAGACAGAATAGAAAAATATGAAAGGAATTTCATTTTTTTTTCCCTGAAATAACTCAATCTCATTTAAAGCAGTATGCTGACACATTTCAAAATAAATAAATCCAAGAAAGTTTAGAAGAGAGAAGCAAAAAATCTCAAGCATGCGCTGGGGAAAAAAAGCACTCATGATATCTGAAGAAAGATTACGATGACAAAGTGTGTTTATTTTAGCAAAAAAAGCCATGTATAGATGTGAATGTCTACCAACACATAAAGGGGTGATCTACAAAAGAAAAGGATCAATTATTCTCATTAGCTAAAAAAAACAAAAGAGAATGTAGAAGGCTTAGCTTTAGGTGGCATATTTTAAGTTAAACATTTGGCACAAACCAATATGTCTTAAAAACTGATAAGCAGAGTTGGAAGGGTTGTTGAAAGGCTGTGGTTTAAGTTTAACTTGACATTATTGAAACTGGTTTGCAAACAATTAAACGTTTTGGAATGAAGATTGGCCAAGGTGCTCCCCTTAGCCTGCCTTTCACACAGATGGTTCCCTGTTTGCAGTTTCAACAGTTGCTTGAAGAGAGGAGATGGATTTTGAAGGGGAGGTTAATATTGGGAAAAGAAACAATGCAGTACAAGGTAGAATTAGTACGGATATTTCAAAATTTCCAGCAGTTCAGCTTAAGGGATCTTTTCTTCCGAATCTGTATCAGATCATATGTATAAAATAATAGAGTGGTCCAGTACCCACAAAGCACAAAAACATAGTTTATCAGTCACAGTATTAAAATGATAAACTGTTCTCAGCTTTCAAAGGAAGCCTTTTTTGTATCACTAGGATCAGAAACCCTGCTAACATCAGAAGTACCTAATCAACACCAGGCTCCTTATCTGCATTTAATACAGTAAATTATCAGACAATTTGAAGGTTGCCTTGCTGTAAACATTTTCAGCCACTTGGTTTCCTTGTCAGGGGCACCCAGGTTAAAAATATTTTGGTTTTTGTTTTGTTATTTTTTGGGATTTTTTTTTTAACAAATGCTTCAATTAAACTAGAGAGAATGAAGAATAGGCTGATATTTGGCTTGCAGCTTCAAGTAGCTGCTCTAGAAATTTACTTTCATTCCATTGGCTACATGAAGCGTACATTAAGTAAAATTTTTTTTATCTGCATTATAAGATGTACATCAGCTGCTGTGGATGGATAACAGTTTACATATATTCTTCAGCATTTGCCTAGCTGTAAAGGCTGGAATAATTGTCATCTAATTTGTAGCTCATATTGTTCAACCAGGCAACATAAGAAGATTTTCAAACTGTAAAGGCAGCACTAAAATCATACAAACACACATTACATGAGACGGGAAAAATCTTATGGCTCTCCTACTGATTTTGTCTAGGATACACAAGTGTTCCTGTCTGCTAGAAATGTCTTTGAAAAACCTATAAAAACACGTTCAACTGTTGTTTGTAAAACTTGAAGCCTTAATTCAGACCTTAAGCTGTTTTCTGCTGCTGTTTTCAATACGCCAATTATACTTCTCCGAGCAACTGGATGATACAGTGCTGCATGCCAGACAGAGAGACAGCCAAAAGGCAAACTATAATAGGGATCCAAAGTTTGCTAAATAAACCTTAGCAGTGGCAAGTTACTTTTTGAAAATCTTTTCCTCACTCTGGAATAAGGAAGGCAAATGAGGATAGCTACTCTAAAAGGCAGCAAGAACAGCATTGTGAAAACCAGTAACACTTGAGTAAATAAATTTATATATGCACAGCAGAAAAGGACAACTTACCAATAGAAATTCATGACACTTTAATGCTAAGGAAAGTCTTGATCTTAAGGTGTCTGCTGTCCTCTATTTTGTTTTCTTCCTCCCTACCCTTGTTTTAAAGTCATCAGGACTGATACTGTAGTTGCATATGCAAAGAGAAAAACACAGGCTTGAGTAGTAACTCATGAAGATTCATTTTCCATTCAAGGTGCCTTACCAAAGAATGCATATTCAATTATTTGTGTTTGTATGCAGTATCACGCCTCACAAGTAGGTTGGATTTTCAAGACATTTGCAAATTGCTACATATGTATGCAGGCATATTTAATGAAATGCTTCAATGCAACAGATTTGTCCCCAACAACAGCAACAAAACAGTCAAAATAATGTTATTTGGACATGGAATGACTGAAACTATTTCATACAGCTATCTTGCTTTGCTCCTGTTGCTGCTCAAATCATCAGCTTTCTCCCCCTTTTGTGCTTTGCTTCTCCTACAGCTTGCTTCTACTATTCCATCACCCAGTCACCTTACATGAAGAAAGCCAAGTAGTGATCTTAGAGTGCCCCTTCCCATTCTTTTGCCCTCAGACACACTTCTTCCTTCTCCTCTCAGCTCTTGATTCAGTTATCTCCACAACACTTCTCAAACAGCCCCTTCCTTTGTTAGAAGCTCTGTTATATAACAAGCAACAGGAAATTGTGTGAAACAACCATCACCATATCTCTAAAGGTGACAGGTCTCCTGCACCTACATGTACATTCAAGAATGAACCTAAGAAAAATCTGTTTGTGTCCTGATGAAACAGTGATTACAATCAGCATTCACTGATACACTGTAATGACAAGGTTCATTGTGCCACTATTGAAGATGAGTCAATACCCTGGTTGCACTCCTGCCTCCAGTTCCCAGTAAGGCTATTTCATCACCTCTGCCAAGAATGAAACTTCCCCAGTTCAGGATTTTGTCTCAGATTTATTCAGCAGTTTGACATGCATACACCTCTGATGATCCAGAGAACTGAAAACAGATAATCCCTAAATTGTTAAACTTCTCTTCTTCTTAGTGACAAAAACTGATTTTAAAGTGAGTACAAGAAATTTTCATCAAGAAAACAGAAAATTAAGAGGCTGACTATATTTATCTTCTCTGAGCTGACAATGAAGCTCCCCCTGATAAATATGTTTTTTATAGATAATTAGTCATCTGATTACATTAGTTACTTACTTTTATAAGTAACCAGCAAACCTATACTGTATGTAATTGCTCATCCATAATAGTTTGTTTTTTCTGGGGTGAGCCCAAACAGATGAAGCGAGGAGCATTGTAAACTGAAAACAAAGGTATACTTCATCCTTATAATGCTTAATACACATTTAAAATACTTAATTTTCAATTAATCGTGGCAGCAATGAAAGTATAGTAAGAAACAAAGTGACAGTAGGTGGAATGCACAGTAGATGTCTTGTTAGTGGCACATCTCTATATAGAAAGAAGAAAAGAAATGCACACACGTTCCAAACATGAAGCAGAACTAAGTTCAACACCTGCTTTAGAGAAATGTGTTTTCTGCATGTTGGCATTGTGGAAACACAATTACAGTGTGCAGTAATCAGACAGACTGATGTTATAGACACCTATGTTCAGAAGGACAAATTTGCAATCAAAGTATAAATAGCAGCATTAAAATTTAGATTCAGTAGACATATCTGTCCATAATCCTTTCTGACGAAGTCCCATATCAGTTTGATACATGTTGACTGCTAACAGAATGCAAAAGTCAGTGCACCACAAGCCTAATTTCTTTAGGATTCCTTAACTGGGTATACTCAAGGAGTGTAGCAGCACTTCTCCATACAGGATTTCAGCTGTGTCAACCCTCAAGAGCTAAGGAGACCCAAATATGTAGCTCCCTATCCTTCATCTCAGTATGAGAGCGACCCAGAATGCATTGCATTATGCTGTAAGATGTTCCAAGGCTATTTTTATCCATCAGAAGTATACTACTTGAGTAACAAAACCAAACAGTTCTTCAGGCTTCAAGTTTCTCTCATTTTATCTTACTGCATTTTTAGAGAAAAAGACACTGCCAAATAGCATACATATTCTCATTTTTAAAAATCTTTGAAAAAACTATTTTTGCCCTACAAGTATTTTTTTACAGCTCCTTTTTCCAAATTCTGTCCATTTCTCAGCAACTTTTGTGAGCTGTATTCCCTGATATATTTTAGCACACTAACTGTGTTCTCTCTAGTGCTTCTTCCTATTCATATGTTTGTTTATCTTTTTTTCCTCCCTTACCTGCCAAAACTGCAAAGAGAAGTTATTTGGGTAGATTGATGGTCTAACTGAGGCACACCTGAAATTTGAAATGAATATGAACTGAGGTACACCTGAATATGAAAGAGGCTTTAGACCTCTCAGGAATTACAAGCCTCCCACTTTCTCTGTGAGCCTTCTGTCTTCTCTACACAAGACCATGCCCACAGCTGCAGATGCAGTTTATCTTCGTGGTTACACCTGCAAAGAGTTACTTCTGGAGTTAAGTTTCTTCCACAGAACCTTCTTGACACCCACAAGCAGCTCTTTTTTGTGACCACACAGGAGAAAAGACAAATGTCTTCATATGCTTTCAAACTCCAGCATGCTGGTACATGGTTTAATACTGGCCTACAAGTCAGCCATGTTTTAATACAAAACATGTTGAGCATTATTGCACAACTCTAACTGAGAAATACATTAGAAATAGTGTCAGTGAAGACCTGGGGAAGGACCATAGGGTCAGTGGTGTGTGTATTTTATAATGTTTGCATAACACTGAGCAGTGTTTGGTAGATGCTGGCCAAGGCCCAGCATAGTGTGGCACCTTGCACCTCTTTGGACTAGCCACAGAATATTTTTCATTTTCAAGCATCTTATCACATAATCAGGATCTTATAGTTTGGAAATGAAGCTCCAGGCCTTTGGAGGTGAGAAATTCTTTAGGTACCTGCCCATATTTGCCTACATGCCATGTGGACCATGCTCTTGTGTGGTTTGGGTCATATTCATAAATTACTAGTTAATGTTAGGGATATTGCTTGGTTTTGTCTAAGAAATGTCAAAATAAGTATTGCAACTACCCAAGAATGTTCAAGATAATGAGAATTAGTTATAACAAGGGAAAGAACATCACAGAAAGTAGCAAAGGTGTCATTCTGTATTTGTTAATTGTTTCCATGAGACAGTACTGGAAGTACTCTCATGGCTTCAGTATAGAGCCCAAATACTAGATTAAGCTTGAGGTCAGTATTTTAAAAAACAAATTTCTCAGGCAAAAATCACTAGCAAATACAGAGCACAGCAAACTGCAAAAGCCAACAGCAATCTTTAACATGTACAGCAAAATACCCAAGCACAGTGCAGAACAAATAAATATTGAGAGCAGATGAATCAATATTGTGACCTGAAATCATTAACAGACAAAAATGCCTCGTAGTATGCTCTGCTCAATCGGTTATCATCTCAAACCCTTCGAACCAGAGTGCCTGAAAGGACTATCATGGTTTAACCCCAGCCAGCAACTAAGCCCTACACAGCCCCTGGATCATTCCTCTGCCCCCAAAAGGGTTGGAGGGGGAGGAAGATAGGGGTGTGAAGAAAAGATTTAGAAGAGTGAGAAGTGAGAAAACTCATGGTTTGAGAAAGCAGTAGCTTAATAATTGAAATAAAATAGTAATAATAACAAATTATGGTGAAAAGGAAAATAACAAACCATGCAAACAGACAATTTCTCACCACTAACAACCTGATGCCCAGCCAGTCCCCAGTCAGTGGCTCCCCAACCAACCTTCCCCTTTGTTTTAAATGCTGAGTAACACTGTATGGTCTTGAGTATCCCTTGGGTCAGCTGCCCCATCTGCTTCTCTTTCCCAATGTCTTCTGCACCCCCAGACTTCTCAATGCTGGGGGGGGTGAAAAGGCTTGACTCTTGTTCCAGCACAGTCCAGCAATAACAAAAACATCCCTTTATTATCAACCCTGTGTTCAGCACAAATCCAAACGCAGCCCCAGAGCAGCCACTCTGAAGAAAACTATCTACCAGCCAAAACCAGCACAATTTCATATTCTGAATTTTTATGAACATAATGAGAAGTGTCATCTTGAAAATGTCAAAGAATATTTTTTTATACACAATGTAAAGGTATGTAATTAATACACAGATAAAAGTTGGCAATGAGCACAAAACATAGAAAGTATGGGCAAATTGAGACCTTTTGCCCTTGCTTTTGTGTGTGTGCACATGTGTGTGTGTTTCTAGTAGAATTAGAGAAAAAATTTATATTTTCTATATTTTACAGCAATATCACAAGGCGCAGGATAATCTTAGCCATTTGATCTGTAAGCAAATACAGAATCACAGAACCAACTAGGTTGAAAAAAGTTTTTGAGATCATCAAGTCCAACCTAACACACCTTATCAACCAGACCATGGCACAGAGTGCCACATCCAGACTTTCCTTAAACACTTCCAGGGACAGTGACTCCACCTCCTCCCTGGGCAGCCCATTCCAATAGACAATCACCCTTCCTGTGAAGAAATTCCTCCTAATGTCCAACGTGAGCCTCTCCTGGTGCATCTTATGGCTGTGTCCTCATGTCCTGTCTCTGGTTGCCTGGGAGAAGAAACTGGGCCTCATTGGGGTGCAGCCTCCTTTCAGGGAGGTGTAGAGAGTGATAAGGACTCCCCTGAGCCTTTCAGCCTTTTGTAGGTACCTTGCTCAAATGATGTCATCATAGTGCATTGTGACAGACTCTACTGTTTCCACATGGCTAGGGAGGCAATCCAAAAGGTCTCACTTTATCCTCAATTACACCTGTGGGTAGTTTGATACAGCAAAGGCAACACGGCCTGTATTCTTCCGTAACGCTGTCAGGGGACAGCACGTGCAGATGAGAAATGTGTCCCAAAATTGAGGGCCAGGCTTTGGGATTGTTCATTTCCTCTTCATGGTCACTTCACACTTCTCAAGGAGATAGTTATCACAGCAGGACTGCATCGTACCCTTACAAATTACCATCAAAATTCAGCCAAAAAAACCATAGCTGACTAAAAAAAATAGAAAACAGTATAATACTACAACTATTGAGGACATGCCTTTCAAACCCATGAGAGATTAATTTCCCATAGATGTGCTTTAACTGTGTGTCCTCAGCTTTGTTTCTATCACATTTCCTGATTCTGTTGTCTGAATTGCAGAAGCATTGAGGTAAAATATAACACCAAACTGGGACACTACATTAACTATTGGATGTGAAGAACTCTGAAAATATACTAAAGTTAGCCAAAATTGTCAGTAAATAAAAATTGTCTTAAGGATAAGACATAATTCATAAGTAACTATGAAGGTGCAGGTCAAGCACAGACCTAGAGAAAATAAAACAAAGTAAAATATATATATATTTTTTTTCACTAAAAGAATTTCCAATCCTTTCTCATCACAGGGGATTGCTGAGACAAAAGATAGCAGTGGCTTGTATTCCCATAAAAGCATATCAAACACATACACATATGGAGTAGGTTAAGGCTGTGCAGGCAGCCTCCATTTTAACTCCTCATAAATCTGAGACTGGAGCTTTTCCAGCCTCAGGAATGTGCTTTTAACAGCCTGGCCCATGGACGTGCATGCAGGTTATTTATGTTACCTGTGAAGGGAGCATATATGATCTCCAGCTCCAACATAACCATGGTACTGTCAGGCATTTACAAGCCCTGGAGCAATATGTAACATTTTATACAGAGCTGTTTGGAGCATTCCAGGGAATTCCTATGCATGCATGCACGTGGATTCCTGTATATACACACACACACACACATACATGCACTGGTAGATGTTTTTAAATCACAAACCATTAAACTACATTTAATAGGATAATTAAAATGGTATCAATAGTCAGGCTGCAGTTATTAGAAATAAAATTTAACAGTCAAATTTTTCCATTTCTTGAATTATCCAGAATATCTTTCTTGGTATACTGCTAAAATCAGAGGTCCCTGATTTTGTCAGGTACTTGTGACAATTTTATCTGCTAAAGGCCTGATTATTGTTTGCTTAAAAAACATCCTTGAATTTGAAGTTCACTTCTCATAATGAATCACTAGATTTGATTTTATATCATCAGTCATCTAATTGTTATTTACCTGTTCAGTTCTCAGGCTATGTTTAAAATGTCAAACAGCAATAATGAGCAGGACCAGTGCTTCAGGGCACTAGACAAAGCAGTTAAAGGTCAGTTTAGATTAAAGATTGTTCCACGCTTCGCCGTGTATTTGTACATTCATACACACACAAACTCAGTTTATAAAATTCATATCAGAATTTTAGGCAAGTCCTGAACTTCTTAAAAGAAACCTTCAGGGACTGAAACAGGTGCATTTTTTCATAGGGAGGTTTGAATGAAAAATATATAAACTCCTCTCATTTTAAATTATACTACACAACACCACATGGCAAAGCACAGAGTTTAATTTGAAGAGCTCAGAATTTATAACAACCTATATTGATCTGAACAGAATGGTATTCTGGGGCATCCTTTGTACATTTGATATGTTTTTCCTGACTGTACCTCTATGGAAATTAAGGTTTTTTTCCATGAAGTCCTCACCAACCCAGTTTTATCTTTGCCCCATTTTGTCTCAGAGTAATTGAAAGTAGTCCACCCCTATAGCATATGTTTTTTTAATTGCTGAGGTAAAAAACAATTTAAAAGTGTTGAGTTCATTCATTAATTTATGGACTAACTTCCAGAATACTGAAATAAACCATGATTCTTCCCTTAATAATAATCCAAGAGGATGTCTTTGCCCAGCTTGTCAAATGTGATGTTCTTGTTTTGTATCTTCTAGAAGACATAGAACATATATGCAGAAAGTGCTATTTTCCACAGTTGATGTGCAAGTCCAGATATGAAAAAAAGAAAACAAATATTCATTTTATCATTTGACATATATTGTTACTACTAATCATCCTATGCTACAATAATATTATGAGTTGGAATCAAATATTTTCTAACCTGATTGATATTTTGTATTCTAATCTGTTTGGGTTTTTTTTTTCTAACCCAGGAAGAAAATTTTTTTTAACAGCCTCCAAAATTCATAGAAAGAGAAGGCACAGATCCTGAAAATCAAATTGTTGCACCAATATGACAGAAGCTTGGATGGTGCTGGAGGTGAAATATAGGCCTAGCTTCAGACTCTGAACACATCTTGGTTCATCTCCTTATGTTTCTTTGTTGCCATAAGATGAGAGAAAAAGGACTTTATTTCGAGGTTCATTTAACCACAGAACTAATACCTCAAAAAAAGATGCCTCATGGTATGGTATAGACCTAATTTTTTCCACTGATCCTGCAGGAAGTTTTAGGCAATCAGTTTCATTCTAGAAATCTCAGCTGATGTAAAATCTGTTTACTCAAGAAGGAGGAATAAGCCAAAATACTGATACAGATATTTCGAGCAAGCTCTCTCTGTCAATTAAAAAATAAAATTGGAAGATAAACTAGCAGCAGTGGGAATACCAGTGATAATGATTTTCCCATTTGAGTCCCAGATTCCTTGTTATGAACTGAAAAAACCTCCAAATTAAGTATAAATATTACATAATCCTCGTGCTCTCTTTGTCTGGATTCCTCTATAAAAAGTGGCATGCAAGAGGTGTAGGTGAAAAATGAGTTGAAATTATACATTGCATCACTGGTAAGAGCAACTTAACTGACATCATATGGATTAAGGGTAGAAACTTAAAAGTTATTTTCAAATGGAAAAACTGTATTCCAATAATGTTTGGTGTGGCTTTTATAGTTTGTAAAGTGAGGCGTCTGTCAGACAAAAATCTGGCTAATCCTGACAGATCTCACTTCAGCAGTAAGAAATGTACTGGCAGCTGGGAGATGCCAGAGCAGTGTTAACCCCGTGGCATAAAATGACAGCAAGGCAGCTTGTCCTGTTTGGGTTATCTGAGGGGTTAACAAATAACAGATAAGCTCTTGGGGAGGATGAGATACCCTGCTATGCTTTTGAACAAATCAAAGAGGAGATTGTTCATGCAGTAGCTCTTGGATGGTTCAGGACAGGACAGGATGAGAAAAATGTGCTTTACACAGCAGCCAGGGAGAATGGCCCTTCCTGGTCCTTCCTTTCTGTGGTGTCTGTCAAAAAGTAGCCAGGGAGACCTGAGAGCAGCACCTAGGGTTCTGGAGCTGGGGATCCAAAGGATGCTGAGTGGCACTGTCACTGTCTGCAATAACAATCATGAGCAAGGTGTATGGACTGTTACAGATAAAGCAGTCATAGGCTGCAGGTGGGCAAAACCCAGTCATGGGCTGAATGAACTCCACAGACATCTTGGAGGGACAGCCACTGACTGTGGAAATGTTACCTGTGCTTGTGTCTATATGTATGTGTAAATATAGCGAGCAGGTATAGGATTTGGACATGGGGCAAATAGTATAGGATAAGGGGTGGGTAATGCCATGGTTCTGGCCACAATGGGGTTAATTTTTGCAGTGGCCAGGAGGGACATGCTTAGGCACAGAGGGTGTTTTACACAACCTCTGGTCGTTTTTTGGGGACAGGGAGGGGGTGGTTGAGCATGATGAAAGGAGAAGTCGGGTAACATCTGTTCCCTCTGTTATTGATATTGTAGCTGTTATTGTTGGTTTGCTTATTCCATTGCTATTTCCAGTAAAATGTTCTTGTCTCAAGCTGTAATCTTTGACTTCTGTGCCTTCAATTCTTCTCTCCAGCCCACGGCAGGGGAGAAGGAAAGGGGAAAAGGGAGCCTGGTTTGGAATGCTTTGGTGTGAACGTGAATTGGAGAATACCATTCATAAACCATAACAGTTATGTAACCTTGCTCTGTGTTCTGTCTCTATTATATGAGTATCATACAGTTGCAATCACCCGAAAAATAAAATCATAGAACAAATCAGTACCTTCAGGAAAGAAGCCATAAGCTTTCCTGAAATGTATCTTTGTAATTTCAACACATTACATTGTTACATCTTTTAAAGGCTTAGCTCATCAAGACACAATTAACTCACTGAGGATTTACCTGGTTTTGCAAAGGCTAGTTTACAACTGATAAAGTCTGTGAACCTGGAGAGTCTACGTTTTCACTTATGAATGATGGCAAAAAAAAAAGAAAAAGAAAAAATGTTTATCGCTCTGTTTTTATGCTGTTTGTTTGTGGGTTTGTTGAGGTTCTGTTTTGGGTCTGTGTTTTTTTAAGTGTGCTTCAAATTCCCAAGCTAGAATAAAATAAGTGGCAGCTTCTGCTACCTGCAGTGGTAGTGTTACATCACGAACACAAAGCCATCACACTGCCTGACACCATTCATAACAAGGGCAGTCTGTGCTGAGAGGCCCTAGAGTGAGTCTGAGGGTTGTGTCAGGCCTGGATTAACCTACACTGACAACTGCATGTAGAAAGCCAGTGAAATGTCTGTTTATACCCAGCGCAAGCACAGTCAGAGCCACACTGCTCAGGCATTAGCTTTTATAAATAATTAAACCTGTAAAAATTATTCTTTATTATCCTCAAAAGATAGTCAGTTTAGTATCCTTTCTGAAATTGGACACTATGTTATTTTGCCTTCAAAACAGTTGAAGAAACAAAGAAACATATTATTGTCATCCACATTCCAAAAAGGAGCAATGGGATGCCCTGCTCACCCCAGATTTCTGGAGAATAGGCCATCCTTCATTTAAACTAAATTTAATAAATTATTATGAGGAAATACTAGTACTCTTCTGAATAATAATAAATGAAAATATTATGTTTCAGCATAGACTACTTTTTTGTTCTTGATAAATATGCAGCATTAGCAACTACAAAGTCATTACATGTTTTATTGTTTTTGAAAGCTAAGGATCGAAGGCAGCCTCAAAATGACAAAGGAATCTGTTGAAAACCTTTCAAAGAGCAAAGATAGTGTCAGGTGCTTCTATCCATCATATAACTGATCAGGATGGTATTATAGCTGCTGACCCAGTTGCTAAATTAATCTTTAGAGTAAAATGCATTTATAATCAGTTAGAAGCCAAATTCTATAAGGGGAATTAATTATCCTTTATTAAGAAAGGATTGATGTCTTGACTCTTCATTTCTGGAGCCTGTTCATTTTTAACAAGGCTATTCTTTTTTACATGGAGGTTTATGTGATCATTTTCATCCTGGAATAGTATTTTTCAAAAATGTACAAACATTAGCAGTCCACAAAACAATGCATCACCTAAAGAGCAAGACTGGTAGAACCGCACCCATCTGAGAGGGGAACAGAGGAAGCATCTCCCTTAGAAGACTAAATACCCAAAGACATCTCTCCTTTTTGCCCATTTCAGAGGTGCAAGTGCCTCAGCCCAGATCCCAGTGGTTTAGTGACTAGGCACAGCTAATTCCAAAGCTCTGTGATTCCCAAAGCAAGGCTGCAGGTCTGACCCCAGCAAGCACACGGCCAGGCTGTGGCTGCAGCACCAGCTGTGGCACCAGCCCAGGTCTTTCCTTGGTATGGGTCTATGAGGTAACCTGTGAGATGTGCTGGGTGAAGAGCTCTGTGGAGGAGTGTGCCTACTCCTGAGCCTGGAAGTGCACAGCATGCAGTGGCTTCCAGGCTGCACCAGGATGAGACTAAAGCTGGGTGAATTTCTCCCCCCAATGCAGTAACTAGACTGTGAAAGCAGTCTGCTGTACTGGGACCTGATTTCAGGAGTATTTCTGAATTTTATCCAGCAGCTATTTAATAGCATACATAAGGAGTTCTGAAAAAGCCTATTACTCAAAGCCAAACCTGCAGTTTGCGGCCAAGATCTCCCTTTTGCTAGCTTAGAAAGTCATCGTTTGCCTGATGCCTCTCTTGGCCTCACAAACACTGCATTGCTTGCTGAAGAAAAGGCAGTTTCTACAGTAACAAGTGCTCACTGCTCAGCAGTTGGCAATATTCCCCAGGGCACGTGAAAGTCTCACCTCTGAATATCTTGCCTGGAGAATGAGCCAAGACCTCAACAAAGAAATGCAAAACTTCTGCAGAAGAATCTTCCCCCAGCAAGGTCTAAAGAGTTACTCTGTACAACATCAGTGTATTCTGATCTAAGCTGTCCTGAATCTACAACTCTTCTTCATACAAATAATTTGTTTGAAGTTTGTTTCCAGTGTTAAAATCTCCCCATGCATGACAAGTGAAGAATCAGGGCAAAATTACTCCAGGAATATACAAATCCAGCAGCTGAGTCCAACAGAAAAAATGTTTTCATAAGATTGTCAGCACCACTGTGCAAATGGTTGTTTAAATGTTAGGATATACAGGAGTTACTTTGCTGCCTCTCCACTTTCTTTGTAAAATAACTCCACAAATAATCTCCATCGTGATGCTTAAAAGCAGTTTATCTCCCACCCATATACCAGTTCTTTGATAGCATTTTGTCACACCCTTCAAAAAGGCTGTTTGCATTTGATATATGCAAATCCCAAATTGTTGGCTTTGTTCATATCACCTGCTTGGGGAAGTGTATGAAGTGTTGCATTCAAAAATGGAATATAAGCAGACATTTTCAGGTGCTGACTAGAATAAAAACAGACCAAAACTATTTTCTTCCAAAATATTCTACAGACACCATGCAGAATTAAGTCCTGATGTTCTCCTACATTTAAGTTACTAAAACATTAACTAATAACAATTGGCTGGGTCATTTCAAGTCAGGTGTATGTACAAAGAAGTTACTCAGCTATGCTGAGAACATAATTATCTCCATTTATTTCACTTTTAGGGAGTCTCATATCACCCCAGTGGTTTCTTTAAAGTGTAAGGAATAAACAGTAACTACTACATGCTTTGATAAGTAACATGGAATTTCATATTTGGATATTATATATTGATAACATATTTTATATCAATATGTGAACATTAAAGGACAAAACATCTATTGTAAATTTTAATGCATTATATATAGTGATCTATAGTGTAGAACAAAAAAGCAGTCAAAACCAGAAACAGTTCCTAACTCTCCACACTCAGGATTTTTGTTGTTCTTTCAATGTACAGTGTTCTGAGCACACCTCTGTGTATCCTCTGTCATTTTCTATAGTTTATCTTGGAAAAATATATTATAGCTGAATGTAAACAGAAATATAGTTTTATTAATATTTACTATCCAACCGTAAACTTAATTCTTTTGTAGAAGTGAGTTTTGGTTTTCCCCTTAGTTTGTTTCAAGTGCTCGCATTCAAGTTCCCTTTACCTGTCAAAGGGGCACAAATGAAGGGGTAGAAAATACATCTGCATCTTGTAGAGAAATTGCTACACTTCCATGAAACACAACACTGAAAACATGAAATACCCTACAGAATCCTACAACCCCAAAACAACAAAAGATAATTCAAAACTCAGTTGCCCAAGGAGAAAACAGCACAATGTTGTTGAACAGGATGAGTGTGAGAAAGGAGTGTGAAACTTTCAAATTAGCAAACTCATTCCATGACAATATACAACTGTAAAAATCTGGGAATTAATTTTTTGCAAAGACATTCATCTCCGTGACATCCCTTACAGATAAATCTTTAGACCTAAGAAGCCTGTGAAGCTGCCAATGTAATAAGCAGTTCCCTGCATACAGACTCTAAAAAATACCAGCTGGCTTTAGTTGTGTCATTCTTTAGAGCAAGGAGCTCTTCTACTATACAATTTTAGGTATTGACTAGCCCTCTGGCTCATAACAGCCTGTATTCTTCCAGGAGAAATCAGGCCCCAGCCACATGCTGCTCAACATTCAGAACACTAAAAATGCAACTGAAAAAGTGGCAATATAAATTGCTGTGTTCAGTGATCTTCAGTGACAGCTGACCCAGAATTCCTTGGATGCCTTTTATTTCAATATCTGGTGTGAGAAAAGATCATTGCATCCTGCTACTGATACTATCTCCATTAGAATCTTGATTCTGTGTGTGTTAGGAAGAGCCACTGGCAGAAACCCAGCACGCTGCAGGTGGATGTATTGTCTTCAAAACTCACCTCCACACAAGTGGCACTCGCCTCTGTTAGTATACCATATTTAAAATGTAATTAAAATCATGACACATCATCGAGCCCAATTACAAGAGGGTTTTTAGCTGTCACACCACAAACCCAACAGGCAAACCTGGCAAACTTGGCGTAGGGCACAACTCGCTGTTAGATTCTAGTTTACACAAGTGGACATCTGTTTGCTTTTTCCCAGGGTGCACATAACAAGGAAGATACTGGATTCCTGAGCAGTGTATTGGAGAAGTTTGCACAGGTCTTAAGCTGTTCGTAAGGTATCATAAGCCCCTGCACTTGCACTCTGTTTTTCTGCACCTTTTTATGTGTGTCAACATAAGAAAGGTTTGCACACAGAGAGTTAAGCACTGTGGTGACTTGGAGAGTTTTATGCATCACTAGATGCCTTACTCTGAGAAAATCCTGATCTGCTTGCCAAGGCTGCCCTTCTGGATACCAGGAGAGCATTCACAGATAAAATAAAGAATTCATAGAGCAGACTGCAGGTACAGAGAGATTGGAACCTCTGGCAGGACAAAATTGGCAGCTTTCTTGCCACAGCAGAACTACTCCGAAAAATCAAACACACATTAAAAGCTACATCATTGAAAATGTCACACTCAGTATGTTTGATCATGGACTGCAAATTAACACTAATGCTTCTGGATTCCTACATAAACACACCTAAACCTCTGCCTAGCAAGAACAGGAGCAATATTCCAGAGGGGAGGTGCCTGGACTGTAGGTAGGAAACACAAGGAAGCAAGAGTTATATTCATGCTTAGAAGAGACACATAATATTGAAGACTTAGCAAGTGCTACAGGTGAGTTTCTATCATGTGTTGTCACATATTTTTGGTAGACTAACATGGGAAGAAATAGCAGCAATTTATCCTTAATGATGCAAAAAGAATATAACCTGCCTAAAAGCAGAGTCATTGAAGTAAGCTTCAACAAAAACAAGACAAACAAAAAAATGAAACACCCAAAACCTCCTAAAAAAACAAAAAAACAAACCTCAAAACAAAAACAAAATCAGGAATGTCATTGTGATTCACTTTGAGTTCACAGAGAATTCTAATCAGAGTATCACACACACAGTGATACTTCAATCAATCCCCATAAGACTCATGGTGGGCATTTTAGGGCACTGAGTAATTGGCATAAAGGTTAAAAAATTAAATTGAAGAAAAACTAAAACACACAACTCCTCCCCACCCACCCCTCAATCCCCTGGCTGAAGGCAAATCCCAGAAGTGAAATAAAGCTATTATGTTTAGACTCAAAGCCTCCAGTACATCAGAGCTTGGTGAACTCGGTGGGTAAGGTTCAGAGCACAGGTCAGCTGACAGGCCTCCCTAGTACATTGAGAATAAAGAGAGCCATTAAATAAGACAAAAGACAGTTCCAAGACGCAGTTCCAGCACACACCATTTTGAGTGCACGCTGTTCCCTAAACCTAATTGCCTGAGAAAAGCAATAATGTGTTGAGATGGCCATTGCAGGGCCATGCAGCAACCTCACCATCCTGAGCCACCTCGGAATCCTGCAGCAGCAGCAGAGGGGAGACAAGGAGCAGCACAGCCAGCAATCAATCCTGCAGCTTGGCCTGATGTGCTCTTGCAGTAATGGGGAGCATAAAAAGACTTCTTGCACACTAATCTTGCACACTGTCTCTGGGCACACACATGACCACTTATTAAACAGCTGGATGGTAACATGATAAGCCAAACTGTATGATTTATTTAAGGTAAATAACACAAGTGGAGAGCTCTGAGGGGATATAAGCTCACTACTGTTAGCTTGGAAAGTTTGGTGACAGAAATTTACTTCTGTGATCATTGTGGGGGGAATTAGGTTTTTCCTTTTGTAATCTGATATAGTGGTTAAGACAGTTTGTTCATGGCACCGCAGCTCAGCTGCTTAAGACTCAGCCTGTTTAAGAGCTGGTTAAAAAGAAAATAAAGTAAACTCCTTTACTTGTGAATCCAAATGGCATGGTGTTGGTTCAACATGTGGAAACAGGCTGCACTTGCAGAACTCACTGTGTTGGATCAGAAGATTGTCACATCTGTTACCATAGGAACCACTTATTTTGATGGGGCAATACAAGAAAGAGATTGATGAGAGGGGAAAATCTAGAGAAAAGGTGGCATAAAAAAACACAATGAGGCACAGTCACTTGTTATTTTTGCGCTGGCCCAACTTGTACTGATATTTGAGAGCACAGATTGTTGGCAATGAAGATTTTACAGGAATGCATTTGATTACATACCCCAGGTGCTCACACCTGCACTCAAAGGCTGGAGGCAGGAATGCCCCAATACTGCCTAGGCAGGTGGACCTTCCTTCTACAGTCCACTGAAGTGCAGGTGGCATCTTTCCTCAAGTTTTACATTTGAATTCTGGATCACTTAGTAATGCATAATAGCTTTTTAGTAATTTCCAAACCAAACTTTTGAAGCCGAGGAATTTTTCATGTATACATCAGGTCATAACTCACTTTCTGGTCTAGAAGTTAAAAGGACTTGAAAGCTAAGTTGTTATGTTTTCATTCTCATTTTAACATGTACTAGGTCAATGCATCATGCAGATGAAGAAGTTAAGCCTGATAGTGGGAATTCAGCATTTCCATGCCAGTTTGTGAAATGTTTGCTGTGCACACTCCGTTTTTAAGTGACTGAACTCACAGCATTGGTGTGTCAGGAATCTACCTGGTGAGGTAAGGAAGGTGGAACAGCTGAAATAACACTGGAATCGTTTAAAACCTTGAAAATATCCTGCAGTTTATGTATATATGTATAGTATCTATGAGACAAAAACTGTACTCTTATCTCCATTTCCATTGAACTGAGTAGTAATTGGATAATTTAAAAGCTTAATTTAAAGAAATTCAATTAAAAATACATATTTCTCTTGTATGGACTATTAAAATAATACAACTTTCTAATACAATGGTTTTATAGTCATAATAGATAGCCTAATGAAAATTTTATATGTTTTTAATACAAGTTATTTTGATATTGTATGTGCTTTTTTGTTTCATTTATTTAATAACGGTGTAATTGAAGCATTTGGGGGGGTCTCAACAATCAAATATAATAAAGGAAGTTAAGTATGTGTAAGATAGAAAGCCCCTTACACATTCTTACTTTCTCTGTGCTTGAAGCAGTATTTAATTATGAGTTTGTTTACTTAATAGTTGATATAGAAGCAATAGATTTTAAAATACCCTTCTCTCCCTACTGCTTTCTCCATTCCAGTTACAATTAAGTACAGCCATCAGGAATCTTTGTGACACATCCATAAGCAAATTCAGATATTTCAGCAGTACTTAAAAAGCTGATATGCATGCTATGGAAATCTTGCTGTTTTTAAGCTCCATGTGGGGGATAACCTATGGGACTGATAATGGAAAATGGCATCTTTCATTGCTCGGCTGCCAGTTCAGCTCTCTGAGTTACCAGGGGCTGTAAGTTGTTACCATCAGCTGAAAACTCTGTTACTTGGTGATGTTTGTCCAGTCTCCCCTGGGCAAATGCTGCTGTAGCAAAAACACCCACATTTGGCTATTAATATGCACAGGATTTGTTAGCCTTACCACAGAGGAACAAGAACTTCACTCTTCTGCTCTCTCTCATCCTAAGATTATTTTTTTTTTCCATATCAAGGCTAGGCTATAGTTCTAAATATGACAAGTTATACTGTAGATCCCTATGGACTGTCTGCTCTCTGAATAAATCATAGAACTGCAATAAATATCCAGGGTTCTCAATCTGTTCCATATAAGAACCAAATTCATCAATTACATTCAAAGAAAGAGACCTAAATGGTGCTTCCATGTCAAAAGTTAAAAAATAAAAAGCAAAGTTTCACATGTTAATTTCATTGCTAAAATTATAAGTCATTTATCAAGTCTTATCTAATTTCAGAGAGTTGTTCTTCCCCACATTTAAGCATCAATAACTGAAACCTTGAGCAGCTCTATTTCTTAGGCTTTGTTCTTTCTCTACCCCTTTTTTTTAACCCATTTTTCACTAAGAGCTTGCAAAGAAAAACTACCATGTGCCCTGAGTTTTGAAGCAATACATATTTGCTTCCCAGTTAGAAACAAGCAATTTAATAATAACTGTAATGTTAAAGGCTTTTTTTCTTTACCTTAGGCTTACATACCAAAAACTGAATTAACTTGCTAGTGTTTACACTCAGCCTTTATTCAAACACACTGTCATGCTACACCCACTGGCAAAAGATGATTTTAAGCAACTTCAGTTGTGTATTATGGGTGCACACAGAGGAGAATACTGACTGTTAGGGGGCAGGTCTCCAAGTGTGTTAATTTGAAAGAGAAGAATATGAAATACAAGAATATGAAATACAAGAACATGAAATACAAGAGGTCTATTCTAGCTCCTTCAAAAAGCAAGTTTGAAAAATACACATTGCATTTTTTTATTAGCTGAGGGCAAAGCACTTTTATTTTTTTTTATACAGGTCTTTGATGCATAGCCTAATGCAGGCCTCAGCAAAAAGATAGCAAATCTTAGAATTTATTATTGTCAATAGTCTGCATGACCTTTACTTTAACTGCATCTTGGCTGTCAGTAATAATCCAAGGCTGCACTTTCAGTGATAGAATGAGAGATTTTGCATATTGAGTCTCCAGGTCTCCTTGAGAGCGCTCAGAAATCACAGTCATTTATTCCTATTGGCAGGGCAAGGTCTGTTAGGAAAGCTCATTCTTCTTTACTTGAAGATGAAGAGTGGAGAAACTCCATTTTTGCCCTGAATCGAGTACTAAATACTGTAGTTTTCTCAAATAAATCAACAAAGAGGCTTCTAGGTCCAGGGTCTGAAATCTTTTCTCATTCAGGGCACCTGTTCTTTAATGGTTCTCTTCACCTTTGCAACATACAATTTTAGCAGTAGATAAAATAGCGCTTTAACACAGACCTGGGGATTTTACATTCTAACCTTTCTTCATTTGTGGTTTGTTTTACCTGACAGGTTAGAGAGTTTGCAAGTTCAGAAGGAATCTAGCCAGGACAGGATTGCAAGGGCAATAATCATAAATAACAGGCTTGCCCTCTCCCTAGAGATATTTTTAAAACCAAAATTTACTTAAGCTGTATAAGACACATGTTTAGCTGTGAGATAAATAATAAGTAAATAAAAATGTCTCAGGCTAGGTGCAGATTACCCCAGGTAGTTCTTTGCTGCTTGAACTGCCTGGGCCAGTCAAAACCAGCCTGAAGGTACTGGGGTCCTGGCATGACAGGACATGCAACTGGTATGGCTTCCTGGATAGATAGTCCTGTTCAACAAGTACATAAAGACTTTCAGGACATACTGTGGGACACAAAGGAAGAAGGAAACAGGGTTTTTCACAGTGTCTGTAATAAAGATAGCATCTGAATATCATCTCTTCAATTCCTCCCTCCCCCCCGCACCACCGACAAGGTTTTGTATTGCTGGCACCACATAGGAGACTGTTCCTGATCTCCACAGGAGCTCTCTTCAGATCCATGAAGAGAAGAATTAGGGCTGGGGAAGGAAGGGATTCACCCTCAGAGACAGCAGCAGCATCCCGAGAAGAGTGCCTAGATTTAAGGTCCAACAAAGGCAGGTAGCTGTTCCCCTGCAGAGTGATTTACTGAAGCCCTCAGGGTTCTGCAGACACTCCATGATCTGTAACATAAGCTTAGTCCCAAATTCCACAATTTGGCATGAATTAATTCTTCCACTAGGGTAAATAAAAAACACCCCCAACTCTTCTCCTTTCATCACCATTTTATGGCAATTTATCACAAGAGAAATTCCAAAGGAAACAGCAGGCATGGGATGCTCCAGCTGCCTGGGTCTATCACAGTCATATTTCTAGTGAGATTATGACATTTTTTCCAAAAAAAGTTTACTCAGAGAAAGTGCAGTTTCAGGTCAACTGACACTATTTACAAATTCATTTAGCTCATTGGTCCAGTGAAGGAGTATCCATCTATATAAAGTGGCACACCGTCAACAGGAGAGACAGATAGCAAGTCCTACAGGCACAGCAAATATTTTCCTTTGGTGTCTGCTTAAAATACAGGACCCTAGAAAGCATTTATTTGGTTTGCCATTCTGAGCCTGGATACAGATTCTTCAAGACAAAATTGACTTTGTTCCATTCACAGAAAACATGCAGTATACTCCATAAGAAGGACAAAGGTGGCATTATTATATCTCAAGTTCTATCCCCTATAAAATTGGTCTGCAATTAGGATAGATTAATTCCTTAAAGCAATCTTTTTGTCCCTCTCCTTCATGCCCTAACATTGTTTAAAAAGCCTGCTTTGTATCATAGGGTTTGAAATTACTACAATAAGCACAAACTGAAGCATTGCACAACTTTCCTATTTTACTCTCTAATCACCCACAAAATATTTGACAGTAAAAAAAATCCAAAACAAAACAAAAATCCAGCAAATAATTGATTCTTGCTTGGCCTCACAATTGCTGGCAGAAATCCTTTTGTGCTTCCACACCTTCCTTCAGCTTCTTTGTTTGGCTTTCAGGAAGATTTTTGCCAAATCTGTCTCACTGACAGAGCTCTTACATAAGTCTCTGCAGAAGCATCTGGCATAGGGATGGTGAGCTGAGGAATCAACCAGGTTCCACCACGTGCTTTCTGCTGGCACCGTGGCATCTTGAAAAAAATCCTTGAAGAAATCCAAAGCAATTCTGTGATGCTGAAAACTCCAATAACATTGCCACAGCATAGCATCTGTGTAACAGGCTGAAACAGCTTCCTCCATTCAGCAAATGATCAGTTTGACACTGATTCCTGCAAGAATCGATCCTATTGAGTCCACTACACTGTTGTGGTTCTCTAGCAGGATCTAGGCACAAGTGACAAAAACAAACACCCCAACACTCTTGTACATCCCTGGGGTCTTTTAGTCACTGCTGTGATCTGCACAAACCATGCACCTGCATAGACAGCACAGAGAACTACTGGATTTTAGAGAATCTTGCAGAAATATTCAAATCTTTTACTGTTGGAGATGGTGGGTCTTTAACCAGTTTGGACTTAGAGTGTATGTGCAGGAAGGTCACAGAGTAAAAGCTCCTTTTATTCCAAGCCACATTTTACCCCTTTTTCCACATGGCCTGAATGATGGAATATATTAATTCTCTAACAGAATATTTTTCTGCTCTACGTGTAGAGTCATGTCATTAATAAAAATGTATGAATACACCAAAAGATATTGTTAGAATGTCAAATTATTTTGCCAATGGCCTGATGATCTCTTCAGAGATTTACTGAAGTTGTTATTTTTCCCTTACTGGCAGTGGGTTAGTTGTTTCCCCTCTGAGCAATAAAGAGGAAAACCTGGTGATGCAGTGTGTATAGTATCTGCTGCAGACAATATTTAATATTTTTGTCAGAGTATTTCATCACTTGACCAAAAGTTTGTAAAACATATATATGCATATTAATACTTTATTCCCATTTCAACCCTTTTGTGTTTAAACACACCACATGTCCCCAGTGTTTCCTGTTCATACAGCCTACATTTTTCTTTCAAGGGTCATCAAGATCCCGAGCCCATAATTCCTCTAGCAGAGAAGGACAAACATGACTCAGTAATCCACTTTACAATTGTGCTGTCCCAAATATAAACTCTGATCACCATTGCAAAACACATTTAAATCCCCTAGCATTGCCAATACCTCAGTATTTTCATTACCAGGTTACATTAGGAGAGAAATAAAATGTGTTAAAACTTGCCTTATACTCCTTTGTGAGCAGTCATTTTATTTACTGTAGAATGTAAAGAGATAATGAGGGGAAGGAGATGGTCCAAGCACCACATTTTCAACAAATTCAGACCACAGTAATTGTATTCTCCAGATTTATATCATTCCTGTAGCAGGGTGCAGCTACCTGTTGATGGCAGCTTGGGATGCCAGAGGTGAAGCTCAGTAATCAGATGAGAATGAAGTGGTCTCTAAGAGATGATAAACCAAACACCAAGACACAGCCAGTCAAAGAATTGAAAGAAATAAGTTAATCTTTGTAAAGTACTGTTAAAGAGTGATTTGTTTCACCATTGCTGGGGCCTGTAGAGAAAATCTGCAGGTGATTGCCTTTCTTGCTCTCTGTAGTTCCCTTTTTCCTCCTTTTTTGCTTTCTTCTTTACTCTTTTCTTTGATAGTGAATAAAAGTGAATTTTCATTTTGATTATCAACATTTGACCTCATTTGTGTCTCAGATTTGCTCTGAGTATATTCAAATAATCCACCTCTGCATTCATGCCTCAGGACATATTCCTGGATTGGGACAAATTTAATGTATTTTTATTCAATTTTAAGCAGTTTCTCTTATTATTAAAGATTTAAGGTTTCAGGAGAACATCGGCTTGGATTTCCTTCGGATATGTACATATTTTGTGCAAAATGTTAAAAAGTCAATGTTTCAAGGTAGAATTTGGACCTTTTTTTTTGAGGTCCTTTGCTGCTCCACAGGACCTTTCCCACCACTTTTCAGTGAGTGTAAGGCTGAGGTGGAAAAGGAGTTTGGAGAGAATACCACAGTATTCAATTTAAAAAATAAAAAGGAATGGCTCACACACCTTAAACCTGGCTTCAGATTGGCTGGATGCCCTCTTGTTGGATGGCAAAACTCTTGGCAGCTTTCCCTGCCTCTGGATGAAGGCTTTGCCTCTTGAAGAACACAGGGCATGCAGCTCCAAACAGCTGGTGGTGCTGGAGCAGCCCCTGTGAGGGAAGGTGTGGTGTCATGGCTCCCATGGATAATGAGTAATTCCAGGTGTGTCCAGCCAGGGCCATCAATGCCCTGGAGGGGCCTTCATGCCCCTAAATGGTCCATTTGAGGTTGGAAAATCCCAATGAAGCCGGTCTGACCAAGTGCACGTGAGGTGCCTGGCAGCTCTGTTCACTCAGGGGTGTCTGTGAGGCTTGGGGGGATCAGTGGCCTTGGGATGGGCAGTGCTGACACCTGGCCCTGCCAAGGGATGAGGGGATTTGTCCTGGAATTACAGAATGGTTTGGGTTGGAAGCTGAAATCAGCGGTCGCTTTCCAATGAACGAGCGGTTCAGAGACCCATCATGTTGACAAAAGCTGTTGGGGGAAAAAATCTTGATCCCTTTTTGTCCATGACTGAATCCTCCCCCTGAACAATGACAGTGCAACAGGTCAGGCTGCAGATGTGGGAATCACCTGGTTCTGGGTCATGAAAGTCAGGCTCAAAAAATCCACAAAGAGAAGTAGAATGGTGGTGACTAACTCGGTTGCAAAGGAGATGGATGTGGCCTCCTGCAGCATAACTTAAACCCATCTTTTTTGTGGGGAAGCAGGAGATTTAGGAAGAAAGGGAAGAAAAAACCCTTCTTTTTACAAAGCGAGTTGACTCTTTTTTAATGTGATTTTCAGCCACCAATGAGTTTTCCTTATCTTAATTCCTTAAAAAATAAAAAAGAAAGAGTCAGACGACTAAAATTTATAGACTGTACTAATCCTTAGAGTACAGATCCACTCTTTTGAAAACCATAAATACAGAGTTAAAGAACCACAGGAAATTAGTTCTCTGAGTTATGTTGATTGCTTTCAACACTCCAGTGTCTATCTACACAAGGAAGGAATACAATTTGAAGAAGACATCATAACATATCATAGTTAAAAAAAACATTATGCCTAATGTTTTTTTCTTATGGATTAAAAGGGTTTGAACCACTTAAGAGGAAAAAAAAACAAACCAAGAGCATGTCTGAAACATGGCACAAAGTATGCACACAGTAGAAATAATTGATTGGAATGCTCTGTTATCTGTCACTTTAAATCCCCCTCTCTAGAAGCAGCAAGGGAGCAAAACCCAAGAAAAGCAGCTACAGAAAAAGAGAGAAAGAAAACACACTGTGATTACAGTTATGAATTAATGGATTAGAAAATAAATATTTCAGTATTAATAGGCTGTCCTCAAACAGCATGAAAATAGGTAAGTAAATGACATTAGGAGAAAAGCATATTTGTAATCATATTTTGAAGGTATAAATCTCAGTGTAACCAAAATTATAAACAAAAACACTGTCAGAATTTAAAACATAAAAAGTTTGTTATGTTAAAGGCGTGGGTTTGTCAAATTGACTATTTATCAGATGCAAAAGAGGAAAATGGTCATTAACGTACTGTTCAACTCAGAATGCTGAAGTTTGAATAATTTTCCCAGCTGTATCTCAAGTATTTTATGGTTTCTGATGAACAGTTGGTGTTGTACTTGTAGTTGATCCAAAGTTTTCCCTTACTTAAAACAAGATAAACATCGTTTAGCTCAATCAATGTGAACTCTGACCTTTCTTGGCTCCAATTCAAATGTCCCTGTCCTGCAATGCACTTGCATTCAGCTCAGGGGCTGAACCAGGATAGTGGTTAGGAACCAGGACATCATGGAGTCATTGAGGCTGCATGTGGAGATCACCATACCCTCTCTGGAAAACCACTGAATAGGCTACAATGGGATGCTGAGTAACCTGATAGATATGTGTATTGATTTACAAATAACTCCTTGTAAGAGGTAGTCAAAATGCAAATTTTCTAAAGAAAGAAGGTGATGAAGTTCCTAAAGTTCCTATTGAAAAAAATGTAATGTAAGGGGCTATGCAAATCACCTTGTATTTGAAAATACATGAAGAAGCTGATTTATATCGCTGAAATAATAATTAATTATTAATTTACCCCAAAAAAGCAAAGCTATCTTTCTTCTTTTCCATATCAAAAAGACAAATAGCTTGGAGATTTGGATCATACACAGATTCTGCCTTGCAATATACATTCAAGGTTAATTTGAAAGCTAGCTACTGAGGATTTTCTTAGACAAATCTATATAGAAAGCTTTCAAAAGATGTTTTTAAAGGCTCCCTTAACTTGTCATGACTACAGGGCCTGCACAGGTCAGCCAAGGGGAACATAGCCAGGTGGCTATGGCAGTGTCAGAAATTTATCTCAATTTTATTACATAAAATAAATGATAGTTAGGAATGGAAAAATGTGCAGTTCTGCAGAGAGTAGAGCTTAAACCTAAATCTCTGTGCTAGTTTCAAGTTTGTATAGCCCTGATGAAGGGAACACAGTCTGGCATGTCAGGGTTTTCTGTATGACTGATAATGTTAAGAGATACTTCCTCATGGCTGGCTACCCAGGAACATTCAGCTTTAAAAGAAAAATAACACCTTGCATTTGCATATTCCTCTTATCTTAAAGTTGAAATAACTTAAATGGAATTTTGATGGTACGACACATTTATTATTTTCTATGCAGAAAGCACAAAGGCCTAGAAAGTAGGCTTTTTCTTCCCTAGTAGAAGACTAAAACTCAAATATTTCTCCTTTTTTCAGTACTCTGTCCCTTCTTGTCCTGATTTGCATTGTGACCAGAATGATATGCCAACATTCTCCTGATCAATGGCAGTCCTCGTTCCTGATACTGGCCTAATTTTTGGTAGTCCTTATCATACAGAATGATCACTGCTGTCACAGCTGAGCTTCAGGACTCTTGTAAGATACAGATTACTTACTGGAGCAATATTTAAAAGCACAATGTCCTAAATCAAAACAAGTGTCTGTAGGCTGCAATACATTCAATCCAGTGTACAGCGTTTTTGCTTTGTTGTTTTCATTCTCAGTGAATTGTTCAAAATTGTTCTTAGGTTTGAGAGCCTTTTTTGTTTGGTTGGTTATTGTTTGTTTTCTCTGATGGTTTTCTTTTCAATGGCTTTGTGAGATCAGTCTTTCATTGCTAGCACCTTTTTGTTTAACTTTGGTTAAATATTTCATATTTTAAATATAGCATGTTTATAATTATTTTTCAGTTCTGATTTGGAACAAATGTAGCTGAATGCATTATTCAAGAACAACATCTGATCTTATTTAATATCATGTAATGCTTTGCTTGTTCTTGCTCTTTTTTTTTTTCATGTAGAGGCAATATAGTATGCTTGCCAAATGTGTACAAGTACATTTCTCCCAAACAAGCTGTTCAGAAATGTTATTAGCCTAAATATCTTGTCCTGAATTTTTTAAAGCCTGTT
>VYXF01010863.1:765352-777611 GCA_013397295.1 Polioptila caerulea | reverse complement strand
ATTTTTTTTTTATTTTTTTTTTTTTGTGCATCAGTTATAGTAAGCTATTTCAGAAACAGCTCTGCAATAGAATGTACCAAAATATGATAAGGAAGAAGTTAACCTTCTAAGTTACCTTTTAAAGTGACCTTTTTTTCCTCCCTGATTTCTAAGCTGCTCACTGAGCTTGCTAGAATCTCTCTCTTAAATATCTCTAGGGTCTGACAACCAAATGTTTTCAAGTAGCTGGATGCCTAGGGATTTATGGTTCTGTGGCTTTCCAAGAGTATTTAGGTGTGTGCAGCAACTCCAAGGACAATCACCAAGAATCACACAATTGTGTCCTCCTGAAAATTCCACAAGATGCCTTTTTCCTTCCTTGAGAACTAAATTTCTTAGTTTGTCTTGTACAAGTTGTGATCCTGGCAGTAAAGTCATACTAGGCTTTCACCAGCCCAGGTCTGAGCAGCCCCAAGAGGAGTTAGGGCAGGTGGGTTTGTCTCAAAATAAGCTCCCTTCTGGGAATAGCCTAGATTTCTAATACTGAAAAAGTAAGCATTGTGTGTACAGAAACCACAAAGCTACTTGCTTCTCTGCTCTCTGTCTCCAGATTCTTAGTGCCGACTCATCCCCTTTCTCTCTCCTTTCTGGTTCAACCAGTGTTTTCTTCACTCAGTTGGCAATTACTGCTTCATCCTTGAGCCACTATTGGAGATGCTTTTAGTCACTAGCAATAATTTTTGGTAGACTCTTTGCCCTAGGAAGCATATGCATCATTTCATGTCAGATGCTAAGCTCCTTTGGGTATACAGGGTCTTACTTTGTCTCCATAAAAATGTGTTTTTTGGTTTCGTTTTTTTTTTTTTTTTTTCCCAAAATACCCCGTGGCCCTGTAAATACAGCTGGAAATACAATGCAGAATTTCAATACTAAGAATAGTGGTAGCATACTGGTAGAATTTTGCATTTCTAAGTGTGATTAAAGGGTCACTTCTTTTTGTGAAGAGAAACTACTGTGCCAAAAGCTTCTGTAGATACAGAGAATATGCTTTCTTTTCCAACCTTTTATATTTTCCTGTCCTTTTGTATCAGGCTGAGTCTACCTGGCAAATTTAAAGCCCATTGTAAATGCAGATCATTTGTTTTCTCTTTGTAAGGAGGAGAGTTGTATGTTTGTCCGTGAGGCTAAATACTGGCCTGTAAAAATCATTCAAGTTAAAAAAAAGATGGGTCTGAATATCATGAGCCTGGAACATCTGTGGCCATATCCAAAGCTAATTTTTTTAATTAGGTGAAATAGCAAATGGGATGTGCAGCCAGTAACCTTCCTTAACATATCCTAATGCTTTATATCCTATGTGTTCTTTCCCCTCTGTTGACAGTAATTTGGATTGGCTGTGGGATGCAATGTACAAATAAACATGCAATCACAACACACGGTGTGTAAATCTGCTTATAAAAGCTGCTGATCAAAGAGATATCTAAGTTAACATTTTTTATCCAGCTCATGTGAATAACCTGTTGGTGGGAAGTGCACCTCACAACACCGAGGGTACTTAAATAATGTAATCCCAAGCACATTTCTGTTTGAATTTTCTCCCAGATAAATGACCAGGTATGTAATACAGTGAGGGAAGTGTTCTGGTAAAACAGATTATGTTTTTAAATAATTCTGAAGTTGTTACTTGCTTCACTTAACAAGCAATCTGCTGTGAAATGTTAAGACCTTAAAGTTGGGTTAATTAGGTGTGTAGATCACACGACACAGAAAAAACAGCTCGATGTGTTTACTTCTGAGTCTCAGATTTATGCTGTGTGCAGTAGTCACTGGATTCTGAAATGTTGACTTGATGATTATTATCCACCATTATACCACTATTTGTTTTGCTCAGTATTTCTTTCTGTAAACTAATTTGGTACAATGTTTGGAGAAGAGAGACACAAAAGAAGTGCAAGCACAGTAAAGCTAAGTTGTTTAAATTTAGAACTGGCTGGGAAATTTTCATTTTTCTTTCATTAGAAAAATGATGGTTTGTAGAAAACAAAAATTATTCATTCAATTCAAACAATCACCTACTAAGGAAAGAATAAGAAAGGCTTTAAAAGCTATTAAAATACCAAACATCTTAAAAGTAAAAGGGCTATGTGCAGGTCAAGACCTCCTCCAGCATTTTCAATTAAAACGTAGTCAATCCATAATTAAGAAATAAAGGTTAAGAATTTAAAAATTATTTCTAAAATTACAAAAGCTTAGATTGGTCTGATTAAACCCATGAAATTCTAAATTAAAGAACATGAAAAAAAACGTTTATCAGCTTTTACCAGTTCTAGGTATGAAGGAATAAAAATATCAAGGGAAGTATCATGTGGTAGAAGAATGTTTGTCTTGCATATAGCACTCCCAAACGAGCCTAATGGTGTTTATAAATTGGAGCAAACAGGGAGTGGCTCAAGGTCTGGCTCAAGCTCTGCACCAGCTTTTGTATTAGACTGTCTTCCATTTACTGCACAGAGAATATTTCACTCAAGTGTCTGCAGTTCTGTATCCTGAGCACCCAGATTCGTCAAATTTTGTTTCTCCTTTTTCATTACTAAACTTCCTTGGTTTAGGATAACAGATTCAGAAGCTGTCTTTTCGGTCCCTTTGTGCTGTAACCCAGGAACAAGTATTCCAGAGAGCGTGCATCTGAGCATCCGAGCTGGTGCATCTGCACTACAGCTGGGCTCTACATTTCCATGCCTCCTTCCAACACGTGGGGAGAGCTGGGACTGCAGAACAGAAATCCAACATGGCTATTTTCCAGTGGCGCCATGCCCAGGACCTGACAGCACTAAGCTGCTTGGCAGAGGATTCCAATTTCATTGGAGTCAGGCCTGGCCTTAAAACCAGGGAGCTGATCGCTTATCTCCACCATCTCACTGGCTCCAAGACTTAGTCATGGCAAAAGGGAATGTGACATCCCCTTTTTCCATGAGTCTGATCAATCATGATTAACTCTGCTAATTAGGCTTGGGCTGCAGAGCTGTAACACTGGTGTAAATGATCAGAACCAGACCCATTTGGCCATTTTGGTCCCAATTTTCTTTTGCGCAAATGTAATTTCACATTGCTTATTTAACATGCTGCTCTCTATGCTGTCAAAACATGAAAAATGTCCTAGCATATTAGAGATGTAAAGCTGACTTGAATTAAAAAGTAAATAAATTTCAAAAAAAAAACCCTCCCAAGTCTAAGAAATAAATCTTGTAAATCTTTACTCTTTTGGACCTCTTGCTTGTACAGTATTTAGAGTAATTCGTGTAGACAATAATTTACAGGCTCAAACTCCATTGCTTCAACCTCTCATTCTGATCAGGGGAGGGAGCAAAGCATTTCTGTGATGAACATGCTAATCTTTGGGACAAAATATGCAACAAGCACCCTTGTGAAAAATTCCTTGATGTTATTGATGCCTTCCATTTTATTTCAGTGTATTGTACTCTCACAGTAAATTCACTTATATTTCCTGATTTACTTAGGATATTGTATTCAGTCAAAGAAAGCCACATGATGAATTTCCCCAAACATATTATGCAGAGAGCATTCCTCAGAGTTAAACAGGGAGAGTCACTGATTTTGTTTGCAAGGATTACCAGTAAAGAACCACAAGGCAAAATTAGCAGTCAGTAGATGTGACTGAGGGCATCTGTTGACTACAATCAGACTACAGAACTCAATCAGATGGATACAGTTCTAGGCACCTGAAACATGCACATGATTAAGGGTCTCCTGTTAAGGGTTTTACCTTATACACTTCTTTATAGGAAACAAACACTACAAACTTTGAAGATCAATAATAAATCAGTCATTAATACAGAAGGTTATTCTGCAATCTGTTTCACTAGCTGCTGTCTTATTCTTTCTACACAAAGAGAAATGCTGGTGATTTTCTTACCACTCTTTCAATACCAATGTTTCCTCTGAATTGCCTGAATTTTCTTTGGGAAGTCATGGTTCCTGTTCTGGTAAGAGGATAATCCTGTAAAAGTGAAGCTTTGCACTGGTGAATTCATATGAAACAAGAAGTAAAAGTGGGGAGAGAACACTGGTGTATAATGGTCATTGGGGACTAAATTAAATGATAGCAAATTTAAGTGATAGTGGTTTAATTTCAGTTTTTACAAGGTGAAATAATAACTGTACCACTAGGGAAGTCTGCATTCCTCAGAAGCAACTGCATTCTTTGACAAATTATAATGATGGAATTAGCCAAGGGTATCAGAACTGTTCAGAATAACTGAAGGGCACTGCAAACAACACATGCTTTTCTTTCACAACTTGGCAGTTTTTATGGGTAAGTCAGCTACCTTCATAAGTTTAAGACTTGTTTGCTTGGTTTCTATGCCAAGGTAATATTTGTAGAAATCCTGTAAATTTTCAAAGGGAAAATTTATTTTATCACTTCTGTTCTACCTTTGACGTAAATTGGCGGTGTTGCAATTTTCATAAGTCACATTTTATGGATTACGATGCACAAACAACTTCCATGCATATTGGATACAAACATAAAAATAAAGATAAAAAAATTAGTGTACATGCTCAAAATGGTTGGGGACAAGGTGGAAGAGAATTGGAAAGAAAAGGAGGAATGGAAAGGATGAAAATTTCAGTTCTTTGGTCATTCTGCTCACTCCAAAATGTGTTTTCCTGTGAATTTCTCAAAGCTGTTTTTCTATTGATGTAGATTGCTTTTTTCATGAATCATTCAAAACCTGCCTTTTGAAGAAGTGGATATGCATATTTTAATGCATACAATGAATTGTATCTTATATTAGAATAGCAAATTATTTCAGCTTTTCCCTCTACTAGTGTAAAAAAGTGGAAAATCAGATGACTAATTATATTAAAAGGAAAATGAGAAACAAACAAAAAAAGACTAAAATAAAATGCAGTCAGGAATTTGTTTCATTAGTATCTTAGTAAACTTCTGCAGATTTTAATGTGTTATTCTCTATTAATCTTATTTTCTATTAATGAAAATGTTTCAATGAGAGAAAATGGAACTAATCCTGCAGATAAGAACTGAAGTCCTGAGTATGAGTATTTCCTTACATTCTTTTTTTTTCCCCCCTTTCTTATTTCTGCATTTTATCACCATGGCAAGAACTTTAATTCTAGAGATGAAGGCGCAAGAATAAACAGTAAAATAGCTGCTATTTTTGATCTTGTAATAGATTTCCTATGTGGACAAGTCATATATGATCTGATTCAGCAACATTGACCTACACAGTGTTCACATCACTAATTCCATCAACATTAACAGAGCTGCTCCTGCACATAGGAGTTGTTGTAAGGGTACAAAACCATGCTATAATTCTTTTGTACCCCCTTTTCCTGACTTCTTGGAATAAGAGTATGGCTGCATTAAATTTTTCCAATTTTTAATAGACTGGGTGTTTGGTTGAAGTGCATTTTTGTCAGTATTTTGTTTCATAAAATGGAACAATGGGTCATGACATTTATGGGTTTAGAATTTTTGTTTAAGAACAGTGTAGATAATAGCACAAAAAATGATAGTGCTGATTTCCAGCTTTCTGGAATTAAATAGCTGTTATTGCCTCAAACCCTTAGTTCCTGTTCGAATTCCCTCAGAAATATTATCTTATTTTGCTGCAGGAAACAAAACTGTACTATATTAAGAAAGCAAAGTCTTGTGTCTTCCTTTTAAAACAACACTTCCCCAAACTCTTGTTTGTGAACATAAAATGCAGCTTTCCACATTTTTTTTTTTTAAATCATTATGGTTTGGTTTTTTTTAGTTACATGACTTTTCTAACATGCAAAATAAACCTACGTGCAAATACCTTCAGAAATAAAATCCCTGCATGTACAGTATGAAAAAAAAAGATAAAAGATCTCTCAGGAGTAAAGTAACTGAAAGGCATCATGGGATCACTTCAGGTTTTTTGTTTTCTTGTATTTTGAAAGTGTGACATTTTGAAAGGAATGGCAGTGAATGAACTATCAGATAAAGGGATGACTTCACCATGCAATGAGAGTACTCATTGTATTCAGAAAAAGAAAACATTTTTTTCTCTTTTTTTTTTTTTTTAAGGGTGGCCAATCTTTGTTATTTAAAGAACCCTCTTCAATTTTGGAAGATAAGTGCAGCGCTTATCCATTTTTCTACCTCTGATTGGGAACTGGCCAGCCACAATTTGAAGGGTTAGGAAAGATTTTAAATAAAGTAAAATGAAGAAGTGTCTATTTCTTTTTAAATGCTTCTATTCTTTTTTTTTGTTATACATTATACATCAGAGTGATATTTGAAGGCAGATTTATTACACACCCCGGCAGAATGCTTTGTACATTTATAATGCAAAGCTTTTATCTAAAGTTCAGAGCATTATTTTAGAAAGAAGGTGCATCGTATCTGTGAGACAGGTTCTATTTCTATTGAAAGGTGTCCATAGGAATTGAAAATGTGTGGTAAAACTGATAGTCAAGGAAGAGCTGAAAATGAAATCTGTATCATTTGCTCACTGCAATGTTGCATTTTGAGCCTTACTCTCCTGATCTAATTGAAGAAATTCCCGCTCATTGCAGGGAGGCTGGACTAGATGACCTTTAAAGGTTCCTTCCAACCCAAAGCTGTTCTATAAGAATCAAGTCTGACTGCTTGGTCTGAGAGTTATGCATAATTTAATACAGTAAAACTAATTTATATTGTAGCCAAATATTGAATCTGTTAGAATTTGGAAATCATAGAATACCTTGAGTTGGAAGGCGCCCACAAGGATCATTAAAGTCCAGCTCCAGGCCCTGCACAGGACAGCCCCAAGAATCACAGTAAAATGGTCTTTAAAATATTTAAGCTCATTCTAGTTGAAATTATTTCCCAACCATGCCCTTAGAACATGAAAAATTGCTATTGTAAGGAAAGAGTTCTGTTCATGAGAGGAGACTAAGTCAGTTTTTAATCCTATATTGACAATTAAAGACCAGAATTTCCAGAAATAAAAACATTTGTACAATTTGTACAATCAATTTCCATAATTTAAAATGGCAGGAAGTTTGCCACCATGTGACTTTGAAAATGGCATCAAATCTGCCTTCCCCCACACCTGTATTTTCAAATATCACTTGTCACTCTGTGTTTTATTTTCTGATGTTCCTTGAATAAATTTGAAGCAGCTTACAAAAACAGTTTTCCATCTGAGCCCTTCCCTCTGTGCCTACAGTCACTGCTGAAGAGCAGTCAGGCCATTGGCTTTGGGCTTGGAGTGCAGGGTGTTTTAGGGGGGTTATTGTGTAGTTCTTCTGCTGGGAATTCAGCACTGAACTGAGAAGCCACGCTGGGTTCTCAGAGCTCACCAGCTGTTCCAGTCTGCACAGGAATAAACATGGTGCTGGTGGAGTCATACCCTGCTGAGTAAAAAAGTGTGCAACTAAAGGGTTAAAAAAATTTTTATTAAATTTAGTCATCTTTATTGTTAATGTTGCCTTACCAAATAATTCATGAATGTTATTAAATCTAAAATTTTCTATGAATAATATTTCTTGAGGCAAAGCAAAAATTGTATTCAAAATCTATTTTTTCCACTAACACATTTAAATAGAAGTCACCTTTTTCTTTGTGTACTTCATGACCACTTGACACATCTTTAGAAAGTCACCCCTGTCCACAAAGAGATATAAAACATTTGTGTTAAAGCCAAATACAGTGATCTTAATCTGTGTTAAGGCTTTTATTAATGGAACTAAAAAATTATCAGTTTTTCATGTAGTGATTATTTCCATGGGACTATTTGTGAAGTCACCAACTGCTTGATATTTAAGTACCCTAATTTGGATTCCATGGCTGACCATCTTCTGTACCACAAACTGTGATAAGATTCCATGAATCCAAAATTCTGTAGGACACAAATGTATTCTCTTTTTTCCTGTCTCTCTCAGGCCAGCTGTCTTCTGTCAGGGCATACTGATGAGACAGGCAGGGGAATGCCCACCTTGGAAGTACTTCTGAGAGACCCTCACAGCTTCTGTCTTAGATTAGGTTTTGAATTTATTAGCTGTGGAATGATATCAGAATTTGGAGATTTTATCATGCATGCCATATGGCATGGAAACTCAGTAAAATTTGAAAAGCTGGGGTGTGTTGTCCGAAGCATTACCAGAGTCCACAACATGGACTTTAGCATTAAAAGAGTTTTAATAAACCCAAGTACTGATGTATTTATAAGAAAAACAGGTATATGAGATCACCAGGTAGTTACACAGGCACAGACATAGCAAACTTAAACAATTGGGACTCCAAGCCAGAAAACTTCAACCAGGGATACTGTCAAGTGCTTTGTGAGTGAGAAAAATTATCTGGTAGGGAAAAAAAATAACTAGACCTGTGATAATTCCTTGTAATAAGATTTTTTTACATGAGTAAGTGTCTTCCTGAAGGAAATGTAACCCAAACTTTATTTACCTTGATGGACCTGTTGCCTCTGTAATGTAAAAGGGATGGCTGGGATGGCCATAGCTGGTTCAGAGCAAAGGGCAGAGATAAACTTCCTACCACCTCCACTGATATTGGTGTCTTACTTTCCTTTTGATTTAGCCATAATGGATTTCTTTATTTTAGTGGAAGAAATACTTTCATTTTACTTTATGAAGATGGATAGATATATGCCCCTCTTAGTGTTCCTGGAACGTAGATGTTTTGATATTAAAGCCATTGCTAATTACACACCTATGAGATATTCCCCATATCTAGTGTAGTACATGGGATATAAACTAGCATCCATCTTTTAGGGAAATACTGGGATTGTTTTTCTTTGTTTATTTGGAAAACAAAAACAGTGGAAGAGCATAACACACACAGTGATAACAGAGCCATTGCTCCCCCACAAAGTCCTCTTAAGGTACTGAAAAGAATTTCTGATTGTTGTCACACCCACTCATGTAATACAGTTCACATCAGGTAAACGAATGTTCATCTTTCAGTAGCGCGTTTATGTCCTTCAGAAAGTTTCAGACTTGATTTGAAAGTTTCAAATCTCTATGTGATACAGATGGTTCAAATCCCATTGATAATTCAATGTCTGGTTAGCTCTAAAGTAGACCAAAGATCTGGTAATTAATGTCCTGAGAGATCTGAAAAAGCTTATGCACACATTTCTAAAAACACTCGTATTTGCTGTCAGTGTTCAAACACTTTCAGAAAACTGGACTGTGATTTTGAGCATATGTTTCTTGTTCCCTCATCAGTAATCAGACCAACTGAGGGCCACACGCTGGCCTGGAGTGAGGGTAGAAGGTAAAGCACTGATTAAGGGTTATAGTTGAGATGTAATCTGAACCACTGATGGGTCTTCATATCTGTTGCTCAGATAGATTTAGAAATAGAGGTGGATTTACAAAGCAAAATAATCAAATCCTTCATAAATGGAGTGAAGGTTTCCATCTAATCAGCTGTTTTTGCAGTATCTATGTAAACAGTACAGCTGCTTACATTTTAAATATAGAAAAAGTCAAAAGAACACAGCTCTAATAGTGAAAACTGCTCAGATTGATCTTACTTGTTACTGATATATGTGTTGTGTGCATAGATCTGTGGAGGAGCTCATCACTGTCAGCAAAGAAAAACATTCCTATGTTTTAGCCCCTTCCCCTCTTCCCCACACCAGGCATTGCCTTTAGACTCACAGTTCTTTGTGATATAAACTCAGAACAAGGATTTCCATAACTTGCAATTTCCAACAAAAGCTACCACATGGCAAAGCTACCACAAAGCATGGCAAAGATCAAACAGCATCTGTTATGAACAGGACCACAACCAATGGCAGTGAGAAAGAAATGGAGAAATAAAGAACAGCTCCATTTACGCCCACAGTCTGCATCTTCCAGTCCAACAGAAGGCATGGTTAGCAGACAAACACAGAATGCCTTCCAGGATGCTCTGCAGAATCCAGTCATACTGACAAAAAATGTTTATAGAACAGTGATCTAGTGGAGAAATGTTTACAGTACTTTGCTGAACAGAAAAAAGAAAGTCTTTCCATAAAGACTTCAGACTTTCACACCCTGACATGCACACACGAATCAGTAAGATTTGTAATAGGCAGAGTCTATAATATCAAAATTTCAAAGTCCCTGTGCTGTGCAGCTTGCTACTGGGAGACTTGTAGGGCCCAGGGTCAGATTCACAGAAAGGAGTTTAGGTTCACATTCCCTGAACTTCCCATTCAGGTCCATCTATCTTTAATGGAAATTAATAATTTAATCTCCACGTTACTAACACATTATCTCCTTCAAAAGGTACCAGTCCTAGCCCATGGGTCAGATCATAGTCTTTCATTTCATAATATATTAAGGCAGTAACAACAGTTATTTTTCCTATCCTAAAAGCTGATGACAATCATTTATGCCCAGATTATAAACTGTATCTTCATCTATGGCTTTTCTTATCATAATATATGAAAGTGGAAAAAACAGTCTGTACGTAATAAGTACGGTATGAAATTTCACAAGGTTCTTATTATTTTGGGTCATTATTCCTGGCATTGTATAGTTCTCTCTTTTAATTGCAGGAATATTTTTATTTAGTGTGGAGGGTTTTTCTTCACCTTTTCTTATTCTCATTGATGACTGAAAGTATTCTGATGTCTAAAATATAAAAATCGTTTGCAATCTTTTCAAAATTTTTATTTATATTAAAACCTACTATTTTCTGTTTATCACCCTCTTGGTCTTTCAGTCATTGAAAGGCTCGAGATTTAAGGTAGGTGTATGCACTTTTGAAATTAATATAACTGAGCAGAGCAGACCCTGATCTTTTCCCTGAAATTTGGTAATGTTTGTGCTATTGACACTGCATATCGTGTCTTTGTTCTTGTCCTTAGAGGATAACACTTCCCTTATCTTCCCAAATACAAATTTACTTCTGTACTTCCAGGTATATTTTTTCATTTTGCTTTGCTCTTGCTTGAAAATAAATCCCCTTAAAATTCTTTGTGAGGGAAAACTCTGAGGAAGCCCAGCTGGCTGGCAGCTGTGAGCCAGGGAAGCCTTTGATTCTCAGAATTAAGGACAATCTGATTTCCTTTGCTACACACACAAGAAGCTTTGGGTTCACAAAGAAAATATAGAAAGAAAGAAATGAAGGGAGCAAATAAACAGGCTTTCAAGTGTAGGAAGTTTCTGGTGAAGTGAACATTTGGCTATTTCTTGGCTCACTAGGCTAAATACGAAGGAGGTAAATTAGGTTAGGAGGAAACTTGTGACTTGGTCCTCTAAGTCAGCAGCCACAGTTCTGGACTGGAATGGAAAACTAATGAGTTTCAGATAGAAGCCTGTGCAACATAATTCCACTTGCACACTAGTCAATGTCTATTGAGTTTAAATATTCCTTGAAATGTTTTATTTTTAGATATTTCATTGATAGACAAAATTTTTCTTATAATAATTTAAAAAAAAAATTAAATCCTATGGTATGCCAACAAAAGGGTTACATTATTAAAATATTAGAACAATCCAGAACCTGAATATCTCAACTAAACTTTAATTTCGACAACAGAAGTATTTCTAAACCACAATGAATTTTGGTGTAGTCTGAGATCCTACATGGAGCCAGGTGGAAGAATGCAGGAGCAAATTATCTGCAGATGGCAACAGGGAGTGGACTTGAGTACATATAAAAAATTAGCCAAATTTACAGCATCTCTAGAATACTCATCTTTGTAATAATGAATGCAAAAATGTGTTGAATATTCAAAATGGGTAAATATGTAATTATACTAACAGTTCTGGCAAACACAGTTGTGGAGATTTTAAAGATTCACCTACTAGAAACTGGACATGAAGCCTTGATATTTCACTTTAGAGTACTCTTTCAAGCATTTCTTCAAGCTACTGAGTAATACATGTAGAAATGCAAGAACAGCTCCACCAGATCAAAGTAATGATAGCTACTGATTAAGAACAATAGGTGAAACTAGGCACCAGGGCCAAAAAATATTCAGCATCACAGTTCAGTGTTCACACAGTAGAAAGTAACGTGAAAATAAGGAGAAAAATGCCTGGATTCTGAAAAATGGACAGGATGCTGAAGGCAGAAAGAAAAAATTTCCCATAATCTCTGATTAACATTTTAATAGAATAAAAAACATGTTTCAAAGGACAGATTGTGTAGATGACACACCACAATGTGAAAAATGCTTTGCGATTACAGAATGTGGAGTTTTATTATCAGCCATTGAAGAAGAAACAAAGTCTGCACAGACTGTTCATCAGGACACCTGTTGGATCT
>VYXF01010863.1:630580-764916 GCA_013397295.1 Polioptila caerulea | reverse complement strand
ATTTTGGGTCATTATTCCTGGCATTGTATAGTTCTCCCTTTTAATTGCAGGAATATTTTTATTTAGTGTGGAGGGTTTTTCTTCACCTTTTCTTATTCTCATTGATGACTGAAAGTATTCTGATGTCTAAAATATAAAAATCGTTTGCAATCTTTTCAAAATTTTGATTTATATTCAAACCTACTATTTTCTTTTCTGTTTATCACCCTCTTGGTCTCTCAGTCATTGAAAGGCTCTAGATTTAAGGTATGTGTATGTACTTTTGAAATTAATATAACTGAGCAGAGCAGACCCTGATCTTTTCCCTGAAATTTGGTAATGTTTGTGCTATTGACACTGCATATCGTGTCTTTGTTCTTGTCCTTAGAGGATAACACTTCCCTTATCTTCCCAAATACAAATTTACTTCTGTACTTCCAGGTATATTTTTTCATTTTGCTTTGCTCTTGCTTGAAAATAAATCCCCTTAAAATTCTTTGTGAGGGAAAACTCTGAGGAAGCCCAGCTGGCTGGCAGCTGTGAGCCAGGGAAGCCTTTGATTCTCAGAATTAAGGACAATCTGATTTCCTTTGCTACACACACAAGCTTTGGGTTCACAAAGGAAATATAGAAAGAAAGAAATGAAAGGAGCAAATAAACAGGCTTTCAAGTGTAGGAAGTTTCTGGTGAAGTGAACATTTGGCTATTTCTTGGCTCACTAGGCTAAATACGAAGGAGGTAAATTAGGTTAGGAGGAAACTTGTGACTTGGTCCTCTAAGTCAGCAGCCACAGTTCTGGACTGGAATGGAAAACTAATGAGTTTCAGATAGAAGCCTGTGCAACATAATTCCACTTGCACACTAGTCAATGTCTATTGAGTTTAAATATTCCTTGAAATGTTTTATTTTTAGATATTTCATTGATAGACAAAATTTTTCTTATAATAATTTAAAAAAAAAATTAAATCCTATGGTATGCCAACAAAAGGGTTACATTATTAAAATATTAGAACAATCCAGAACCTGAATATCTCAACTAAACTTTAATTTCGACAACAGAAGTATTTCTAAACCACAATGAATTTTGGTGTAGTCTGAGATCCTACATGGAGCCAGGTGGAAGAATGCAGGAGCAAATTATCTGCAGATGGCAACAGGGAGTGGACTTGAGTACATATGAAAAATTAGCCAAATTTACAGCATCTCTAGAATACTCATCTTTGTAATAATGAATGCAAAAATGTGTTGAATATTCAAAATGGGTAAATATGTAATTATACTAACAGTTCTGACAAACATAGTTGTGGAGATTTTAAAGATTCACCTACTAGAAACTGGACATGAAGCCTTGATATTTCACTTTAGAGTACTCTTTCAAGCATTTCTTCAAACTACTGAGAAGTACATGAAGAAATACAAGAACAGCTCTACCAGATCAAAGTAATGATAGCTACTGATTAAGAACAATAGGTGAAACTAGGCACCAGGGCCAAAAAATATTCAGCATCACAGTTCAGTGTTCACACAGTAGAAAGTAACGTGAAAATAAGGAGAAAAATGCCTGGATTCTGAAAAATGGACAGGATGCTGAAGGCAGAAAGAAAAAATTTCCCATAATCTCTGATTAACATTTTAATAGAATAAAAAACATGTTTCAAAGGACAGATTGTGTAGATGACACACCACAATGTGAAAAATGCTTTGCGATTACAGAATGTGGAGTTTTATTATCAGCCATTGAAGAAGAAACAAAGTCTGCACAGACTGTTCATCAGGACACCTGTTGGATCTGTTACAGCACAGCTTAGCTCTGTAAGAGTGGCTGCCATTAAGAAAAATAAGGCTAAGTACAGGTCTAAGCCCACTTAGAAGGCATAGATTACATGTGAATGGAGAGATCCTGAGCTACTCATCCAGCACAAAAGTACTTTTACAAAGTTTTAACATGTACAGCTAGAAAAAACATCCAATGTCTTCGAAAGGTGTCCTGTGCTTGAGACTTTGTGGGTACCAATCCAGCTCCATCATGTACCTAGTGAATACTGAACCAGAAAATGGAATGAACCCTTCATGTGGAAGTATGTCTTTACATAATTCCATGCATAGAGATATCTACATTTGCCTATGAATGGTACTTACCCCGTTGGACAAAGTGGTTTTCATAGGGAGCACATCCCAGATCATATAATTAATGTGAAAATTCTGTAACAGATGTCAGTCAGGGAAAAGAAGCTATGTGGAAATAGAATCGATGGAGTTTTTGGAAACTGAAGCGTTTTTGCTAACATGAAGACAGTTTTGTGTTTTAAAAGATTTTGGCTTAGCATTGAAAATATATGAGGGACCTGTGAAGACATATGTGAGTCAATATACATAAAGAAACAACACAGATTTTATGTTTAGAGATAAGAAGAAACAGAGAACCTCAGCTTGGAAAACTCTGAAAGATTTTTTTTCCCCTGACTTCTGATCACTGTAGCAAATAATTATGTAAATCTGTGAAGAATTATGCAGAGAGCAATAACTGGAGAACTGACATCTAGAAACTGAAGACATGGGCTTTAAATTTACAGTGCAGACACACAGGCCACAACACACTTTATATACATAGGACAGTTTCCATTATTAGATGCTAATTTAAGGCACATTCCCCTGCCTGCCCCAAAACAAAAGGGATAACATAAATTTAAGGATAAAAGTGAAGCAGAATTAACAAATATATCTCAGGTATGAAGTCCAATAATGAAATTCAGAGCTAATATATTGTTGTTTTCTTCTCTTTTACTGTTTCATTTAAAGTGGCTAAAGAGGGCCTTCTAAGACATAAGCCCCTTCTTTTCCTGTTGTTTGCTCCCTTTGTTTGATCCTTACCTTTTACTGAGTATCAACCATTTCTCCATTCCTTCTATAACTCACAGTGTATGCATTCCCATGCTTCCCTGCAGGAAATACTTTAAAGACACAAACAATCCTATTGTTGTCAATATGCAAAAAGATAATGGTTATTCACCTTGATCACATGAGTAATCACAATGACTACTAAATCAAATTGCATAGACAAAGCTTGGCTCAATCTTTCATTGCTGATGGCTTGATCTTTATCATATCAGACAATACCTTAAGATCTCTAAGATGGGAGAGCTACTAAAATTGTATAAACTGTGTAAGAGTAAGAATGCAGAGGATATAAATAACCATCTACACTGTATTAGAAGAGTGGGATCTTGAAAACGCTCGAGAGAGTTTGCAGTATTTCATTCAGGCAGTTTTGGACTATTCACAAGATTTAGCTATAGACCTTACAAAAAAAACTATTTTCCATTTGTCTAAAAACCAAAGATGCTGGTGTTTTAATCAAGTGTTTTTTGTGTCAGTGGTTTTAACATGAAATATACTTCATGCTCAGCTACCTTCCTGGTTTAGGACCTGTCATTACTTGTACTTAGCAGGGGTACATCCAGTTATGCATCCAATTGTGCCTGACATTCCAAGAATCCTTTTGTTGTCTTTCCAAAGTCCCTGCCTGTAATCATCACTAATTTTTACTACTTATAGAAGTATTATAAAGGTTTTTGAGTCTCAAATCACAAACGTGTTTGAAATAAAAATCCTTTTTTGCACCTTCCCCTATAAGATTCACCCTTTGCCTCTCTAGCTCTGGGGCTATTTGGGGGCCAGCAGGTTCCATAAGAACCTGACTTCAGTGCAGGAAGGATCTTCAGTAAAAACATCCTTCAATTTTTGGTGTGTTGCTAAATAAAGCCAGAAATGGCAGCTCATAACCTATGTTTCTGAATCCACCACAGTACTAGCAGAGGTTAAGGAATAATCAAACTGAGGACCTGACCATCTAGCAGAGGACAACAATTAAGTTACTACAGTGTTTTCACTGTCACTGTTGGGTTTTCTTTTAAGTTTATTTAAGCAAAAAATAGAACGCAACAGAGATTTCAGAAATACAAATTTTATTGAGATTTATTTCATAGAAAATTAAAATACAAGATATTAAATATAAAGTCTTGTCAAGTGAAAGCCTGTGAAACTGAGTTCCAATCACTGAGCAAAGTCTGATGGAATTGCTAATTAGATCACATATTTCTCCTTAGCTGTAGAACAAGGAATCACACCAATGGCTCCACTTTTCTTCTGCAGAATAAGTTTTCAATCCCTTTTGTAACTGGTTAGTACAGTACAAGGTACAAATTCCTACTGATGCTGAACAGAAACATTTATGTATTTATAAGCTAATATATGCCTGAGGAATAAAAAGCCTCCAACTTTCATTTTTCCAGCATTTATCATCCATTGAAAAACAGATGGTAGGAGGTAAGCCAGGTTATCTCAGCCTTCTTGTGATGGGTTCAGTGGCAGAGACCCAAACAGCCTCGTATGCAGCAGAATACCTATCCCACTGGCAGCCAGTTTTTTTCCACTTAACTCCTTTTTTTCTGCTTGGAGCCAATCCAGCCCAGTTCAGCTCTTTTGTAGGAACTGAGGAACCAGTATTGATTTCCCATTTAAACCAATCTTGCGTAAGCCCACCACTGCCTCCCTCGCTATGAATGTGGGGAGCACTGGAGGAAACCAGCTGCAGCATTTTCAACACGCAAAATTGCTTCTTCGAGCTGGATGTGAGCTGAGTTGCAAATTAGAAAAATAAAAAGCGAAAATGGCAGCATAGATAGGCTTTCTTTTCAAATCTGATACACATTCAGCACTGCCTTCCTAGAAAGGATTTTCGGAAAACAGGGAATTTGCTTGTTAGACCGAAAGGAGAAGATTCTTATTATAGGCTTCAGTGCAGTTGTCAGCCAAGATAAAAAATCCTAATACCAAAGTGGCCTTAGAACAGTGAAGCAATGAGGGCTTTAAAAAAAAAATAAATCCAAATTTTGGGTTTTTTATGAAAGTGTGAAAATCTGTTATAACTGTCTTTACTGAGTGTTTATGGATTTAAGCTGAAGACTGCAGTGATGCTCGAGGATTCTCAGGCTCTGTATCATGAAAGTTTTGTAACCAGATTCTGAGTTTTCAGCAGGCACCCATTGCTATCAGAGGGAAAAAATATCTCCAGCATGGATATTTTTAGGGACTAGCAGTGAAGTTTTACTACATGCTTTACAGGAGAAATAATGCTAATAACATTAATGCAAATTTTCCAAAGTCACTCAGCAATGACCCTCAAATATCAAGATGCAGTTGCTGAAAATTGGAATGTTGTTTGGTGGTAAATTAGCAGTTATACTTCCTGAAGTATACCATAGAACTCAAACAAAATTTTGAATTGTGGATTGAAAGTCAGAGAGAGAATATTTGACCCCTACACAAAATTACCAAGCTACCCTAAAAATGATACTTTTAAAGTTCTCACTCAAAATGGCTTCACAGCTCTCTGACCTAATTCACTCATTCTCTGTTCTTAGCTGTTCACAGTCTCTAAAACGGGAATCTATATCTGGAGTTTGTCAGGGACAAATTGTTGGAAGCTCTTGCATGGAAACAGGATACTTCCTTCTTTTCCTGGCATATCTGCAAAACACTTAAGGGTAGCTATCCCCAAGCACTCTTGTTTTTCATGATTTTCATGGAGAAGCAAGCCACCAAACCCTTGGTCATGAGTGTTCCTGCCCCACAGACACCGGCGGTGACGTGAGATGAGTCCACCGTGGTTAATAAAGGCTGAAGGAGCAATCTGCAGCAGCCTGATGGATGGAGCAATTTCAAACTGTACCACATGGTTATAGGAAACTAAAAACAACTGCAGCTTCCTGACCCAGCCTTTCAGGCTTCTTGTGGTCTTACAAAGGTGTGAGCTGAATCTATAGAGAGATTTTGACTAAGAGAGAGAGACAGAGCAGTTTTGATTGGTTTCTTTTTCTATAAAGAAAGCAACTGGCAAAATAGAGTCCATTAGGATATTATGAAACTTAGATGTCAGCAACTATATTTTTTAGTTAATTGTTCTTTGTCAGAGAACTTTATGCAAGAAGATTTCCCACGAGAAAGAAACTGAGAGTTAGGTGGATTATTTTCATGTAGTGGAATCAATAATCTGAGTTTTCTTGGTGAGTGGTCAGAAGAGCCAAGGTATCCACACCAGGGAATAATTAGCAGCCTAAGCTGCTGGTTTGATTGATGAGGCTGCTGAGTGATTATTTCTTCAATTTTCCCCGAGTTCAATTCTCATAGACTAGGGTCAGTGAAAAGAGAAGTTAATTTTATGTTATCAGGTACTGATACTCAGATTCGTTCTGAATTTTTTAATATATCTTATTTGCATTTTCAAAGAGTGATCTGGAGGCACTGCTGAAAAGGTAAAAGACTTTACAGGGATTTTTTGTGGGAGTTTTGCTGAATTTGTGGCATCTGGTAGACTTCAGGAAGAACGACAAGGCAAGTTCTGCCTAGCAGAAAAAGTAGGAGGAGGAGGAGGCAGTAGCAATATTCAGAGAGAGTGAGAAACTTGTGGAAGGAGAGATGAACATCAGAGCTTTATTTGAGATATAGGGCCCAAGGAGAGAGAGGAATAGGAGCAAATGTCAACAGGAACAAACCAACCTTTTGCTTTTTAATGTAGTCATAAAAAACTTACATGTGGATAAGGAATATATTAAAAAGTATCTCAGATAGGAAATGCCATTCACATTACTGGAAAAAAACCCACCAACCTAAAAAACCTGGTGCCTGGGGCTATGCTAATTCTTTAATGTGATGGCATTCCTTTTCTGAGAGCTCTGTAAGCTTTCCAGGCTGCCAAGCATTCTTGGTGCCCATGTCTTCAAGCACTATTCCTGCAAGATTTCTGAGTATATTTTTATTTTAATGGTTTCTTAAGTCAAGCATCTCTGGCAAAGTTTCCTATAAAATGAGTGAGAGCTCATGCAAGGGACAATGACATTCTTTAATATTTACTGCACTAAAAATAGCTTTTAAAAACAATACATGGCATGCATAATGTTCTCCTTGTTCAAAAATGTTTGTTTTTAACAGCATTTGATGGATTCAGAGGGCTCTTGGTAAGTACTGTTAAGATATTTTCTCTATATATTCCTCCAGTATTAAGGAACGAATTGCTTAATATGTAATCTTGAGTAAATATTTCCCCAACTACCTTCACTCCCTCTTTCTGATATGTTTTATTCCTCTCTGATTTTTTTCCTTTTAATATTTTCAGCAGGCTGTATTTATGAGCCTATGAAAGGAAAGAATAGGAATCATCTTCTTCTGAAGCCAGCTGCACTAGTGAACTTAGTGAATATCTGACTGAGTCCTGAATGATGGGAGTATAAAGAGAAGAGCATGAGAAACAAAATGAGACAAAACCACCTTCATTTTCCAAAAACTTAGGAAGTACCAACGCTGCACAAAAAGAGAGAGAAAGAGAGCAGAAGAAGAAAATTAGGGAGAGTGAACCCACAGTTTGTTTCATTTTTCATTCTAACATCACTCCAGCTATAAAGAATGACAGTATAAATGATCAAACAACTGTTTGCTAATGCATTATAGATAGTCATACACAATATGGCAGCTTTATGCTTGTATATTTACCCACCATGAATACAAAATATACTAAGAGTGACACGTAATGTAGCCAAAGCTTCTACTCTCTGTAAGCATCTGTGTACTATGAATTATAAATGAGAGTCTTGTGTCCAAAGGTAGCAAGTAATGTAGATAATGCCATCTGAGTAAATGAATAAATGTGAAACAGATGCTTTCTGCATTCAGGGCACACAGGTACAGCCAGGAAGCCACCAGTACAGATTATGGATGCTGGTGAGACAGCTGTTGTCTGCATCCAGTGCCAGGTGCATTCCTACCTGGGCTGTGTTGGGACAGCTAAAAAGGCTTTTCTCTCACTCCTTTTAAACAAGTTTCTAGATGGATGAGGTGCCTTCTTATGTAGATTCCTCAGGTGCTTGGATTTCCTCAAGGCTTTCCTAAAAAACAAATCAGCAACATTATTAGAAGAGTCCTGTAAAAGAGATGGTGGAATGAATCATATAGTTTAAAACAGCCATAAAATAGTTTTTTCTTTGATTTTTATGCAAGTCTCTTTGGGTCTGCCGTTATTTTTCATATCAACAAATGTTTTGCCTCCAAATGAGAATGCATGTCTTAAAAAATTACTGCTAGAAAGGCATTAAGAACTTATTTTTTTTCCTTACATGTAAATTTACTTATTTTATAAGCAAAGAGACAGGAGCTTGGACTCTGGCTAGGGAATTGGAGGGTTCTTCTTGTCAGTAGAGACAGCTCCCTTGATACCTAAAAGGTAGGTTAAACTCCCCAGATAAAATATTAAACCTAACAGTGCTGACAGTTTTTACTTGTGAGATACAATAGCTACTGCTATTCTTGAAGTTCAAAGAAGTTCTTAAGTTTATATTTCTCTTGCATCTGTTCCTTTTCTGCCTAACACTAAAGTTGTGATGTGTCCATTTTCATGTGCACTGAAGAAAAACTTCTGTCCTTTTCATTTGGAAGCAAAAAATGGTCTCAGACCCATTTCCCTGCAGATTTGTCATTCTTTAGCTATTTATGTCATGTAGGGTTGGTAAAACAGTGGTTACCAAGTGTGAAATGAAAGTCTATCCTAATGCAATTTTAAGAAAATGAGCAATTGCAGTAGTAAATATATTTCTTGTTTAGCCTGAGTACCTTGAACTACACCAAACTCTCGAAAGGAAAAATTCCCAGGATCAGTAAATATCTGTGCCTATTTTACAATGTAATTTCACTACCTCTTGCATAACTGAGCATTTAAGAGATTAGAAAGTATAATCAGATTCACGTAAAATTTTGGAAGTGCCTGACAGATAACATACAGCTTCTCAGAACTTACTGAGAAAGTATTTCAACCTTTAAGAGTATTTATGCAAAACTACCAAGGCAGTCATTGCAGTCATTTCACAGCATTCCTTCAGAAAGAAGTTATTTTTCTATCAAACCAAATATCCCTAGCTCTTCAAACTTTTTGGCATATGTGTTGTCAGTCAGGAAGGAGGTTTGCCTGCCATTGCCAGATTTTGAATTCATTTTAAGGTCAATCCAGATTAATACAGATGATATCCTAAGAGGAATTCAGCATTTATACAGATGTAATGGAGAATTGCACTTTGTAAGGCAAAAGCAAAGACCAAAACCAGAAGTACAGGTCCCACTCTCTATTACCTTTCTTGTTTTTTTTATTTACTCCTTTGCAAAGTCACCATAAGACATCATCATTATTCCAATTGGACATGTCTCCATGCCAGTTTTTCACTCTGTTTGCAGCAGTTGAAATAGCAGTACACCTCCTTTGGGTGTGCAACAGTAAGATAGATGCAATCCAATGGGGATAGCCAAACCATTCACAGTCCCTTGAATGACCTATCCATTGACACACCTCAGTATTTTTAACCTAGTAAAGAAAAAAACTCCTTACAAGTTACAGGTTTTGACTTCAAAAACAAACAAAAATCAAACTATGCAACTATGAAAGCTATAATTTTGCTTTCCAAACAGCATGATTTTATTTAGAATTATTGAGTTTTAACTACAGAAATGTCACTAATTCACAGGTTGCTTGTTCCTATTTTCTTTGTGTCTTTTCCTTTCTTTCAGCAAGTTGCCCTTGCATTTATTTCAGTGTAAAAATTGAGGGGGAAAAAAAAGAGACTTTTGTGGTTTTTAAAAAGCTTGAGGAGTAATTTGCTAAAGTGATAGTTTCTGGTGATGAAGGTTGTTACCTTTGCCCAGGTCGCTCAGATGATAAAATTGTTTCGGAATGTTAATTACTGAATAATCAGATTCCGTTGAAAATTAAACCTCAACTTTTACTAAAATATTATACTCCTAAATTATATCAGACCTGTAGTGCAGTCAAATCCACAATTACACTAGAAGAACTCAAGCAGTCTTCTCTTTAGACTTAGACTCCATTATCTCAAAAGAATTAGAAAAATATCTATGATGCATTGCCAATATGGAAATACTCATCCCATTGGCCTCAATTATCCAAAAGGAAATGAGAAAACACTTCCATTACATTTTGCAGTGATCCATGCCTTCCTCTTTTTAAGTCAATAAACTCTGTCTTTCACTGTAGCGGTTTGTGCATGTGTGCAAAAATGATTTTTTGCAGTTTGGGACATGTTGGGAGAGGTAACACAGGGATGTAAAAAGAGATGCAGACCAGTTTACGCTGCCGGACGCGTCCTACCGCGGAGGAACAAAACGAGGCCTGCAGAGCCTCTTGCTGCACACGCTGTGCTGCTGTTCTTTGTATCATGAGGCAGAATTCCCTGCCTAAATCAGTCACCCCTAATCAGTTTAACTGAGGCTGATGCTCGAACCACAGAAAGATGCCATGAAGAGAAGGTCCCTCAAGTGACTCTTGGCCTCTGTGGAAGCGCGGTCCCCTCTATCACATTGTATCGCTGCACAGAGCCTGCTGAAAAAACGCCCTGAAACGAACATGGGCCCGTAGGAGAGAGGGCATTGGGGGGGCACTCAGCACTCCCTGCCTCTTCAAAGGGAAGAGAAAAAATACTTCAGAAAAAGTGCTTTGAAACTGGTGAAATAATCTTTTGAATAAACCACCAGTGGGGAATACCCACAGTCACTGAGGACAGCATGCTGTTCAGCGTATCAACAAAAATACATTTGGCCTGCGGCAATGCTGAGGGCAAACATATCCCAGATGGACTAGAGAGGCCCAAATACCTTCAGAGATGAAAATTTAATTAGAGGAAATGTCACTGCAGTGAACAAAAGGATTGCTTTAGTGATTTTTCATCATTGTTTACTACAAGTGAAGTATAGTTTTAAGTGTTAGGACAGGCTAAGTACAGGAATGTTCTTAAGCACTGGAATGGATATGAAAGGAATGGATGTTGAAGGTCAGAGAATCATCTGCACTTGAGCAGTGATCAAAAGGAGTTACACCATCAAGTATTGGCAGCTAGCAATTTTTAATTGCTTCAGTGATGGTAAAAGGTGGTGAAGGTGGTGCTTTCAAGCCACTAAGATGGAAAAAAGTGACCTTGTTCTGTTGATTGGGTGAGGGTTTTCGTTGCTTTACTGTTGTTATTCTTGCTGTTGTGAGATTTCAAGGATGATAAAAGCTTGGGTCTCTCTGAAACACACAGCCATCTCTGAAAGTTGAAATGACTCACTGCCTCCTTACCTCTTTGATAATCCACTGCACATTATTAATTCTGATTCTTGCACAAGCCAGGGAAAAAAACAACATAGGACTCATTGCAGCACAATCACAAGGAATCAGCCCCCTTAAATGAAAATATATGAGTTGTCGCATGAGTTCTAAAAGCTGTTTCTGTTAAATTAACAGAAAATAAGACAGAGTATATCACAATATACAATATAAGATATTATAGAAAGTCTGTCAAACGTTCTGATCTTTTTTCCCATTCAGCCTTCAGTCTATATTTTCTGTTGCCCCTTTAGCGAAACAAAATAATCACCTTAATTGAAAGAATGCACACCGTGATTTTCCTATCATAGTATCAAAATAGTGCTTCTTATAGAGTTCTTTTTATTTGCTATTATGTAACAGGAATTACTCCTATATATTGTAAAAATAATAACAAATAGTAATTATCATCAAATATCTCTCACAGAGAGATACCAATTTCAGTCAATCTTAAGATCTCTACATATAGACAACTGGAGGGGAGCTTAATTAAACTGAGACACAATCTAGGTATAAAGAATGAAGAAAGGATTATAAATATAATTACACACAATTACATATTGATCAGTATACTTCTTTAGTTAATAAGGCAAGTAAAGATGATTAAGTTAATAAAACTTATTTTTTAGATTAAAGCTTTGCTATTATTTATATTTTTGGTCTTTTCTAGGTCTCTCAGATTTTACTCATGCTGTTGTGAGTTTGTTCTTCTGACTCAGACACAGCTATGCATAGATGAATTCTTCCTGTGTAGCAGGTACTGTGGAGCTTGAAGTCTGCTGAAGAACCTTCACCTGATTTTAGCAAAGTTTGGATCATGCATCTGGAGTACCTTATTTACTTACTAAGTTTACTGGGTGAGATTTTCCTTAATTTCAGGTGATAGACTTCAGTTCCTCTTTGTGCTTTTGCTTATTATCACCTGTTACTCACACTTCTATATTCTAGCCCAAATAATCTCTCTAGATTTTCACTGCCCAAAGGCACTGTACTTTTTCTGGCAGTAAGAACTGGCTTTATGTTCTCTTACATTGTCTTGTTAGTCCTCAGTCAATCTTAAGATCTCTTCTCTGCTTTAATCTTTCTTTCTTTCTTTTCCTTCTTTTCTTTCTTTCCTTCCTTCTTTCCTTCCTTCCCTCCCTCCTTCCTTCCTTCCTTCCTTTCTTTCCTTCCTTTCTTTCCTTTCTTTCCTTCCTTTCTATCCTTTCTCTCTCTCTTTAGCAGATACAGCTCTACACAAAGTTTAATCATGTGCAGAAATTTGTGAGATTGATGCCAAAAGACCTGCCCAAAGGCAGGCTCTGAACACATCATTGTTTGAAACTTGCAACGGAGAGTCCAACCAGCCTCTGATTAGGCAATGTGCCATACTAAGCATATATTAATGAATCTTGGCAACCAAGTATGAGAAATCAGTTTGCTTGCCATCCTTTCTCTGTTACAGATGGTTATCTGGAAAACAGTCCAAACAACAGAAATAGACCATATGTAAAAAAAAAAAAAAGCCTCCCTTTTTATTTTCAGGTTCACAGACTATCAGCTTAAGATTTCACAGTACATATTATTTTTATAATTCAAGATGAGCAAGTACGTCAATATCCAAATGCATCCAAATTGTGTGACACTGAAGAAAACAGTACTTTGCTTTATGGGACTGTTTATGGACTTCTGGATGATCAACACAGATTCCATCTACAAGAATTTCTTCTGTCTATCAATATCCATAAAATGGAAGTTTTGAAGTCAGTAATGCTGGATGAAACAAATAAATAGATGTTTGAAGAAATATACCATTAAACTAGGTTAACTCTGGATTACATTACAGAGATTCTGAAGAGGTATTAAAGGCACAGTAATGTAGCATAGACATCTATTTTATAGACTATTCTAGTCTTACCAAAAGACTAGATAGTAAATTAATCTTCATCTGATCAATCGATAATAAATCCATCTTGAGCTAAATGGCAAATCTGAAGGGAAACTGAGTCTCAGTATGTAGCCCTCTTCCTCCATTGATTATCAACAGAGTAGAACATCCCCTAATTACGCAGTGATTATAAACTGAAGTCAGTATAGTACCTAAGACAAGTTGTGAGACAATCAAAACTCCCTAATCAGATGTGAGTGACACCCTCTACAGAGAAACAGGAAATGTAAACACAGCTAGTGTGTTCCATATGTAATCTTCTAATGCATTGCTTACTAATTATTTTTCTTCAGAAAATTTTTATGGAGTTTTTTCCAAACAACTGGACTAGAACAGAGAAAAAAAAAATGGCTGAGAGCAAAATAAAACTTAATAAAAAGGCATAGAGAGACTCCTTAGTAAAAAAAAGAATTCAGAGATGCAAAATATTTCTGTTTTTTTACATAACTGTGGAGCTGTTTCCATGATTTTTCAAAATATTCTGATGCCTTATGCACCACATGAACCATTTTGTGATGCTCCTACTCACTGTGAGCAGCACCTCACTTCAAAGTATTTGGTCTGAATTCATTAAGAGCACAAATGGCAGTAGGTAACTAACCAGCAACAGGAAATCACTGCAAAATTCACTGAATGAGTGAAATTTCTCACCTTATGTACAAAGCAGGAAAGAGGTGAAAGCCTGGTGCCATAGTTTGCGATGCAACACGAACAAGAATTTTATAATCTTGCCATAAGGGCCATATCCTAAAAAACCGCCTGAGTGCCAAAACCAGGATGTATGAGAACTTTTGGCATGTAAGTCTTCACTCTGAATTAAACCCACTCACCATCTGCATAAGTCTGAAGGTAATAAAGTTCACTAGGTGCTCTCGTCTAAATTTTTCACAGACCAAAATCTCTCTTTTTTTAAAAAAAGCAAACATGACTGACATTTTCCCCCTCTCATTCTTAGAGGGGAAACTTATTGAGAGTCCTTTCATAATCTTCTCTGTGTTCTACCTGGTGTATTCTTCCTTCAGCAGTGTAGAATCTTTATTTTGTTCCAAATTTCTCTTCTTTTCATTCCTGGGGCACGTCACCACAGGTATATTTGTTTTACTATATTGACTTTATCACTTTTACATGGGGAAAAAACCCAAAACTCTTAAGAATACATACAGTCATCTGCAATGAATGTCTGCAATCTATTATTTTGTTTTTTTGGATTTTCAATTGGATAATTTAAGCATTCAAGAAGTCAAAGCTTTTCATCATGAGAAGACGTTTAAGAACAGGGCTATGGATTCAGGAAGGTTTCCTTGTAGTTTTTTTTTTCTGCCACTTCAGAGGAGCAGAGCCTCGTGTGATGATAAGGGGGAGGAAAATACTACATGCAGCAGACAATTTGCTGATTTGATATTATATACAGAATTCCATATGCATTCTCTAACATCTTCCTTGGTTTTTAGATTGGTTTCTAGATTCTAACTGTGAGGTGAATATTTTTCCTCTATGTATTTTCAGCTCAAATCTGTACATCCAGAGACCTTGGAAACCTCCAGTTTCTGGTGCTATTTCTTAGGAGTAAGAACAAAACCATCTAATAAAGACAGCAGTGCTTAAATATGAATAGTGAATAAATCTGATCCTAAGAGAAAGCTTAACAAACCCTTCTGGAATAATTTACTCATAAATCCTTTAACATGAAATTCACTTCAGCAGGTAACCCAAGCACTGACACTGGAGTGGACTGAAGGAACATGAACCCAGCTATGCCAAATTAAACCAGAGGCCAAATAACTTCTAACAGCGAAATCAGAGGACTGAGCTTTAGAAGCAGCTTTTCTATGGCTTCTCTATGTGTCTACTTTAACCCACCTACTAACCTAAACAATCAATTTTGCTATCAAAAAGAGCTTTGAGAAGCTTAATATTTGTAAAGCAAGTTGACTAGCTCAAGTAGAACACACTACCAAAGAACAAAGTATTATTTGATACCAAATAGCCATAGTTTAGCCCAGATTCAATCAAAATGCAGTCCATTTCAATAATTTGAAAACAAACACTAACAGATAATTCTTTTTATACCAAAAGGAAGAAAAAGTTTGTTTAAAATGCCTTAGCAAAAATCATACAGGAAGTCAAATCACCTGCTCTGGAGAGTTTGACAGAAGAAATCAACATAACTGTGTGTTAGAGAAACTGGAGTCTGTTTTTCACCCTGACAAAAGATTAACCCAAACTGACTAGCAAAGCTATGTTCCCCCTCAAATTCCTGTTTTTTTTCCTTTGCTGTAGAAAATGACATGTATGTCATCACTGAAAGTTAGAAAATATATTGTTAATGAAACAGAGAGAGGAAAACTGTCAAAATATAAACAAGTTAGTGATGTTTGTATAGAAATTCCAGGTATCTAGGGAGCAAAATGATGAAACAGAATTAATGCTGAAATGCATCAGGCCAAAAGTAACAGAGTTACAGTGTCAGAGATGTGTTGGAGGATGAGTTTTAATGAAGTGGAGTACGTAGCTGGGTGCCCTCAACAGAAGAATTAAAGCACAAAGTGAAGGTGCAGAATATACTGGAGGCTAAAGGTGTGAAAAACTGTAAGAGGCAAAGAGAGATAACACACAAACCTGGACCTTCCACTGTCAGGGTCTGTGCAGAGAGGTTTGTGTCCTATTAAAAGGAATGAATACATTGCCTCAGTTTGCCATGTGGACAACCGAGCTAGGGAAGGGAACATGAGAGACAGAGGGAACAAAGCTATGGGAATGGAAATTACCATGATAAAAAGAATCATAATGTAAGTAGATGTATGTACTGAGGTAAAGGAAAAGGAAAATCCCAGCCAACAATCTGAGAGAACTGGTACGTGGGATTGCTCGTCCACTGATGAGTATCCCAAGCAAATCTCTCAAGGAATTGAAGAATCTCAGCAGTACTGCCTATGTTCAGAAAGAAGACTGAAGATCATGGTATTACAGCCTGAAAGCTGAAAAGCTGAACATCCATTTAAAAAAAAATGTAAAGCATTAGAGGAGATTGAGAACTAATTTATCATTGCAAACATACCAGGTGTTTGCAAAAAAAAAAAAAAAAAAAAAAAACCCCAAAGAAACATGTGAGAATGCAGAAATTATGCATTAACAGAACTTCAAACATTTGGGTAATATTAGTGTCTGATGCAATAATATGCAAAAAAATTCATTAAAACAAAGGATGAGATTTAGATGAAGATAGCAAGATGAAGGAGCTGCTATTTGAATGATAGCATATTAGTATATATTAGCACACATATTAGCATATTGGTATATATTATTAATATAGTTTCTGTCTATAAATCCAAAGTAAATGTAGTTACTTTTAATTAAGGCTACTTTAGCCTGTCTAAGGTAGCTAATACAGCTCTGAATTGCTTCTGGTTTCTATAGCTCTGTGATGTCAGCCTGTGATGATCTTGGTTCTAAGAGTTTCCTTTCTCATATCTAACATTATTCTGCTCACTGCTTTTTCCACTTGCATGGCCAAAGTTAAAATGAATATAAACTATCTTGACTTCTTACTAAAGTTTTGATATTTTCTTACATATATTCTTATCTTAATTTCCTTTTATTATTTAATACTGTGTAATACGCTAAGGTTTCCTAAAAGAGGTAAAATCATAGGTCAGTGCTGTTCAGCTGAACATGTCAAGTAAAGGAATTTTTTTTTTTTTGGTCTGTGCATTTAAATCAAGTGTCCATTGCCAAATTTCAATAGAGTCAGAAACAACCTTTTCCCTCACTTAGGAAATATCACTAGTACCTTATTTGGACTTGCTGCCTTTCTTTGCTTTAAGCTTTTAATTTTGAGTGGAGATGCTTTAGTTTTACTGGAGATAGTTCTCTTCTAAATTTTGATCAAATACTGACTAGCAGATTTTTTTTTATTTTCATGTGCTTCACCAAATTCTTTCATCTCCCTGGCACTTGTTTTTCTTCGTGTCAGGGTCTCAGCCCTTTTTTTGGCATCGGTGACATCAGACATCTTTTTTTCAGTTGCTGTTGTTGCCTTCTAATTTTTCTATTCAGCCAATCTGTTGCATGCACTCATGGCTAGTTAAGTTTTAGGTCGGGGCTGTTAGTGAGGGAATGAAGTAAATCAACTTTTTGCATTTCAGCAATGGTTTGAAAGTCCCCTTGGTTAAATGTATGTGTTGATTTATATCATCTCCCAGGTAGAATTTAGATCTTCCTTTTCCTACAGTATCCGTGGAATTGAAACCAGTTATTCACATCAGAAATGTCTTTCTGCTCTTCAGAAATTTCAGAAAAAACTCAGAAATGCTCTTTTACTAGGTTTATGTCAGGGTTTCTGCAACTTCATTTTTGAGACCACAAGTCTCAAGCATTCAGTAATCTAAATGAATGTAGTACTGGCACAAGTGTCCAGCTCATGGTCAAGCTGACACCCAAAGAACCAGGATGCCCAGGAGAGCCATCTCCACTCTCAAGAGAGACAGGCAGTATGCTCTCCATGGACAACTCAATTCTCCTTTCAGCTTACTGCCTTCACTCTGAGGGGATGTGGCATTCTTTAATTTCTTGATTTTATTCATCTCTACTTTATGTCAAGCCACAAGAAATTAGAAGCCTTTTGTGAGAACCAGAGTATTTGACTAAGCAATCATTCATAAATATATTCACTTCCCCTAGAGAAATAAGAGTATGAAAAACTACATCACTGTGCTTTTCATCACAGTTTGAACACCATCTCGTGATAGTTTGCTTTGGAGTCATTGATAGCAAAGAGTTTCCTTAGTAGGTATCTGCCTCTGACAGTGCCTCCAGAGCACAGTGAGTGCACTGCCAAAGTGAGAAAATGACCCTCAACAAACCCCCTCCAGCCTGCTGTACCAACCAGGCTACTTCAGAGCCATTTTACCCAGCCTTTTTTCCACCATGCCTTTTTCACCTTGTTCAGATTTCCCAGCTTCATTTTCCTTTTCAGTGTTTAAATCCAGGACAGACCCTTAAAACCCACTTGTATTGAATGTTTTTCTGGAAATACATGCCTTTGCTTCTCTGGTGATGCACACATTCTCAGCTTAATAATGTCAGAATTATATTTCTATTCATGCTGTTGCCAGTAAATGTGCAGCAAATATCCAAGTAATGTGGTGTTCCATTGACAACAACCTCAACAGAGCAAAGAGGCAAGCTGCAATTGCACAGGAAGAACAGCAACCCAAAACCCCAGTGGCAGAAGCACAGAGAAAAAAAGGTACACGCTTGGCAAAGTTACATTAATGCTTTCCATGAGTCTCCCATCGTCTTTTAAAGAGAATTAAAAGTTAGCTCCAACAGGTGGAAAGAAAGAAAAAAAGCATTTTCTCTGCAGAATATGACTCTTCTCTAGATGAACTCACAAATCAGACACCCTGTCCTATTAAATTTCATAACATTTGAGGGCTGCCACTTGCAAATGAGTGATGAAGAAAACCTCAAGCATGTTTCCTCTGTCAGAAAAAAATTTATATTGACATTTTCTTTTGGTTTTAGAAAAGAAAAATCACTCTGATCATATTACTTGGGTCCTAGAATACACAGCAAAGAATCTGAGCCCTTTGCTTTCCATTTACCTTGCCCTCAGGTATTTAAAATCTTTTTATCTTCATTTCCATTTCTCCTCTTTCATTTTTACTTCACATTTATATAACTTTCCTTCAAAACTCCCCAGTGTCTCCATGTCATCTCAGGTGTTTATCTTGCCAGTTCCATCAAATAAATTGCTTCCAAATTCCATTGCAAAAGCTGCCCACCTAGTAACAAGAAATTCATTTTTAGTGCTTTTTCTAATTTTGAACAAATTAAATGGAAATACATATTTCAAAGCACTCATGACAGGCAGACTATCAGTTTCTAAATGCATTCCTTGCAACTTATTTTATGTTTTCAGTGTGTGCTTCCAACATCAGATCAAGCTTTGACAAATGTATCTTCAACAGTTTACTTCTCCTAAAAAAAAGATGATAGGAAAAAGTCAGATTATTTTTTTAACAACACAGAGGCTATATACTGAAACCATATGTGATATTTCTACTTGGGAATATGTAAAGATTCCTTGGTTTTAACTGACATCTCATACACCATAAAACATTATTTTTTGTCTGTGAATATTGACTCGAGCTAGTTGTACAGACTCACTTTTATTTTTCATATTTTATTTGTTTTGTAAGGAAATTGTGGAAAAGCAAACATACCTTGGCTGTGAAAATAAATTATTTTTCCCTTTGCATCAACATAAAAAGATACTTTGAACCAATCTGCTTTTTGATAGTTTTCAACATTTTCTCTGATGAAAATAAAAATTTTAAACATTTCTCACTTGAATAGCCATAGCAGATAGGGAAAATCAATTAAATTTAACAATTAACTTGAAAATTGTAGTATTTACGTGAAGGAATAAGAGAGTAGATTGCAAATCTGTCTGCTATACCCTACACCAGTGAATGGTAAAGTATCCTTTGGAGTAAATGCAGGAATATTAAAGGATATTGAGAAAATTAAAGAGCTCTAATCTGTTAAATTTATGAGTCCAAGCTGCTCCTTTAGGTTGTTAAGATTCAGTCAGCCACTAAAGCCTTGGTTTTTACATCACAGGTGCAATCCCCAAGCTTCAGAACTCCTGTGGTTTGAGGCACAGAGAGGGTGGGAGTGGAGAAAGCCAATGAGAACACTCACTGGAATTTCTCTGCTTTAGAAGAAGTTTGGCAAATACAGATCTGAACACTTATGCTCAACAAAAGTGAGCTTTGGTAATCAGCTTTTATAGATTTCCACTTCCTCTGGATTCAATGTATTCCTCTGAGGATTTATATTTTGGAGGTTAACTGCTAGAGGTCAGTACCCGTGACAGCTCAAGGCTATGTGAAAAGTCCATAGTAGTCTTTGAATATGAAAATTTCACCCTGAATCTCCCAGACTATGAAACCCTCTTTGCTCAGGTAACATGAAAAAAGGCCTCCACTGGTTCTCCGTTCTGCCACACGGGAAGGGTGAATCATGTGACAAACAGAAATCAACAGAAAGTCCTGGGAAAATGAACAACTTTTCAAAGCATTGATGACAGCTCCAACTTAATGGCGCTGAAAAAATAAATATTAAGTAAAGGAAGCTAATCTCTATTCAGAGCATTCCCACAAATAAAAGGTTAAAAACAGGCAGTGCAAATTTACTAGTAGTTGCCAGGTCATATTTGAAACATTGTTACATCAACTTATTCTTTTAAGATAATGTCATCACACTCACCCCATAAACAAATCTTGTTTATTTTCCCTTGCCATTTATTCACCTTTGTGGTAGTAATTAGCAAAGGTTTCTGATTAACTCAGAGAAAACTGAAGATATAAAACAGGAAAATGAAGTAAAATGAAATTTCTATTGTTCTATTTTGCCTTCCTCATGCATTTCACTGTACGGATGAGAATCAGGAAAAATAAAATTAAGTGGAGGGGTTTTCTTAGATTCTTAATAATTCTTGTTTTAATTTTGTATTTCACATCTGAAGTATTTTTCTGCCTTTTGTCCTTTTTCCACTCAGTTGCCTCTGTTCATGGCAATTTTGTTCTGTGTAAATATTAGACTTTGAGTTTCCAAAGCTAGCTAAAAAGCTCTGAAACATGACTTGAAGCCCCTTCTGCTGTGGATTTCTGCATCTATTAGTTGTCCTGATACAACTATTTTTAAAGCATTAGTGAAAGGATCAAGCTCAGAAAAATAATTTCAAGAAAGGTTATAGTTATTTGTTTTGGTCCAGGTTTAGCCATATAAGCACAACATAAGCAATTGATTCAGCATATTTTAGGAAGGCATTCAGGTGATCAAACAAGAAGGAACACGAAATCAGAGATGGAATATGGCAATAAGCTCCAAAACCAGCTTTATTCTCAGAGATTTTAACAGGGAATCTAACTTTCCAATTTAACTGCTTCAAGTACCTACTCACCTCTCTCTTTTGCTGCTTTCCCTGCCGTCCCTGGGGCTTCCATGAAATGAAGCATTTAAAAAAGCCCAACAAACTATGCAATTTACAGGAAACAAATGACTTGTGATTCATAGCCTGATATCCTGCTTCCTCCTTAATTGATTCCAGTTAGGCGTAGCAGGACAGTAGTATTCTGCATTTTATGGCCCAACAGAAATGTCAGCCATCTGTTTGCACCTGCTGAAGTTGTTAGGGATGAGCACCACAAATCCTGTGAGCGTCTGGGCCTGGCTTTCCAGAGCAAGGGAGAGTTTTTGGTTGGTGCCTGTCGACACGACGGTATTAATAACAAATGGTAAGGACAAGTTTGATGGAGAATGCTCCCTCCAATCCAAAAAACGTGATCATTCTCATCTAAGCCTAACTTTCAGAAGGACTGAGCATTTATTTCTTGAAATTTGGCTGTTAAGCTATGGTGGATGAACTAAAGTGTAGGGTCTGTGTTACTTGGGACAGATGGAAAATTAGCATGTCATAAAATTCATAAAAAATGGTTGATGATGCTGTCTGCCTCAAGAAAATAATTACATAATGATTGCTTCCTTTGAGAATACCAACAGACTAGTTAGAGAACAGCCAGTTCTCTGATTTACCTATTAGTAATATTTTTAGGTGTTTTGATATCCTTCAGGTAAGATATTTTGTACTGTTAATTTATTTCTTTAAGAGTTCTGACCCTTAGCTTTAAATTTTTAGATGCTTTGTGCAATGGAACCATAGTGAAATCCAACTTAGGAAACTTGTTTCAAATATTTGTCCTAATTTAGAAGCTGATTGTTTTCTTCCGATATTTCTTCAAACGATTAAAAAGTTGTACTGAAATACCTTTCCCTAATAGACCATATTTGTTTCCATACAACCACAATGGTGGTGTTCAGCAAATTCATCAGGAGTTTTGCCTTTGTCTTTAGCAAGTGAGATACTGAGTGCTAAAAGGTAACCAGTTATGTATTTTCTGGGCTGAATCAAAAAGACCAGGTAGGTACAGGCTCCCAGGAACAAGAAATATAAACAACTAAAGGCAACTGAAATTCTTAGAAAATATTAGTACTCCTAATAATCTTAAAAATGTAACTTCAGAATGAGAATTGAAAGATAAAAATAATCCCTTTTGGAAACTAACTATCTACAACAGCATTTTGATTTACTTTCTGCTCCATTTCATGTATCAGATTTTTGGAGGCAGGTCTAAAATGTTCAAGGTGACCCTGGAGTGTAAAGGCCCTTGAACTAACTTAACTCATCCCCTGGAAGAGGGGTCTTGGCTCACTCCTGTGGGACAGTTTAGATCCAACCATTTTATTGAACTGCACCAATTCCAGGTCTTCCAATTCTTCTTTCCCACCTGCCCACTTTTCATGGATGAGCTTTAAAGCTGTAGAGATGAAAGTACCTAGTTCATTTAACTGCAAACTTTGTCGGGTTGGTTCAAATCAATCTCATCTGCAATTTAAACTAAAGAAGTGAGCTTTGCAATGAAATAAATGATCAATGTTTATGGAGTTCTGCCTGGGTTTGCTCTCTACCAGCTGTGGGAAACTATCCAGCCCCTGAGGGATAGTGTAAGTTGTTGAATTGAGACATAGTGAATGAATCAGGATTTTTCTCTAGAATCCACAAGGGTCCTGCCCTTGTGCTAATGTTCAGATAGGAAACTGCAGTCTGATAATCCTTTGATGTGCTCTAGAATTATAAATACCTGAAAACCTAAAGTTTAAGGATACTGGTACATGTGAGGGTTGTCATTAATATATTATGAACTGTTAACAATGGAAAAAAAAATCTATTTCTTTTTCTCTGAACTTTTTCTCAGAGTTCTTTTGTTCTGGAGTACCAAAGATGATCATTATACCTTTTGATTTATTCATAAAGTTAAATAACATAACATAGAAAAGAGAATGCATTCAACATCTCTTTTGTGTAAGAAATTCAATGTTAAAAGGTACAAAGAATTAAGTAATTCTCTTGGGAGTGATAAACCGCAATCGCATAGAAATGCTACGGCAAAGTAAACTGGGAGAAAAAGATAATGTCAATAATATAAAATCTATTTATTTGCAGTTTTTAAGACTTTTATTTTTATTTGGGAAAAGAGGATGTTTCCCTACAAATGTTCTCCTTTTGGAAGGAGGGAACTCCTCCACCAGTTCTCAGAGAAGCCCTTGCAGTGGCTCCAGTGAAGCTTGCAGTCGGCTGTCCTTGGATGCTAACTGTGAAAGCAGTAACAAATATCTACCTGCTTCTCATCTGCCTACAACTATCCATCATTCTAACACAATATAATCCATTGCTAGATGAACCCAAATAGCAACAAGTCATCAGAAAGGCAGGGATAGGGAAAGCTGGCTGGCTCAGGTCAGATAGCACAGCTCAGGAGCAAAGAAAGACAAAAGGAGTTAAAGTAGGCAAGGAGGCAACAAAGTGCTTTGATCAGGTAACCAGGTTATAAACCACGAAACCCAGCTGGCAAAGGGGAAAGTCAGAAGTGCTTATCTGTACCAGTGCAGTCGAATTAAGTCAAAAAAGTGTAAGGAAAATGAAGATGTGGGCAATGGGCATTGACATTTGTGAAGGCACACCCAAGTCACAATTTTATGAAAGGAAACAATTTCTGCATGGGAGTAGTGGCTCTCCAGCTATTTAAACTACTCCAGCCCTTTTCAAAAGGAACATGTGGCTGTTCCCTGAAATCTGATAGGCATCATCAGAACGAGGGGTCAGATAAATGATTCAAATATGCTGTCACTTAAGCTAAGGCCTGTCCCAGCACAGTCACCTTACACACACGGGTATATAAACACACACCCACCCCAAAGCTTTCCTGAAGATTGACAGATTCTGTCAACTTTGCATACACAGATGACATTCAATCCATTATTCCAACCAGTTCCCAAAGGTCTCAGTCATTCAAGATTTATATCTTAGCTTGTTGATGGAATCCACTTTACTTCTGTCAAAGAAATACTGAACAAGGTAATCGAGATAAGCAGTTCACACAAATATGAACCTAACTCTTTGAAGAAAAGATTTGGTGCCATATTTGAATTTTTCTGACAAAGTTCAAGAAAAGCTATTTCTTTACCCATTTATGGTACAATCAATGCAATGGGAGGCTGAGTATGCACTTTTTTCCTTCATATCTAAGCAATGACTACTCAAAGATTATCCTCATATCACACAATTTCAACAATTAGTTTTGTTCAGGAAAAAAAATTGACTATTCAGGGAACTTGTATGAATGATATAACCATCTACAGTTTTCTTGAGGAAAATTCTCACTGAGTGATGTCAGCTCCAAAGAGTGAAACAGAAGATTTTCAGGACCCATGGCTTTTCAAAGCTCAAATATTTGAATTTTCTTTATACACTGGAAGAGCATAAAATAAGTAAACCAGATTAAATTATAGGTTCTTGATATAGTTGCTAATTAGAAACAAAAAAGGGGTTTTTTTTATAATTTATATTATTAAAAATATTTCTTTGCCTCTCCTAAAAAGGCTTTGAAAGCAAGACTGAAGTTCCTATGACTTCTTTTTTTTTTAAAAAGCCTTTTTTTTAAAATTCCATGCAAGAAGATACCCTCAGCCTTTTTGTTTTCTGACAAGACTGCAGCAAGGTCACTTTTTCCACGGGGAGCACACAGATGTTCCACCTGGCATGGCATTGCTAGGTGACCTCTTATCACATCAAGATGCCTGCAAGCTGCTCCACTGCCAGTCTCTCTGTGAGCATAACCCATGGCAAAGGTGATGAACATCATGAGAAATGTACAACTGATTAAACTGGAAATCAACAAGTCACAGAATCACTGATCCCTATGCAGAGGAACACATATCAGAATTTTTATTCTGGCTTTAATGCTCATTACAAATCCAGCTATTTCCCATTCCTCTAGAGATATAAAGGGGAGAGTCTAAATAAAGTTTAGTCCTTTGTAGGACCCAACAGTAAAATCCTTCAGCTTATTAAAAAAATTAATTCAGTTTGGCATATTCTGTCTGTGTTTAACCCTTCTAAAGAATTCTTATGTAAAGGTCATTTTTAATTTCTTAACAATATCTCCCAGAGCAGACTATTTAAGAATGACAGAATCTCCAATACTTAAAGCCAATGAATATATGCAATATATGCATGTCACTAAATTTAAGCATTTGTATTAGATTTAAAACAAACAGGCAGCTTACTAACCAGATCAGTACAAAAGCAGTTTCTGTAATCGAGTTGGCACCAGTTCACAGAAAATATAATTTGAAAAGGTTCACATTTAAATGAAACTTGCTTTTCATCTTCAAATGTCATTCCAAATTCCAAGGATGAAGTATTAACCCTTCGTTCACTTTGATTTAATGAAACTCAGCACTGAGCTTGAATAACCTTCACTGTATTTGCTCACCACAGTATAAAAATTAAACAAAAGACCCTGTATTGCAATCATTTAATTCTAAGAGATACCAACCAAAAATACATAGATATACCTACAGTATGCAGCTAAATTTGTGCCTTTATCCTTCATCATGGGCGGGGCAACATAAGTCCTGACTTTATTGATTGTATCTTCAAAAATAAGCAATTCATCCCTTTCCAGCAGTGTTTTCCCCCACATTTGGGGAGCCAGACAGCTGGGGGCTGTCCTTCCTGCCCCCAAAAAAGGAACCAAAACCTCCCAGCAAGGGCAGTTAGGGCAGCTCCACATCTAGCTCCCTCCCTCGTGCATCTGAATGGAGGAGAGGATTAAGCTGCAGACAATGCTGACAAAACTCTTCCAAATACAGAGCTTTTCTCTCTCACTGCCATCCAGAGGGACTCGACTAGTCCAAGGGAAGATGACCCCAGTGGGAATGCACAGGGAACTTACATGTTAATCCTCTTCTTCTTACAATCAGTCAGACCACGGGAAATCATGCAAACATATCCAGGCACATAAAATGTGTGTAGGTGAGTGCAGAGTATGTACACACAGAAATCTCTCTGCACACATAGGCATACATATATATATATACACAGATATACACGAAGTCATGCACATTTGTGTCTGTGTCTCCACACACAACCTGATTTGCCTCAAATTCTGTCTTTCTGTAAAAACTACAGAAGGAAATGGAAAGCAGCTTCTGGTGTATATATATTTTTATGCATACACACACACATGCATATATATGCATCATATTCATGCCAGCAGGAATATTAGAAACCCAGAATGATTTATGTCTTTACTTTCCACTTTGTCCCATAGCCAGCCACCTGGTTTTGTCATGAGCACTGAGCTCAAAATCTGGCAGGTCTGCTGCTCACAGTCAAAAGGAGCAGGTGTCAAAGAACTCAGAGGTTAATCTGTGCAAATTTGTTTGCAGAGTTCAAGGTAGATGGGTTTCCTGTGACCCCTTTCCATGGACATCCTGTGTAATTTCCAATAGTGGAGCTGAAGGGATCTCACGGTTTCCTCAGCACGGATTTCTTTAGTGAGACATGGAGCTTGAATTGGTGTTTCTAAAACCACCACCAAGTGCTCTTTTTGGGTGCTGTCCCAGTGGCACAGAGTGGTCACACTGACCTGCTGCCAGCCACTTTGGCTTCACTCAGTGCCCTTTGCTTCCACAGGCTCTCTTCATTCTTCAGAACTCTCTGCCTGAATTTTTTTTTTTAACAGTATGGTACTACTCATTAGTGGAGCTTTTGAATTACTGAAAGGCTGTGTAACATTTAATTAGTCTTTATCTTTACAAGTAATAAAATGAGTACCTTTAGGTAAAAGAAGGCAGTCTCTGGCGTGCCGCTGGATAACAGCAAGTTTTTGATTTTTTATTCAAACAGCTATCAAACAGATTATAATTTTAGCTTCATTATTTGGCTAATTCACATTTCCTTAAAAGACACTTGAGAGCAGGTTTATAAATATTACAACAAAGAAATTTGGAGTCAACAGTAAGAGAGGTTTCGAAGCTGACAGATCAGAACAATACTTGTAAAAATACAGTTTGTATTACCTGTAAACTGTTTGGTGTTAGCTGGTTTCATGTAAATAGAAATATTCAAAAACTTCTGATACTTTTGCAATTTATCTGTTGATTATTGACACCACATTTTTGTTTTGAATCATCTTCAGTATGCTCATATAATTTTCAAATATTAGAGGTCTCCTTTCAAAATATACCAATGTTTTAGACTTTGTCAACCAATCAAACTGCAAAACAAAAACCCCACAAAGAATAACATAAATTTTAGTGTTTCCAATTCAGTTCAAATATAGTATCAAGACTGGCTTCTCCCAAAGACATATTCCTAATTATTTCTCAAACCATCAATGTAAAATTTTCCCTCTGAAAATCTATCTCAGATGTAATATAAATGGGAGTGGTGCCTTTTACCACATGAAAGGTATTTGTGATTTACATCAATAAGCAAATGATCATGAGTAACTTCTTGTTTAGCACCTGCATAGAAGCAGTGAAGAATTACTGTGTGACTTGGCAGATTTGGGGGATTTTAGGGAGAGACACATCCATGACATCCATTCTGATGCATTTACTGGAGATTCTGAGTGTATAATAAAGAAGAATTTCACTGGACAAAATGTAACCAATTTTGTGAATCCACACAGGCAGGTGACCAGGACAACCACAAAACTGTGGCTGAGATGCAAAGAGCAAATTTATTTCATGACCTTGCTAACTGGAGGATCCCAAAGCAACACCCAGGTGGAGACAGGAGCAGGAACACCATCTGTGGTGTCCTCTGTGTGTTCTGTGACTCTGAGCTTTCATTTCTCTCCCAAAACAAGGAGCTCAGGAGTGTCTGTGAGAGTGCCCCCAAGTCTCTCCAAACACCAGCATTATCTTTACAGAGATTTTACTTCTCCAGACAGAGGACAAAGAGCAGCAGGTGTAACGTGTGGGGTTTCCCACACGGATATTTTTCAGCCCTTGGCATTGCCATCTGCAAATTGGTCACCTGAGGAAATCTAGGCCCTCCTCAGCAGTCTTCCTCTTTTAACCCTTTCCTCCCAACATCCATCTATGTGGTGCTTGAGTTTAAAACTGTGACACTTGCAAAATGTACATCATCAAAAGTAGATTGAGGTAATCTCCCTTTTTGTCACATTTCCCTAGAGGCACACCACAGGTCACAAAGATAAAAACCAAAAGTACATTTCAAGACACAGATAAACACACATGTTACTGTATCCTTTGGACTCAGCCATGTTAATTCATAATTCTGACTGGAGGATCCTCCAGTCTTTTAATGACCAGACTAAATAAATGCAATTAACATCCACTTTATGTGACAGGAAAAGTTTGGTCTTGTGTAATTAAACTTTTCAATCTATACACTCTTTATCAAACTGCGAGTTTGTTTCAATGGATTAGTTGGTGCAGAATAAATAATGCTTTTAAAAGTAATGTGATGTGAATATTTTGTAAAAATAATGAAGAGTGGCTAAAGCAATAACAGGACATTTGTATTTCCAATATACTAAGACACCACATGGAAAACAAAAGGATTTCCAGAAACCCTTTCTGGTGACATATTGAGGTCACTGTGATCTGTTTCTGGCAGCACCAGGATAACATTTGCAGATTCCTAGCTTATGGGTGTTGTGGAGAACAAAAATGACTGATCATATTAAATAATTCTTGTGGCTAGTCAAGCTCATCTAAGTACTCCTAGTAACGCACAGCACCTCTCATCATTGCTGCTCATTTTGGGCTGCTTAGATGATAAACACTCCCTCCACCCTCCTGCTCACTGAAGAACAGGTAATCTGTTTGAGTTCCATCTCTAGCATCATTTGGGGGCTTTAAAAGTGACCTTCCATTTCCTTTTTGACCACTCTTTTGATCTGTCAACTTGACTGTTCCCTTCAACTTTCAGTGCAGTCCTTAACATTAATGTTGCTCAGGATAGTACAGAGGATATAATTCGAGTTTCTCCAGGAAAAAGAAAAATTAGAACTACAAGCATAGAAAACTTAATTATATTGCTTTCTGTTTGACATTGGACAGCTTGTTCATGTACACAGAAAATATCTCCAGCCTCAACACCATTCAAAGATATTAAAAAGGAATAATTCCCTGATCTCAGTATTTGTAAAAATTTCAAACATGAAAGACAGCTCTGTAGTGCAAAACAGGATTTAAACCAGTATTTTGTGTAAAAGGAAATTATGTCAGCCTGGTATGTAGTAAATTAAATACATGTTAAGTAAAAAAATGTAGCTTAGCAGTATGGCATTTATTAACCTAAATTTAGAAATGTTATAAATGATACAATTTAATTTAATTTCTAAAAAATCTCTATTTTCTATAGTTCTAAATGGAGAGACTTGTGTAAGCAAAGCAAATAATTAGTCTGTAATGCATACATGACCTGGAATAAATAAATAATTATAAGGACAGGTGGGAAGATACAAATTATGCTACAGTGTTGACAGTGATCTCTCCACCTTTGTTTTTAATTTGTTTTAAAACAATCAGTTTACTGGCATCCTAAATGAAGCCAGTAAGCATTTTTTTTCCTTTTTCTTTTTTTTTTTTTTTTTTTTTTCTTTTTTTCTGGAAGTGGAGTGACTTAAAATGCAACAACATGTGGCAAGAAAGAAGCCATCAGGATGAAAAGGAATTAATTTTCCCTGTCTCACTGTATTCACTGGAGCAGCCTCAACAATTTATTCTGCTGGGTTTTTTTTTCTTTCTCTGGGTTTTACATTTGCACATGAGTTCAACATCTTTCTCGCTGATGAAAAAAGAATATAGAAGGGGAACACTTTATTTCTGTTTGAACATAAAAGGTCTGTGATACAAGGCTGCTTTTTCTAACATTTGGTCAATATCTGCAATAAACAACTGCTAGCAGTTTTTTGAGAGGGTCCAATTGGCTCTGTGTAAGCAGGATTTGCTAGAAAACTTTTCCCTTTAATTTACACCTATAATGAACTAATTTTTAATCAATAGACATGGCCAATAGACTTGGGTTTTGAGTGTGTGGTTTTTTTTTTCTTTTCTAGGCAGTCAGGAGATAGGAGGGAATATTTTAATATTAATAACTTTCAGGGCACATAAATACAACTTGACCTAGGTAAATGCCAAAAGAAGTTTGAAAACAAAAGTAACATACAACTTCTATAAAGATATATTGCAGCCAGGATTATATCAATATTTTTTAGATGTTTTAAAGTTCTCTTTTTGTGAGAGGAGAGCTGTGAGTATAGAGGGAGAAACTGGTCAGTTATTCCTTGTTTAGTCAAGATTTGTTACTTTTCCAGTGCCCTTGTTCTCATAATTGCTTAAAACTTTTAAAAACAAGGCCATTATTTCAAATTTTCTATGGCATAAAGCAGAATAACATTGAAAAGTCTAATGAAAATGGAAATTGGTAAAGCAATTTACAGCTGGAAAAGGTGTGAGAATATCAGCTTCAGACTTGTTGAACAAGTATTAACCACAAGGAACTCAAGAAATCTGCCTTTTTAGCAGAAAACTGCCTTTTTAGTTTAAATATGGCTCAGTGTAGTGCAGAAGATGAGAGAAAAGTTCTCATGAACAGAGAAGGCACAACATAACTTTTCAAGTAATTATTAAAAAGAAGACACAGTTAGAAATACAATTACTTGCTACCTTCACCTTAGGATCATTACTGCCAAGGTAGACTAATAACACAATTACTTTCATAAGAAGTTCTTATTTTGCTGAATTAACAGAAACTGGTAGATGTACAATTTAATATGCAAATTGAAAAAGAGAGTTGTAGAATTCTGGCAAAATTTCCCCTTTTATTTGTGTGTGTTCTCATTATTTTAAAAGGAATCTAGATATATATCTTGAACTTAGCTAATTATTCTTTCTTTCTTTTTTTTGATCAAGTAATGGATTCTCACCATAATTGCTACAAATTGAGATTTCCAAAATTGCTGAAGGAAGTTAAGTGTTCGATTCACTGTGAAAGCCAGACGGAGAAAAGTGTTACACTGAGTCTGAAATTCAAATGTTCACCCTCACACTGTGAAATAAATGCCACCTGGATTTTAATTAACCCTTTTTATTAAAGGACTTGAAAGCATTTATAAAATCTTTCATGTAAAAAAAAAAAAATTTGGATTTTTTGGTAAATAGACACTGCCATCTCATCACAGAGGTTCAGGTTCTTTTGGTAGTTCTTATATATTAATCTATCTGTTGAAGACTTTCAGAATTACAACATTACTTTAAAATATTTTTAAAGATATATATATATATATAAAAAACAATTGAGGTATGGCATATTGTTTTTAATGTTATATGAGTCTAAAATCATATTGTGTTTCAAAACAGATTTCAAGTTCTCTGTAAGCTGCTTCTTCCCTTTAAGAGGTTTTTAAAGTATTCTTTTACTCTATATTAGTGAAAAACACAAAGAACAATTAATAGTTTCACAGACATGTAATTGTGCCAAGGAACAACTTTGGATATGTGAGGATCCAGTGTTACTTCAAGCTTAGAGGATAAATTGTTATGTGAAATATGGCAGTCAGAATTTAGTTCCTGCTTTCCTGATTGGACATTTTTCATTTCAGCATTTAATTTAATTTTGTTCATTTAAAATTGGAGCACATGCTGAAAGCTGATTTTCCTGCATTTCAGTTTGAATTATTAAACTACCAAGCATAAGTAGTCATTTCTTTTTTACATTAGGAGAATACCTAAGTTTGACCTGAAGACCAGACCTGAGGTCTGCAATGTCAGAAGCTTCATTTTTTTGATGTCTGCTGATACAACAAAATACCAAAACCTCTCTATGTGTCAAGGTTCTTGATGCAATATTTAGGGATTGTTTTAAATGGCCTTCTGTCTTTCTGACTGCCATTTTTACTGTACACCTTCCAAAAGGAGATGCTCTTGGAAAATATTGCATCATTTCATACTGTTTCCTTAAGGCTCAGGTGTCCATTCCAGGTTACTGAGAGGATGCCCCTGGAAAACTCTACTGGGGTAAGGAAGAGACTTGTTTTCTCTCCTTAAGATATATATGATATAGTGTTCTTATAAAACAAACCTGAAGGAAGAGGTCTACCCTATTTTTTTCTATTTTTCTAGACAAGGCCCAGGACTGAGTTGAAGCTTAGGTATCCTGAGAGGTATTTTTTTAGTCACCACCATTTTAAGACCATGCCTGCACAAATATGTGGAAGCACATAGAGCAGACTTGATATTCTGGTTTCTTCCTTATGTCTTTACATGAAAATAGTTACTATTACTGCACTCATGGTGAAGCTCAGCCTTGGATAAGGCATCTTTAAAAAGATGTAGCCATGTGCTGTAAATCTGCTCAGTCTTCTATGAAGTTTTAGTTATGTGTGCTTCAAAGCCAGTTTATCAATACCTGGAGATTCTTCTGATTAGAAAGGAGACACTTGAGGATGTTAGATGTCTCCAGACTTAGGCAGTAGTTGAGCTGGATTTTAGGATTACAGCTAGATGTCTAAGATTCCTCTTCAAGAATCAAGTTGCTTCTTTTCAAAAATGACTACATAGCCCCACTTACATTAACAGAATTCTGTAGAATATGCCCTCAACAATGTTTTGGAATTTATTAATTTCCCCAACTGGCATTAGTAAAAGTCAGAACTAGTCCAATTAAATGGGATAAATATTTGATCTTCCTCTGCCAGCTAAAAGTGCACATCACTGTCGTTTGTGTTTCAGAACTTTGTACCTCACTTATGAAAAGTGTAGCACTGCAGCTTCCCCATCCCTGTCTCCGGGTGTGTAACACAACACACCCTGCTGCCTTCCTGCAGACTCATCATCGGGCAGTCAATAGAAAGGTGATGAAGTAATGAGAATTAAAGAATGAAAGTGCTAGTAATCCTACAGAGATAGAGCGTCCTAACAGTGCTTAGTAACATCATTTACTTCATGATATTCGGAAAACCGGTGGATGGCAAGTATAAGATTAATTATCTGTTGTGAAAAAAAATTCCCAGGTTTGCAGCTTTTCAATAGCTACCATGCTTAGGTATTTTTTTCTTTTTCTTATTTTTGGTATATATGGACTGAGTTGAATTCACTATGAAGTGAATCACTATCACCTGATCCTGCTGGATACTGTTAGAATTTTCAAAGATGTAGGATATTTTCAGGCCAAAATTACAATAGGTGAAAAACTTCTCTTTAATTTTCTCCTAATGTTTTCAGTTGTCACGGGATCAGGTCTTGGGAGACTAATTTTTTTGGAACACATATCCTTAGGTGCCAAAGGCCTAGATCCCAGAAAAACAGATCTCATTAATCAAGAGCAAAAATCTGAAATTCTGAAAATAATTCATGTTGCTGAAACTTTGAGCAGGTTAACAGATATGGCTGCTAGGATACCTACAAAGGGACCTTGTCTCCCTCTCTGACCATTTTTCATGCAATTGACCATAAAATAGCTCAGAATTGGAAGTTATGGGGCTTCATTAGTGATAGTAAGACTGTATTAATGGACTACTTCTCTTCAAGATAATTAGCACTGCTATACACCTTGAGCACTGTCCAGGCATAAATAATTGCAAATACTTATTCCGTATGAAAATATTAGTAAGTATGGTAAAAAAAAAAAAATCACTTCAATGTGCCCTGGAGTCTTCTTTTATATAAAATCCTGTGTTGTTATCATTGAGTTCAGGCTACTCTTGCTGAGATCATATCTGTTACTTAAGTATAGCCAGGGAGTGCCAGCTACCTCATATATTACTAGCAATCTAAGAAGTAATGTTCTTGTCAGGAGGAACAGCTGCTCAATTCATCTTACTATGCCCAATCACAACCTTGTATAATAATGCTGTGCTCCTCCAGAGAGGAACAGAATGTTTCCTTTTGTCTTCATTTAGTGTTTGCCATTTCGCCTTTATAAATAATGTGCTGCAGTTAGGAACCCTCATGCTGGTAAAATTAAAAAATTGTTTTCCCTTTGGCATCCAAGGACCTGAGAGACAACATGAAGAACTGGAGCATGCGACCCTTTCCAACAAGAAAAAGTTGAAAGCCTGCAGTTTAGGCTTGGCTACTAATTTGCCTTTTAACAAATGACAAACATTTGTCTTCTACCACACACGCACTATTCCTTGCTCTGATGGCATCCCTGCAGTACCTGTGGGGAACTTACAGCCAGGGAAGAGGGGACTTTGTGATAATATATCTTACTCTGAGTATGCAAAGCTGCAAAGGAGGCTGCTACAACCCTGTTAGCCTCCAAGGAAATATTATTCATTATGTATTTACAGTTATTGGATTAAAACTCTGTAATGTGCTCTGTTCAATTAATAATAATACAGAGCAGAATGAGCTATGAGATGCATTGTGCCTTTTAAAAGATCTAATATAAGAAAAGACAAGCAGTTTGTCCTAATGAATGCATCTAATTGGTGCACTTTATTATAAAACACTGGAACAGCATTTTTCACGAGGCAGTTCTATTTGTAACAGGCTGTCTTCAGCACGTCAGGGTGTAATAAATGTGCTACAGACTAGAATTGCTGATTAGTATTTCTGGAAGCCCAGGAAGTTAGTAGAGATTTTTTGCCACTGCAAAGACCTCTCAAATCCTCATGGAGGGACCTGCAGCACAGTGATCCGTGAGGGATGCACCCATGTGATCGTCCTTTTGGATACAGCCCACTGCATGTGCATGTGAAGCCGTGGTGCCTGAACACCCAGAACAGCAAAAAATTGCTGGTACTTTGTTGTACCCCTGGTGACTTTCACAGGACTGATGTACAAAAGGGGCTTTCAATAAATACTGCCTTCGACATGGCTTTCACAGCAATAGCTTGAGACAGAGCTATGGTTTATGTATGACTGTAACTCACTGTCCACATCATCCTTTGTTCATTTTTGATGAATGTAAAGAGGAAGAAAGAAAGGATGCACATGCAAGATTTCTTTTGAGGTATAAGAAACAAAAAGCCTCAGAGGCACTTCTGAAAACACACTGCAAAGCCTTAGAGGAAAACAGTCAACAGTGAATATTCCTTTGGCAGGACCCGTACACAGAATGACATGACAGCATTCAAGCAAAACAGTTTAGATAATATCAAATCTATGCAGAAATCAAACCTATGCTGAAGAAATAAAAGACTAGGAGAGGAGTGAGCTTTGGCTCAGCGTTCTTCTGTTTTCGCTCTCAATAACTAACAAGAAGCTTTTCAGGCCTTTAAATCCCAGAAAACTGCATCAGTAAATGCAGCTCATTTCATTTTCAAGTTTTTAAAATAAAGGACGTGCAAAATAGTTTCTGCTGGAAAAAAAAAACATGCTCTCAGGTGCAGGAGACTCTTCAGTCTTTCCAGGATGCCTTTTGGTCTCATCAGTAGCTTTGTTTCCCTTGGTATTCACTGCTGAAAGACACACCCCGCATTTCTAGCTGGGGCTGGCAGTCCATTAGCCTGAACCTGGGAACATCTCCCAGCTTTATGGTGTTATTCGGCCTAAAAGCATTAATCTGCCTTAATACAGTTTCCTATAATAAGATGGATCCACCCCATTACTTTTACTAATTTATCTGAAAGAACAGAGGCTTCCACCTTGGTTGCTTGGGCATTGTCCTGGTATCTGTAGTGTTCAAATCCTGCTGATTCTGTGTAATGTAAAAGGATAAATTATCCAGCCATTCAGGGAGAGTATGACTGCATATTTACCTTCATTAATACTCCTATCCCTGAGAGAGGCAACTTTATGATGAGGGGGTAGTACAAATGAGGTCATGGGTTATAAGTAAACACACGTTGTATATGTATTACTCTTAGGAGTCTGACAGAAATGTTCAAATAAGGTAAAAGGAGAAAGCAGTCATAAGGCTACTGCGTCCCTTTTCCTGTCAAACAACACACACACTGATCAGCCTCAATTTTCCTGTTACATTTTCACACCCACCAATGCTGAGATTAAGCCCCAGGGAAGAAGGGTGGCAGTTCTGAATGGCATGCACCCCCCAGGACCAGGCTCTGCTAGCACTGCTGGTGGCACTGAGGCAAACATGCCTGATGTACAAAATGGTCCAGGGAGTGACTGTTTACTCATCTCCAGTTTAGATTCTGGCTAAGCCAGCCCACGCTAGACTTCGTGTTGTGCTGAGAGCAGCAGCATTAGGTCAAAGTGAGGGCACCAGGTGGGCAGAACAGTTGATCAGAAAGGGCTGAAAGGCCTCTATTCAGCCACCATGGACTGCAAATTGCTGCCTCCAGCAGCCACTGTTTTGTCTGTCAGTGTCCCCAGAAACCACTGTCTTACAGAAATGGGAGAGACTAAGCCTCCTAGCCCGAGAGTATAAAACATCTGTCTGAAGATGTCCCTGCTCATTACAGAGGGTTGGACTGTAGAGGTCTCTTTCAACCCAAACCATTCTTGGGCTCTATGATCTTACCCAAAAAGCTTTTGAAGTGAATTCAGCTGCAGCTGAGGTTTTTCTGCTTCCTGGTGTGATACAGGGGATGCCTGCACCGTGGTTGGAAGAGGAAGGGTCAGCACTTTCTCTGTTGGCTAGGTAACCAAGTCTTTTCCTTTTCTCATAGGCATATGATATCAAGAGTTATATCAAGCAACAAAATCTTCACTTGAATGGTGAATAAGTTGACTAATGTGATAGACTAGTCTGGGTAAAAGGTGATGGAGCCTCGGTTTGTCATGTTTAGTATGTTCCTTAATGAGCTAAGGAAATAAAGTTGAAATCATGGAATGTATTGTCTTGTAAATTTGAATGATGTGAAAGGACCATGGCACAGGGAAAGCTGCCTGCAAATCCTGCTTTAGTGTCACTCAGTCCTGGCTGCCCTTTCTGGTCTCAAGATAAATCAAAGAGTAATTGATGACATTGACAGAAAAATGACAAAAACATATGTATTTCATAGCATATTTACTGTACTCCTGCTACCCCTTTCTGCCCAAGGGTAGGTGTTGTGGGAATAATTATGTTGATTAAGCAGGTCCCAGTAACCCTGCAGCAGTAAGCTCTGCTTTCTTTGAAACTCTCTACAGTATCTAGACAACTATGTTTTTCTGTATTTCATACCTAATTGTCTATTACCTACTTTTAAGTCTATTACCTACTAATACTGACCCTGATCTGTACACATCGTGTCCCAGGTGTCTGTGGCCTTCTGTTCTTCCACCTCCATCCCTGTTTAGGGGCAGCAGCCAGGACATGGTAGGTCAGAAGGGTGAATTGGAATAAGTCTGGATGGCTTTACCTTCATGCCATTGCCCCTCCATGAGACCATGGGGCACACATTAAACTCCCAAATGTTATTTAATGCTGTTCTCCCCATGCTCAGAATAAGACAACAGCCCTTGCAGGTGGTTTGACATCACAGGTCCCTCAGGAATCCTGATTTCATGGGGGAAATAAGTATTTCAAGAAATAAACTCTTCAGGAGAATTCTGAAATTCTTTGGGGACTTCAAAGACTTGACTGTGCAATAGCTAGTGTGTGGCCTCTTGACATTCAACAGACAGCAAGGAGAAAAGCAAACCAAATCCAACAAAAACAAGAACAAAAGCTTTCTCCTTTGTGCCTTTGATGGCAGGATATGAAAGATAGTGCGAATTTCCTTTTTAAAAACAGGGGTCTTAACTAGGATTTCCTATACACTGAAAACAATCTCCTTAATAGGTCATAAATAAATTACAGATATTCTACGTACGCAGTCAAAACACAAACTTGAATTAGCTCAGCCAGATGCAAAGTATCTGTGTAACTTATAAATCAGACTCTGTCTTCTAAAGGCATATTTTGCCCTGCATTTTCAATTGATTGAGCCTGAACTTAAGTGTTCCCTTTTGGGTCAGAGGCTGGGACTGGCCTTTTAACTTGCTTTGCAAGAGCTTCCAGGCCTGAACTTTCTCAAGCATAAATGTCAATGCAGTAGTCAAAGTGTTTGATTTAGTCCAGTTAAGACATATATGTATTTCCATATATAGGAAAACATAAATTAAAAAAAAAAAATCCCCAAGTTCTTTCTATTATTAGACTATATGACAACATACAAAATAAACTAAAACATATGGGGAAGAGTCCTCTACATGTTATCTCTGTAATACACACTGTGCTGCAATTTCTTGGAATAAGTACATAGTGCATAAATATTTCTGATGGTAGCTTATGAAAAGGACATGCACAGTATATGATTATTGCAAAGTAATTCTTCTGTCTCTGAAAGGTTCATGATAATTTTGTTTTCCTCAGTGTTTCTGAAGAAAAGTACAGGATCCAAAAAGATATCTGAAATAAGTGCAGAAAGGTCAAAAATAAAATGGAAAATTATACATTGAAAATAGATGAGAATTTTTTAGTAAAGGAACTATTATTTACATTTCAAATATTTTTTATCCCTTTAGTTTGAGCTAAAATTCAAGTTGTTTTTGCAGCAGAAGGTCTTTCAGAACTTGCAGAAATCTTTAGCTGAACAAAGGAAAAAATGAGTAACAGAGGTGAGCATGTGCTCAAATTTCCAAGCCTCTTGCACTCATCACTTTATCCCAAAAACACCATAGTGAACTAACTACACTCTTCAATTACTGCTCCTTAAACCAGCACTGTGAGTTTAAAATGCACCAGCTACTGTACATCAAACTGCTAAAACAACCACTTTGAATGATTTCCCTTTTCCTAAGAAAGAGACACAGGTCCCTTTTGTTTTGGGAAGTGACTTCTCCATATCCCAAGTTTCTTGTTTACTGAAACTGAGTTAATACATTTCAAAAGGACTGAAAGGTCTATTTCCTGGTAGATTACAGGGCTTGGTTATTTGAAACTTCATGGGTCTTTATAACATCTCTGTCCTAATTAGGACTTTTTCCCCCATGATCTAAACACGGTCATTTCTACGCAAGTGACTGAAAATGAAATTTTTTATTTAAGAATTTAATCATTAAAATTCAAGAGTTCCAATACAGTCTCCTCACAGGAGTAGTGAAATATTAAATGTGTTTCATAGCTAAAGTATTTTGCTTTCAAAAAGTGAAAGCTTCATGACTATATCATCACACTGTGTGGATTAGTAACAGGATTTTACAATTTTGGGCTGGCTGGAGTGCAGGGCTGAGAGAGCTTCCCTCTGTTCCAGGTACTAGATAAAGTTAAGTCCCATGTGAAAGACAGCATTATTTTGCCAATATACTTTATATAATTAACTACCATATAAATTGTTATGCATAGTAAAAATCAAATTCTAACTTTACTTATCAATTTTGGTGCAATTTGAAGAGACAGAAAATATTCACTTGAAATTGTATGACTGTAGATGCATGGAGAGAGCTTGATGTCTTTGAATTTACAAAAAAAGAAAGAGGATTTCTGAGAATTTAGGAGTGTTTAATAAATGTTTGTCTAACACCATCCCAGAAAGATTCAAAATTCTCACTTCAATTTTCATAAGGCCTTGTTCACCTTACAGCATGTCCCCTTTTTGATTGTCAACTGTTTCTCTAAAAACCCAAGCCCAGTTTCCAAGTGTTCAAATGGGGACTAGCAGGTAATTTCTCATGTGTGGTTTAGTTTGGAAAACAAACAGATTCCTCAGAAAAGGAATATCCCAACAGTCCAGTAGTGGGGAAGTGAGCGAGTAAGGAGAGCAAACAGCCAGCATTGGGTTGTGCTGCCAGCTGTTCATACAGCGTGATGGAATCCAAAGGTAGATGCACGTCCCCAAATGCTGGCTTGGGGCTGGCTGATCCGTGCCCTTGGGGTCACGTTTGCCCACAAAGAAGCCTGCATTTGTGTTACTGAGCAGATGAATGTCACCACAGTGGAGCCAGCCTTTGTGCTGGGCTTCCAAATACACCTGGTGCACCTGTCTGAGGCATGGCACAGCACAAAGGAGCAGTGTTCCCAGGCCTCCCTGGAAAAAACTCTGTATGCACACAATGTGAACATGTATAAGGCTATAAATAGATATAAAAATAGACCTCTGCCTTTCCTATACATGCATTCATGAAGTCACTAAGAAGGTGATGCTATTGGCATACGTGCTTCGGAATACAACGGGTATACTCTCACACCAGGCAGGCCCATATTCTTCTGAGCCAAAAAACAGATGCCTGAGCCTGCTTTGAAGCTCATGGCCCTTTAGAACTCAGACACTTTCAAAAAGAAATCTCTCCAACACCACATCTGCATCCATATTAATGCAGGAGTACACAGAAAGGTCGTGTGTGGCAGCCAGGCTCTTCTCAGTGGTGTCCAGCAACAGGGCAAGAGGCAAAGTGGAGAAACTGATGGACAGCAAATTCCACCTGAATATGAAGAGCAAATTTACTGTGCAGTGACTGCACACTAGGACAGATTGCCCTGAGAGGGTGTGGAGTCTCCCTCACTGGGGGTATTCCAGAAATGTCTGGATGCAATCCTGTGCCCTGTGTTCTGGGATGGCCCTGCTTAAGAAGGGAGATGGGACCAAGCCTCTGTTGTCCCTCCCAACCTGCCCCATCCTGTGGTTCTTTGGTCAAACCACTGAGTTCCAAGATCTCAAGTGGGGAGCCCTAGGGTGTCTAAAACACTGGATGTCACCTCACTTAACACATAACTCCCAGTGGGTGGTGCTGGCTGCATCCAGCTTACTCTGGAGTTTGGGAGGTGGATGGCAACAGAGTAGTCAAGGGCTGCCTGGAATGGTGACCAGACATCTTGCTGCTATGCAAATATGAGTAAAAGTCAATTATCTTACTCTGTGAATAGTGGACAGCCCCCGGCCTGCTGAGCTCTACTGCACAGCAGCAGGCTGCATGCCAGGATCTCCCCTTCAGCAGGAATGCCTCCCAAGGTTAGTCCTTGAGGCTGAGAGATTTTTTGCCACAATGGATTCTCTGCAAGTGATTAATAGCATGCTAAGCTTTAAAATCTTGCCTAAGTGATATAAAGTATTGATTCTGCATATATAATCCTTTAGACATAAACCACTGACCATGTCTGGGACTAAGAGTGGATCTGTCTGCACCCAGACTCCCTTCTGAGACAAAGTTTGGAAACCAAGGCTGTCCTTTCTGAGCCTCATGGCTCAAGAGGAGGGTGTCTCAGACAGTTTTGTCTGACCCTGTACTCCATGCAGTAAGTAACCAGGCATACCTTGCCACTAAATCTTCTCCAACCACTATCAGATTTACCTCTGAACTTGGCTAAGTCCCTCCTTTCTAGTAATAAAATTCACTGTGTCTTCTTTGTTGTGAGTGAAGGGCATGACTCCATCAGTGACACTGTCACATTTTTTCATAGGAGTTCAGAAACTGAAATAACCAGGCTGTGTCTTCTTCAATTATTTATTTCTCTTCTATGATCAGTTTATCTCCAAGGGTATGAATGTGATATTACTCAGCTGTTTATTCCTCATAAACCATTTTACTACACTTAGGTATGTCAAATCAACTTAGAAATCTGTAATAGGCTTATTAAAACAGGTCATTACAGTCATCTTATTGCTCAAGATTGATAACAGGGCTGAAAGATAATAAAACATGAGGTTTCAAAAGCAAGCAATAAAAAAGTCAGAAAAGAACAGAATAAAAATTTTATTATGCAATGTAAATAGTTTCAAAAGTGATATTGTCAAGTCTTTCAGGACCCATCTCTTGGGAGAGTCTCTTCTCAAAAAAGATAAAATAGAAATAACTTCACAGTGCAGGCTGATAGTTTATAAAAAAAATTACAGACAATATTCTGCTCAATAATCTATATTGAATTGCATCAGCTTAAATATTGGAGAGCAATTCTGAAAACATACTACAGAACCAAAATTCATTCTACCACAGAAATATATAAAATTTGTTACTTTGGCAAGAAACATCCTGACACAGCTAAAATTATTAGTACATCATCTATACTCTGAAAAACTTCTTGTTTTTTTGTTTGGGTTGGTTGTCAACACTTTGGAAACAGTCCTTATCCATAAAAGCAACATACCTTTTTTTTATTGCATGGTTATGTTCCAAGCTTTATCTACGGAAAAGCCTTCCCAGCACAAATATTTATGCACAAGATGATGACATTCTGTTTCAAGAATATGTTCCCAAGGGGCTTGGAAATGCTCTTCCTGGGAATATTATGAAGAGCTCAATACTTAACTGCTGCAGGTCTGTGACCTTTCTGGTACCTGCATATATGTTCCAGCTAAAGTGAATCTGAATAGGATGAAATTCCTGTGGAAAGAAACTTGTTTGTCCTTTATTTCTTGTTTTAATTTCGCATCTAAATTCCACTTGCATTGCAATTTAGTCATATAGGGAAGTCCCTTTACAAAATCTGGCCCTCATGTAACAGTCAAGGCTGTTTATTTCTTTATTTTCTTTATTTCTAATATTTTCCCTTTTTTTCCACCTTCAGTTATATGCAACAAATAAGAAAGTGAATTAGATTTAGGGTTTAACACTTACCTTCTACATCATCAGAATTAACAGAGCAATTGAACTATTGTCTTTTTTTTTGGCTGCTGAGATGAATAACTCAGTTTCAAAAATTTCTGTATTAAAAAGTAATTTTTAGGGAAAAGGCAGTTTAATTTAGACAACATATATCTTCTTGTAGCAAAATCAAAGTAACTTTGATCTTTGAAACTATTACAAAGTTTCTGAAGAAAAAATGGAATTCTTTTGCAAAAGAATATTATTGCAATGAATGCTTTTTTAATGTTTATCCTGCCATCCTTCTTTCCTAACTGTACATAAATATTACTGGAACAAAAATCCTAAGCAACCTGAAAGTGGTCATTTCATAACCCCTGTAAGTAAGACACTAAATTTTCTCCTGCTTTGTCATTAAAGATTAAACTTCATCATTTCATAGATTGAAACAAACCATTCTCATTCTCAAAACTATAACTGATAAAGTACTAAACACATCCTAAAATGTGAGCAGAGTTTCAATCTGATGCTGAGTGAGTTGCTTTAAAACAAGTCTTGTCTCACTGGTCTTTGGTTTATGATATCTGCTTGAAAGATGACATATTGTTGGAAGTAGTGATGCATAAGCTCCACATATGCATCAGGAAGTAATAATGATTGTGGAAAGTCGAGACTGAGTGATGAGACTTTGGCTTAAGATAGTAAGTTTTTGATTAATTAAAAAGTATAAAAATACATTCTCTTACACAGTGGGAATTTAGGGTGCATTTTATCACTCAGAGGAGCCAACACTTTGCAGGATTAGGCAAATACCAATTCTGCAGCTGTTATTCATCAATTTTTGCAGATACTAGATAAAGCTAAAGCAGTGTCTCACCATCTTAATTTTTTTTTCTTTACTCCTAGGCCTTCCATTTTTCATCTTGACAGTGTTTCTTTAGAGAAATGATACAGTATAAACACACCTTCTGAAAGAATTAAGAGAGACAAATACTGAGAAGTACCACAGAATTCCTACATTCTTGCCTGAACAGAGCACATCCCACAAATATAAGGGGAGGGCACCTTGCTGCTCTTGGGTTTTCCAAGTATCCCTGCTCTCAGAAGCAAAGGAGCCGACAGCAGAAGCAATGGAGGTGAAGTCACTGTCAATTAAAATAAAAGGGAAATGGACCCACATCAAAGTTTTTGGAGCAGACATTAGAATAATTTTCTTACGTTGTCTGACTATGATTCAGGCACGCCTGATATTTTACCAGAATGTAGCACTCTTTATCGGGTAATTTCAGTGTGCTTTACGCATTAAAAGTGCAATTAATAGAATATGTACCAAGCAATTAGATGACCTGTTGTGACCTTTCAATTTACACTGTGACAAAGACACACACTTGGAATTCAGTAGTAGACCATTTTCTGGCATTCACAGAGCCAGTTTAATGGAGCTTGGCAATATTTAAATCAAAAGGGGAAAGATGAAAGCTAATTAAGGCCAATATACTAATGCTCAAATAATTTGTATTAATAGAAATTAAAAAGAAAGGGGCAAAAAGAATCCAGTATTTCAGGGAGTGAATATATTTTTTCTCTACTAATTTAAATGCCACTATGGGATAATTCCAGTGTTGGCTTGTGCTCATATTGCATGACTTTTATTAACATGAATAGGAGTACTGAATTTATCTAGAGTAGACTGGAAAAATGTACCACATTACTTTTGATCCCAATTGAACACAGCACAGGTTCTCTCTTCATATTTAAGTATCTCAACCACACAGTGAAAACCCTCACAAACCTTTGCATGGCTTCTCAGTGTGCTAAATATTGTATTTAAGGTCAAAAAATGCCCTCAAATGAGGAGCAAATAGTCATTTACAGAGGAAAGTGCCCTTTTGCACAAAGGCCCTCCTTTTCCTTAACTCCATCAGCACTGCAGGCCCTGAGGCACAGCAAGTGCAGGACTGATGTGCAAGGGTTGTGGTCACAGCCCCTGCATGCTCTGGGGCTGCCAACAGGACGAGCATTATTCCTGGAGCCAAAATCCAGGATTAATCCTGCACCAGAAGCACTTTGGTCCTCTGCTCATCACCAGAGAGGGCAGGGACCTCACCTACCTCTCCTTTTCAGCCCCACCAAAATGAGGGACAATTTCAAGCTAGGCAGTTCGTCCCCATGGCTCATCTTACCAGGAAATGGCAAGAAATGAGCAGTTTTGGTTTATTAAAGAATGGTACTCTTTCAAAATTCTTGTTAGAATAACTGCTTCTAGGTTAGTTTAATGAAAACATTATGAAGTTTAAAATCCATATGAGGTATGTTGAGAACATCTGTGCTGTATCCCAGGTTCTGATGAAGATGCAAAGAAATATTTCTGATTCTGCTAATTCTTTTTGCAGTCAGATGTTCTTAACTGTTTTGCAATATTAATTATTACAACGATAGTAGTAGTAGTAGTAGTAGAATGAAGGAATGTGCCAATTATCAGTTTCCTCCAGACAAGAACCCATTTTGCCAAATACAGATGAAAATACTGAGTAACTGAAAAACTGAGATAAGTTTCCAGAATTATTTACTCTGAGAAATTAACATCTAATGTTCAGTCTCAGATATACAAGGACATTTTTTTCTCTTATTGTAGTCTCTACACAAATCAGACTATGCCTATGGACACACACTTTGCAAAAAAGTAATTTTCTTTTCTCCAACGCTTACCTATTACAAATTAATATATTTCATTATTTGTAAAGAAACTTGGTAAAAAAAACAAAACAGTGTGCTATTTCACAACCCAAGTTTTTAATTATAATCTTCTTCTGACAAAATAATGATTTGGAAATAGATTTCCTAGCATGTACAGTTTATTAGGGACATGAGAGTTGTACTTACAGAACCAGCATTGAACTGTGTAGGGAAATGAAGAAATGCTTCCTTTTCACCCATTGTGTCTCCCTTGAGTTCACTTAGGGCTCAGTTAAGCAAGTCAGTGGCAAAGCTGGCCCTTGACTCCTGTGTGACAAAATCCAGCCCTATAGAATTTCCTGTTTACATTTACAACCTAGTTGGTATTCCTGCCGTGCGCCCGCGAGCGCTTCCAGGACTGCCTGCACGCTTTCAGAAAGAAGGTCATAGTTCTTTCAGGATCATCAAATGATCATGAGTGAACCATGAATCAAGATGGAAAACATGAGGGGAATGTTCTCCTGAAAGATAAGAAAATATATAACTTCTGCAGTGCAAGTCAAATGACTCATCCCAAAAAGAAGCATCATTTTTCTAACCCTGGAATGGCAGCCCACAGATTTTTGTGGCAATTCTGGCTCTTGCTGAACTTTGATTAACTCAGGACAGCATGAAGTGCTTTTGTTTTGTGGCCAAGGTCAGGCCAAATATTTCTTATGATCTGCTTAAATAAAAAGATCATTTTCCAGACAGTCTTTCCAGAGCGCATTGCAAAACCTGATCCAGTGTGAGTTTCACTGAATTGTACTCTGATATTTATATGAATCTGTTTAATAGTGTGTTTTGGAAGGTAAAACTCACATGCTAAAAAGTTAAGAAAAAGGTAGGATAAGGAGAAGTCAAGGAAATAGTGATTACTCTTTTCTTCTAGGATCTGTGTTTGCCATCTATGTCTTGAAAAGTTGCATACAGAATTATCTAATTGCTGTTTGAAATACAGTCTGCTCTTTATTAATCTGGCTTCATTTCCTATTGAATGTTTCAAATTAAGTTGTTCAAATAATTAATATGGTAGTAAGCTGCCAAGAATTTATAAAGGTTATAAACTCTATAGCCTTACAGTATTGCATACCCATCTCTGGGGCAGAAAGGAATTGATGAAATATGTTATTTTGATTGCACATAAACTCTTTAAATGCGTTAACAATTTGTTTATCTTTTCAATTCTCAAAGCAAAATCTGACCTCAAATTAAGAATAGTAGTATTGAAAATTTTGACAGGTAAAGAAATGATTCAACAATTTTCATCTTCCCTTTGGATAATATAGAGTGGACTACTAAAAGAATCTAAGAAAAAAAAACAAAACAAAACAAAACAAAATAATTACTGAAACTCTGAAAAACCATAAGAAAAAGTAACAACAAAAAGAATTCCATTTCCTTGGTCTACAACATAACAGTCTGCAGCTATTGAAAGAAGCTTTCAGAGGGTGGTGCTTATAAATAATGCAGAAGAGAATCTGCTGTCTGAAAGCAACAAATACAATGAATTTGAACTGCAACAATAGCTGAGCTAGACATTACAGAAACATCTCCCTAAAAAGAACTAGAATAGATTCCAGGGGACTTATTCCTCGGGCATTTTTGAATTTCTAATATAGAAAATTCATAGAAGGAAGTCAGACAGACATCTTCCAGTAGTCTGTATCTTCAGGTAATAATAGAATTATTAGTAGCAGAATGGGTTGGAAGGGACCTTGAAGATCTTCTGGTTTCAACCTTCCTCCTATGGGCAGGGACACCTCCACAAGACTGGGTTGCTGAAAGCCCCACCCAGCCTGGCCTTGAATAATTCCAAGGATGAGGCATCCTTAATGTCCCTTGGGCAACCTGTTCTAATATCTCACCATCCTCACAGTAAAGAATTTCCTCTTAACATCTAATCTAAACCCACTCTGTTTCAGTTTGAAGCCAATCCCCCTTGTCCTGATACTACACATTCCCTTCAGGTACTGGAAGGCCACAATTAGGTCACCTGAAAGCCTTCTCTTTTTCAGGCTGGAAAAAGTCAATTCTCTCAACCTTTCCTCATAGGAGAAGTGCTCCATCCCTCTGGATTAGTTAACCCCATGGCAGACTCTGCACCTCTGTCTTGCACAAAGATTTTTATGAAGCAGAAAGACCTGTTGCTAGCCAGAATTGGTTATTATCTAAAAACATTTCCATATCCTTAGAAATGCTTTAAACATTCTATTTTAGAGCCTCTGGAAAGGTTTTGAGGATTCTAGAAATACAATGTCAGACTCATTCTTGTCATTTTCATAATTGTTCATAAGCATTTGAAAGCAAGTGGAAAGATCAGTAAAGATCAGTTGCTACTCTGGATGTTTTTTTTTTCATTGGATGTTTCTCTTCTGTTTCATATTTTGCATTTTCCTTGAACTTTGCTGTCAAGTATACTTTTTATTTAATAGTCTTCTCTGCAGTTAATTGTATTTTGAGAACCCGAAGGCCTCTCAGACATCTGAAAAAAACTTTTAAAATTCATTAAAAAGATAAAAAAAAACAGTTAACGAAATCTCTTTCACTTACGAGGCCATTTATGTTTTCTCTGGTTTAACATAGTGTTAAGGACTTCTTTTTTGCCTTTTGGTCTTAAACTGTGTCATTGATGCTTGAAATATGCTCAACATAAGTCTCCCACTTGGCTCTTAAAACAGTATTTTTAAAAAAATGTTGTCAATGTACATTCCTGCTCTTTGATGGGAAAGATTTTTTCTGACATTTAAAAGAGACTCCTGAGGTGAGTACTATGTGTAGTACGAATTATCAAGCTTTTTTTGTGGTTATGTAAATTCTTAATATTTTTGTGTTTGTTTATTGTTTGGGCAAGGTACCGAAGCCATTTCACCTCTCCAGCTTCCCATGGGCCTTCTCCCACCTGTGAGGTGTCTGAAGAGCATCCCCAGAGCACTGCAAAGCTGTCAAACTGCTTTGAGCCAACATTTCTGCCATCCGTGTCCTGCTCCACAGCCCCTGTGCAGCCAGGCCACTTCCAGCTGTGGCTGCAGTCTGGGGGAAGGAGTTTGTGGGGTGCAGGGGAGCTGGGGTGCCCCACAAAGGCCAGAAGTGCAGGGGGGCTCTGCAGCAGCCCAGCCAAGCACGAGGCTCTCCATGCTCCTGTTCAGCAGCACTCCTCAAAAACCTCAGGCAGCACACGTGCAAGCCATCGCAGAAAGAAGCAAGGATCAATTCTGTCTTTGCTGTCCTTTTTTCTTTTTAATGTTTTTAACTAGCCAGGTGGCAACCTTATTGTTCTGCCAATTTACAAAGCTGGATTGAGGAACCAGCTGAGATCTCTCAGCCAGAAATCCACATTGGCAGCTTTTGGCAGCTGTTCCTGGCCAATCCTGGCCAACCACTAGCACAGGGAGCACTCTTGAACTTGTGAGAGGGTGGCCTAATTACAGTAAGCAGCTCTGAAAAAACTCCACATTGCATCAAGTGGTGTCTGGTCCTCAAAGCTCTCAAGGTCAGCTGAGGGGAAAAGAGAACTTTTTCTCTCTGCAGGTTTAAATGTCCTTTTTTCTTCTTTTTCTCCAGAAAAAAAAACCAAAAAACAACCAAACCACCCAAATAACCCATCGTTTAACTCATCATATTTATTTATTGTGACTTCTAATGTTCATCTCTCATTTCTGAATGCACACACACGTGGCACCTGGATGTGTATCCAGCAGTTCCAAATTTGACTCTAACCCACCTGCTGCCATGTGAATGTTGTTATCAATGGCATCCCATGGAAGTCACTGCTTCTTCAGTCACCTTTCTAAAACACTGGTTATAATGGCAGAATTTACCAAGAGGAGAGCAGAGATACTGCAAGATAAATGGATTTCCTAATTTTATATCTGAATAAAAATAAAAATTAACATTTAATGATAATTATTACAAATTTCCATCTCACATCACAGAAAGATCCTGCTGTTTTTTCTTTTGCAATTCCATACCCTCTCCTACTGACACTACATACAAAGCATTTTACCATTAATTCCATTTATTTCTCAATTCCTAAATGCAGCTAGCTTTAATTCAACCTAAGTTTTGTATTATTTGATTTTCTCAGATCAGTAGTTTACTGCAGTTATCCTATTCTGATCAGAAGTACTAATATTGTTAGATTTGAAGCTGTCAATGGTGTGTCTGTTTGATGTATTAGCTTTCAAAGCCTCCTTGAGGAAATTGTTCAGTCTTTTAGTTCTAAAAATTAAATCTCTAAGGGCCATGACAAATTTGATATACCAGTGGAAGGCATCATCTAAGGTATGGTTTAGATCTTTATTTACAGTGGTTAAAGTTTTGATATTCATTCACACTAGCCTTTATGTCCTCAAATTATTCACATATATATATATATATATAAGATGCACAGAATGATCTGCTTTGTTTTGAACACCTTCAGAAGGCTGTACATAACTGTGTATTTCTATTTAGATGAAAAGCCACCACCTTATGAAAGAATTGGTATCTCCTCCTTTTCCCCTAAGTCTCTTGTATATAAGGGCTTGTATTCTTATATTTACTCCTTACAAATTCTTCATTTTGAGGTCCATAAAACTGGTGTCTGTTTATCTCAGTGGAAGCAAGTTCAGGTCTGTTTACTCATCCTCATGTCTTACACCTCTTTTACCCATCTGTTTGGTGGTTTGTAAGAGATCTACACCTACCAAACACTGCCTGTGGTAAGCTACATTTTCCTGGTTTATTCTCTCAGATTCTGTGGTTTATTAAAAGCCTTTCACTGCCCAGGGATAGTAACATCAGTGGCTCAGATTAATTCTTTTTGGTCTTTAGCCAATCAACCAGCTAATTTTGTCACTTGGCTAACTTAGTGATGTGCCAGCAAAATCCATAATTACAGCTAAAAGTATTTGTACTTGTATTGCTTGCTAAGCTAAGGTGACTCCATGAATACCATGTACTACTTATGCCCTTCAGTCCAGGGAAACATATTTAATACAAAATGTGGAAGTGGAATCTATCATCTATTTGTCTAAAACTTTTATTGCTTTTATTTTTCTCTTACAGGACACTGGGCCAGGGGGCCTGGTTATGAAATACAGCTTGCAAGAAGATTGTTTTAGATAGAATTTTAAATCCAGCTGAGTTAAATCTCTGTTAAATGGGCAAATAACCCATCTTTACATATGGTGGCCTTACTGACATGGCCACCATCACAATACTTTGTGACTTTGATGTGTTCCTCACAGGAAAAGTATGATTTAAGGGGTGTTTTTCTTACCTTTTCCCTATTTTTAAATGACTGAAAGTTTCTGATAAAATCTTCCATCAAAACAAACAAAAGTAATTTCCATACAGAATCTTTTTGGAAGATAGGATTTAAAAGGCCACAGCCCAAATATGAACCTCATTAGGGTGTCTGTTTCACATCAGTATCACCACCCTCCCCATGCAACCTCCATCTTCACCAAAAATGGTTGCACATAGGACAGAGATATTTCCCCAAACATTGTTATTGCAGGCTTTCCAATTGAAAATGTTTGGTATAAACTTAGCAGTTGGTAAATCAAGAGCCTGGCTGTTTGCTAAAATGCTCTATGGTTTCCTCAAGACTTGATAGAACTGCTCAGCACTTTGAGTTGGCACCTGTCAACTTCTACTTATCAAAACCAAGCCTCCAAAAACATTCAATTGCTTAAAACAGAGAAAATGTGCCAATATCTGGTGACTTTTTTTTTCTTTTCTTTGCTGCTCTGTGGATGATAATTCCTCTTTGCCCTTCTTAGTAAATGCAAGCCTAAAAGAGAGAGGCAGGCAAAAAAGAAGAGTGTCTGGGGAAGAAGGACTGGCAGGGAAGATCCCGCAGCACGAGCCAGGAAAGCACAGCTCCTCTGGCTGGAGCCAGGAGCAGCAGGTTTGGTATAGAATTAATCCCTGAGTACCTTCTGCTGCCACTGGAACTATTATGAAAGTGCTAAGGGCTGCACATGTTCACAGGCTGCTTCCCCAGCTGCTTTGGGATTAAAACCTAGCTCCAAAACACACGGGATGCTGAAGCGTGCTACGTCCACATCTGCAAAGAGCACCGGGGGCTCATGCTGGTCTGCCTGGGGGGTGGGAAAGCATCACTCCTTAGCCAGCATCTGGGGGAGGGGAGCAGGGAGAGCTTGTGACTTGTCAGGGGTTTGGCAGCTTGTCATGGGGAGTGAGAGGAGGGGTGAAAAAAGGCCCCGCAGAAGACAGAAGAAGAAATAAGGGCCAACAGAGGACTATAGAGGAGGGCAGAAAAGCACCTGTGAAAAGGAAGAGCTCCCACTCCCACTTGTTTGCATTGCTGACTGACTCGATTTGGAAGCTTAGCTGTCATTATAAGAATGGGATCAGAAACAATTTTGGAAGGTGATGATATTTACTTGCCAAGCCAATCCCTATCGCTTACTCTCAGTGCCAGCTCCCTCAGCTCTCAGAAATAGCCTTCTCTAATTTTCTTTAGGCTGGAAGCAAATACCAATTCAACAGGAGTCGTGGGCTCTCAGCACTTTTCAGGAGTAAGTATTAGATACATGCTGAACTTAAAAACTGACACGAGTCAAGATGGTTTGTTTCAGTATTCTGCCTTTTCTGGAAAACAAATTGTTGTAATACAAAACCGTGCATCTCACTTTGATAGTTTATTTATCCATGCTGATGCTTCAGGTAGTTTTATTAGGCAGAATTTGACACAGGTTTTTATGGCACATCATTTCTGGCAGAGCTGTGATTGAAGTGACACAGCAGGCTTCCAAAATACTCACTGAGGCACACAGACTTCACACAAACTGATTGTGAGTGCAGGTACGGAGACATTTTCAGTGACACCAGAAGCATTCATCCTCTTTTAGCCAAGCCTTGTGAACTTCCCCTTTCTGATTCTGCCAATTAGAGGTGCTATCTGTGTGCTTTTGTGTGCTCATCACTAGAGATTCAGATTTTCATCACAAGAACAGAGGGGCTAATGTCAAGTGAGTACATAAATAAACAAATCCAGTGAAGCCTTTATGGGTATGGTTTATACTGCAAACAAACCTGCAAACTGAGCAGATATTCTCACAGTTCTTCACTAACTGTTTTCTGTCTGGAAAGCTTCATGGAACCTGTTCATTACTGAGGCACATGACTGTATCTACAGATGATCATAACTCTGCCTGTGGTCAGTGGATTTTACAGGATTTTACTGGTAGGGAATCAGCATGAGATTTTATTACACTGTCAACAGAGTTACCATGGCAGAGTTACCATGGCACACATTACAAGTCTCCAAAAGCAGAGGGATACATACAGTACTATTAGAATCTTAGTATATTGACTAAGGAATGTATTTTGCCCTAAAAGATATTTCGGTCTTTAATCTCAAGCACATGTTGTAGAGCTTAGCCCTACTGTATTCCATAGCCCTGAGTCAGGTATTTAGGCAAATATCTTGATTAGTACAGGCATTTGAACTAATCACAGATACTCCAATTAAATTAATGCACTAGGTAAATGACATTTACCTTTATGAACATAATGAATATATGGAGAAATGTGTACTGGAAATACAAACTGGCTAGCAAACAGTCTGTGGGACAACTTGTGAATGAAGTCTCACATTTCTGAAAATACACTGTTGCTTTTTGGTTTAGTTCATGTTCTTCAAAGTACATTATGTACTAGGTAGGATAGACATTCATCTGGAAATGGCATTTGTCAAGTCAGAAAGGACAGTAAGAGGAAGACAGGGAATAGGAAAGTTCTATTGCTAGTGCAATATTTCATGTTATAATTGTAAACAAATCTAAATCACAGAGAGAGTGTAACAAAAAACAAGAGGGAAATGAACTGTACACTAACCATTTCTGTGAGGAAGAACAATGCTTTTATCTCTTTCCTCAGCTTTATCATATTGGCATCAACATACCATTTTTCAGATATCAATGGTTTTCTTTTTTCTGCATGGAAAAGTTTCACTGGATTTGCATATTTGATATAATTTATGCAAATAACATTTCTCCAATAGTCAATACTTTTTACCTCTCAGATAAGGAAATTACCTAAACCTGAGTATTTCAAACTATAATATAATCAATGAATATTCAGGCACAATATTTTAAGGAGCCTAATTAGGGACTTATAATCATGCTTGTTACCAGCCAAGCCCTGCCAGCTAGCATTAATGAAACACAGACTTCAGATGGTTTACTATCAACACTGGAGTGTGCAGGAATTAATCACCACAAGTAGCCTACCCACATAAGTGTCCTGACATATATCAGTACACTTCTAGGCCAGCAGGATTCTGTATTTCCACTGTCCCAGTGGAGTCAATGGAAATTAGTCTTCAGGATGTTTATCTTAATTTTATCCCCCTTCCCTTTTTGGGGGTGAATTTTAACTTTATGTTTCCTTTCCCTTTGCTATATTAATTTGTGTTCTGTGAGATCTATTCTTCTATTTATTTCCTTCCCAAGTTAGTATCTTGATGCTGCAGTAATAGGTCATGAAACCTGGCATAAACCAAGAAAAGTTTATGAAGACCAAAAGACAAACCTCTGTGTTTGGGGTTTGGGCTGACAATGTCACTTGTACTTCAGGATTTTCTTTTTCAGCTCCCTTAATCTCTCATTTTGTTTCCCTTCCCCACCCCACTTCTTTTTCAGTCTTGTTATTCTGTGTCTTAGCTTCTTGGTTATTTCACTTTCCTTTGCCTTCCCTCCCTCTGCTCCAATGCCTTCCATCTCTCCTAAACCATCTTGCAGTTCCCCTGTCCAATTCTACCCCTCACAGTTCTAACCCTACACCATCACCAGCCTTTTCCCTCACCTTGCTTCCACATTCTCTTTGACTCCATCTATGCACTTAGAATATTTTCTTGCCATCACTCTGTCAGCCTTCAGGCAATAGGAAGCACTCTGCATACAGCTTAGCAGATAGCACCTCAGGTGGCTAATTTTGCAAAAGAGGATATATTTCCTACTCATATTCAAAATCCCATTAACTGGGATGTTTTCCACTGCAAGAGTGACAATAGAGGCTCCGTTAGAGACAGAAGGAGAATTTAGTGATTTGTTTGGTTTTCTGAACAAAACAATCTCATTTAATAGTTCTGATAAATCATACAAAGATAGAACATGCAAGTACTTTATGGGAATCAAAGACTTTACTTGCAGGTAAAAGAAAGAGATATGTACATCTGTGACCTAATTTTATTTATTTTGTAGCCTTTTTCTATTCTAATAAAGAACCAGTCTGAAACCATATTTCATTGAAAACATTTTGAGCAAAGAAAAAAAGGATATAAAAGTAAAATCAGTGAAACTATAAAATAATTTTAAAATATCTGTTGCTTGTATGCAAAAGGATCCTCTAGACTGGAACATAGTAAAAGAGAACTACAGTGGCTCTCCAAAGGGGAACAAAAGGAAAAACCTGAAGAAAGACAAAATAAAGGTTCTGCTCCTGCAGGAAGGAAATTGGAAAAGCAGCTTTCTAGTAATTGAAGGTTCACCTAATCACTTACCTGTAGCTGAAAGAGGCCGAGACCTGGGGCTAAATTGACCCCTCCAATCCCCAGGGGTTGGGGGCTGTAGCACCAGCTGTAACTGCTGGTGTGTTCAGAGAGACCAAAGCCACCCAAAGCAGCTAGTAGTTCAATTTCCTCTGCCTCTTCAAGCAGCCATGGTGTTCTTTATTTTGTGTCTTAAACTGTTTGGTAGCAGGTGGTATGTACTGTTAAGCTGTTGTCACATCTCATCCCAAAGCTGCTGGTGTTTCACTGACTGATAAAGTGTGACCCTTTAATTCAAAACTTCAGGGACAAGTATTGATAGCACTTTATCCTATTAGGCAATCTTCCACTCAGACGAAGATACTGTTCATTATAAATAAGGTTATCAGAATCTGGCCCGCAGAGTGGTGAGGTAAAACACATTACTATACTAAAAGTGTTAGTTTTATTATCAGTTTTCCTATGCAGGTATTGACAGGTTGCTGTGATAACATAAGAAGTTCAGCACTTGACAAGAGTAAAGAAGAATTACAGAGTAGGTGCATACTGCTGTCATAGGGGTGAAGGGAACATGGCTGCAACGAGTTCAGGTAGAATCTTTATGTTGCTGGTAGAGATAAAGTCTTCAAAATGACAGAAAATTATTGCCTAATAAAGAGTTATAGTACTGCCCTAAGCTGCAGAATGAAACAATTATTTTTATGTAGCTCCTCGTCTTCAGAATCTAAAATCCTCTTTGTTGTTCTCTCATCTTTCTCTTGATCTTTGAAGACGTTTCCCTGTATATTTAACAAGTATTTTTGGTTTGTTTTCTCTCCCCCTGTGCTTCCTCTGTGCTTCTGTGTGCCTTCTGCAGTGTTGTTACCTTTCTGACTGTAACACGGCACCGTGGGCCAGATCATTGCCGGCATCTGTTACCCGGCGCAGCTGACACATTAACCCAGAGATGCCCCCTGTGCTCTCCATTATTCTCACAGGTCAGCACAGTTCATTGGTATCCTCTGATGGATGATGCAAAAGGAGAGCAGATTAGAGCATCAGGAGACAGGAGAATGACTCTGAATCTGATTAGTTTAGGCAGAAGGGATTTCATGTGATCCTAAGATGCAGCTGTAGTATAAAACGAGAGCTACTTCTCCATATCTGTCATAGTGACTGCAAAATCCCAAATGAGCAGAGACACTGTGGGCAGTTGCTCATTTAATTAACCTGCTCTGACTATCAGGTTCTGGGCTCTAATGTCTTTTGATAGAGTTTTCACTTTGCTACTGAGATGAGATCACCCATGGAAAGTGTGTAGGCTGGATCTAAACTCTATTTCACATGAGAGCCCCAATGCAGCTCACCTCCAAAACAGCCTGCGTGTCTCTATTCATCCAGAGTGCAGCAATGGAGAAGTGAAAGCTCAAGCCTTTTCTGTCTGCTGCTCAGTATCATGACTGCAGCCCTGGTAAACCTCTATTCTTCAAAATGACAAATATTTCGTGGTGTGCCCTGACAGGCTAAGGTGCCTCAGACACACAGCAGTGAACACAGAGGCTGGACAAGCAGTGAAGCACTGGAGACACAGCCATCAGTCTCACAGCCTAAGTTTTGTGTTGGAAGATAATTACAGGTTCAAATTCTTAACCTTTTTTCCTAGGGACTTTTAGAATACCACGCCTTATGAAATTTTGAGGCTCACACGCATACGCACCTATCTCGAATATAAAACGGGAAGTTTCATGTTCTCTCAAGTTAACAAACTGTGAGTTGAAACTCCCTGGTGTTGGGAAATAAAGCATACTGGCCAGCTCAGTCCCCTCCCAATCTCTACTGAAAAACTTATGCACTTTTTAGTGGATGCAGCAGCAGAGAGTATTTCCTAAGCTTACATACCAATGTATACAATGCATATTGTGCTCATATTGTGTCTTTTAAAATTAAAAACACTGCAACTAGCAGACTTGCAGTATAATTGTCACTTGCTTTATCTCAGTGAGAGAGCTTTATTTTCTCTATTTTCTGATTAGAAAAAAAGAAAACAATGCAGCTGAATGAAGAATACAAAATAGACCATCTAGCCTACAAATTTTACTCTAACTTCCTCAGTGTTTATTCTCTGCTTTTAGAATACTGATAAGAAGATAACGATTTTATGAGTATATTTATTATCACTTCTCTGGGTCATTTCTTAGAGTATTTAAAATTCATTATTCACTCTGTACAGTTTGCCACTGGTCAGTCAAAGCACATAGCACCTTGTCTGTTCTCTGACTAACAAATAGAAAAGAAAAAAGTTCATGGGCATGTCAAAAAATTTAGTTCTCCACATGGTAATGTCCATTTAGTAAATTCTTTCTACAGCTACTCATGAAAATAACATTTCTATTAGAAAGATGATTGACAAGAAGAGAGTCTTATAATGGGAACCAAAATGCATTAGCTTTTGAAGAAATATGCTCTGAAAGTGATATTTAATATAGCTCCATATTAAGAAAACAAACTGTCCATGATATTCAAGGGAGAGGTCTGGCTCTGGCTAACAATGTTCTGTGATAAAGGTGATCATTGTAACCTGATTGCCAAACAAGTACCAAATTTTCCCAAGGATTGGTTAGTGAACTAAGTATGGATTACTGACTATTCAGAAGGTTTGAAGTGGCTTTTGTTGCCACACACAAAAAATATTAGAAAGATTACAATAGGCATTGGAAAATTTCCAGTCAGTCTTTTTGTGTCCTACTATGCTTTCTTAGGAATTAATACTGTAAACCTTGCAGAAAAGACAAAATGCCAAGTTATGTGAACATAGAAGGACAGTAAGGAGCAGGAAGGTCATGGATTCATAAAGGCTAAGGAGAAAATCTTTAAAATCTGAATAATCCAATTCTGGGCTCATTGATTTTAATGGAGTTTGGATCAGGCCATTATTTCTGTTGCAATGACAATATCTGTAGAAGATATTCATTTTTATAATCATGACAATGAGTTACTGTTTGATAAGTGCTTTTAATTTTAAAGGAAAAAAATATGTCAGTAATTAAAGACTATCCCTTGGCATTAATTTTATGAAGTGTGCCATAAAACTCTTTTTCAAATTAAAAAAGAAAATCTAGGCCAATGTAGTGCCAATGAAAAGCTTGGTATGAGTTAACAACCCTGCTGAAAGACGAGGAGACAGCTCAGCCACCTGTTTAGTTTTGACCCCATAGTGATCAACCTTTTCTTAATGGTGCCCTCTCAAGGTACATCATCCGAAAATACATTTCAGCTTCACTGCAATCCACATTTCTGGCTCTAACAAATAATTTTTCTATGCCAGGCTGATAGTACAGAGGGCTAATATAAAACCATTTACCTCTTTGTCAGCTACTTTTGGTTGACAGCAATTGAAAAAGATGTTTCTTGGGATTTAATTTTTTTTTTCTTTTTACCTGAATTTATAATGGATAGAATTTCAACTACCTGATTTATTTTTGTGAAGCAGGAGAAAAACATGGATCTCACCCCATAACTTCTCTAACCAAATAAGAATACCTCTTTCCCCCACTTAAGGACCACTAAGTGAAATGTTTAATACAATTCAAAATGGCAAAAGAAGACCCCAAAAATAAATTAAAAAGAAAAAACCAAAACGAAGACCCTGAAGATCTTTGTTCTTAGAACTATTAATGCCAGAGAAAGAATCAGAAAAATTTGAAGGGAACTGTAAAACTGTTGCTGGTCTTATTATATCCATCTGGTAGAAGGAGAAAAGATATGGACATAGAGTACTCATTGGAACACGACCTTTCTGTGACAGCATCTCTCCAAAGCAGGATTCAGGTCAATTCCCCCCAAATCCATTGATCTTAGTTATGGGATTGTATGAAGAGGGATTAACAAGTTACAATTTCTAATGAGATTTAAAATGTATGATGTCTTAGAGATGTCTCGGGGATTTTCATATTGCCCTGCCTCCCAACACAAAACCCAGCCAAGGAAAGGAGGAGCTGCTACCATCACACCCAGGGGGTATTGGCTGGAGGGAACAGCAGTCATCTGCTCAGTGCTCTTTCCTGGGTAATTTAAAGGCTAAGCAACCTTCTGAAGAGGGAATCAAATTAACTAAATCCCAAATGCTAAATCTAGCTCATAGAAGCAAACACAGGGCCCTAGATCCAGATGTTTTCCATTAACGCAACCAAAGAACTTCATCTGACAGCTGGATCACAGCGAAAAATGCCTATGGATATAAGTAATAGGAAGTTAATTGTGTTCATTTAAGTAATATGAAGTGTTGATTTAGGTAATAGGATGATATAATCATTTGTGATTGTTTTAAGGATGATTTCAAAGAAACAGGTACAAAAGAAAGCACCCTTTAGCCACAAATAGAAGGGATTTTGCTACTGCCTTTTGTGCACATGAACAAAGATGCATACATGCATATATTTTTCTACATAAACTCTTATTGCCAAGGATGGAGAACAAAATTAGTGTGTAAGCTGTAAATCAATGGTTGGTTTCCATTCTTTTAGTCTTGAGCAACTTTGCATGGATTTAATCGCTGCTAACTTCAATTCCCACAATATACCACAAAAGTTATTAATTTTCTCTTGCTCAGACCTCAAAAATAAATATTTCTACATCTGTTTTTCATGTCTATGGTGATTTACGTAGAAATTACACAGTCAAAAGACAAAAAAGCACATACAGTATAAAGCACAAAGGATATCTTCTCTCAGCTTAAGGAGAAATGACAATTTTCCACCAGAACTAGTGAAGTAAAAATTCTGATTTATTGATCTTTGAGGTCAGTTGTAAATATTTTCAGTTTTCTTGTTGATTTTTGTTGTGATTGTTTTGTTTTCTATTGTCCTTTTGAATTTATGGAGGGTAAGGTCAAAGTGTTAATGCATTAATTCAGTCAGCATTAAAAAACCCATTTTACATCTTTCTGAGCATCCTTGAAAGCTGACATTCTGTTTAATATCTGTATCAGTCATCTCTGGAAAACATTGTCATGGTGAAACTTTAAACTGTCATATGACAGCAGACAATTGTGGTCCTGTTTGTTACTTTAGCACAGTTTCACTGGGAAAGGATAAGAGGAGAAAACCCCGAAGGGGAAAGAGATAAGTTTGCTTTCTTGAAAAAATGTCCTTTATTAAAGACTCAAGCTTCAACAAATCTGATGGAATTAAACTTGAACACTGTGAACACCACTATTTTTTATGTCAAGCAGCAAGTTCCAACTGAAAGGCAGGTAACTAGTATAATAACTGATATTCTGACTTTTTGCACACCAAGGACTTAATTATCAGAGGACATGTAATTTTGAGGCCCATTTTCCTGTAATTTTAGTTTTTTCATGCCCAAATCACTATGCCTTTTCAGAATAGTTGCATGACATTACTGTATTGTAATCCTTAGGTACCATATTAAACAAAAACATTATTACTGGTTTACAGTTGGTAAAGTAAAATTGTGCCCATGTTTCCAAGATGTTTGTTTCTCTTAAGTGCTTGGATTTGCAAGAGATTTCCCACAAAAAAAAAAAAAGAACGAGCAACTGTAATCTCCCTCTTGAGATAAGATTTTTACTTCAGTAAAACTTTATTAAATACATTTTAACGTTCATATTTTGTTTGTCTGTATACACATATATTTACTTATATTTCTATTTATGTGAGCCCTATACACACAAAGATTTATATATCCACTGTATTTTGACTCTACTGTGCTTCTCAGACCATTGATTCAGATTGAAAAGTACTACTTGATATTTCTTAGAGCGAAATCCATCGTTGTGTGATGGTCTACAAACTACTTGAGGCTCACTTATTTCAGGGTTTAAGTAGCACTTCGGTGATGCATTGCCTTGTACAGATAGAATTTTACCTTTAAAGAACATCCCACGTCTTTTCTTGTGAGAGTTTAACTGTGCAGTAGGACTGTAAGTGTTTTGTGAGATAATACTGTAAAATTTGATGTTTCCCTCCTTCTCAGTTATATGTATTTCTGTTCTGAGTGGACTCTTTTCCTATTTGAAAGAAGAAAAAGGGGGACGATTTTAAAGCAAAACATAGTCTTTTATTCTTTATATTACCAACAGTGCTGAAAATACAAATCTCATGAGAAGTGAGGTGCAATCTGATGTGTAAGGAAGAGAATCAACCACATTTTTCCTTAATTATGCTATTGTGCATTCCTGATAGTAGAAATATGTCATTTTTCAGGAAACCAAATACAGGAACATTCTGAAAGGTGGCTGATTCACACAAATTTATTTTCACCACAGCTGGGTATAGCACTAGGCTTTCTTTTTTCCTCAGAAAAACAAACCAGCTTTTATCTACCATCAACTTCAAAAAATACTGCAATTCCCAGGGTACAGGAAGTTGAAATAAGATTAAGATTAGAGAAATGTGTGTGAAAAGGCACTAATTGAAGAACAGGAGAGCTGAGAAGAAAGGATTAAAGAGATTATAAATCTAATGTATAGGGAATCGCTTCATGTATGACTGTGAGTTACACAAAATGAACTCCCATGTTGTGCTGGGGCTTCTGTGATGGCTAACTCTCAAGACAAAGCATGAAAGTGTTTTTTTGGTTTTTTTTTTTAATTTTTTTTGGTCCTGAATCTATCCAAGTATTGTGCTCCTAACTGATGACATGAGAGGAAGCTGGGTGAAGTGAATTTTAGGTAACCTGCCAGAATTTATTTCCACAGATATGAGACAAATGGTTTCAAGTCCAGATGATGAGTTTCATTACCTCTGTAGCTTTCTGTCTAATGATCTGTAAAGTTCTACAGTTTTTCTACCCTGTGAACATTTAGATATCAATATAATATCTTGTACTAGTTCCAAAATTCACGGACATATTAATAATTATGGGCACGAGATCTTGATAAAATTAGGTTCTAGAATCTGACAGCTAGGGATGTTTCTGAAAAAACTGTTCAGGACATCTTTAAACCTTAAGGCATTTCCTAAAGGAAGCAAATCTCAGAAAAGTCTAGATGTGTACTATCCTAAAAAATATCAACTGCCACAAAATAAATAAATGACCTGGCAAACAGTGAAATATAAATACTATGTACATATACACACCTGCAGAGCAGATAAGCAATATTTATTCTCACTCACATATAAATTTTAGATAAACTGAAATAAACATTCCACGTCAATTACAGATTCACAGATACTGAACTTCTTTCTTTTAAAAGATAGTTTTTTGCAAATCATGCAGAATGAGAACACAGACTCATGCACACAGTGAAAGCAGTAGCAGGAAATACTCACCACATAATTTATTTCAACCTACTTCATATAAGCCAGAAGTTCTTTTGCTCTCATGGCTACAGTGTTGCTGCTGGTATCAGACTACCAGGCAGAGTAACAAAAATTCAGATCCTGATAATATACCCAAACCACCCATGTCACACCCATAATTTCTGTACTGGGTAGTATAGAAATCATGGGTAAACAGATATTTACACTCCATGACTTTCCCAGTTATTTATTGCTTTTTCTTGACAATAATTCCTTGATTTAGGCGAGCGTGCAAAGAGAATACAACCAAGAAGCACAAGGAGCAAGAATCCAGACTCTGGCTGAGGTTAAGGACACTGTGGTGGATAATGATGGTTCACATGTTATGAAAGACTAGAATAATTAAACCATTAGAAAACAGACTCATGAACATACCATCTGGAAGTGTTATTACATTGTGTGTCTAAATTATTCCCCTACGTTTAGCACAAATCTCTAAGAGTGGCAATTTAATTATAGAGAGGGTAAAAATTAAATTCCACAAACGATTGGAAGGCCTCCTCTCCAGTACTGTGCTGACAAATCTTAGTAGAGCGATGGTAGTTGATGGGTCTATTTCTTATGCCAGAAAGATGAAAGCAAGCAATGCCCCTAAGCAGCATTCACTATGCTGCTTTCCTGTGAAAGCTGTCTGATCAAAAAGACCTGGGGGTGCTGAATCTACTTCAATCTACTGAATGAATTAATATTTCTACCACAGTACTATTAGAAGTGCAGTGGTTGCTAAGTGAGGTTGCAGAGGGTAATGAAGAAGAACATGTCAAAACCTGCTGCTTCACAGTTTTCATGCCTGCCCTCCAGAAGAGTTATGAAAGTCAGCCCACTCTCCACACTGCAGAATGGATGAATGGACACCTCAACAATAAAAGACATCTCAGACTTATCCCAGACTTTGAACTTGCTTGATGTTCAGAGTGCTGCTGTTCCTGTTTTGTTTTCTTTCATTGGGTTCAGAGTGCTGCTGTTCCTGTTTTGTTTTCTTTCATTGGTTTGGTTGGTTGATTGGTTGATTTTTTTTGTGTTTCAATGTTTGTGTCTTCGCCCTCTGTTTTAGAAGTCAAAATGAGAAGCAGAAATAACACAGTAAGGTGAGAAAATTCAGTCTATTTTCAGTTTCAATCTGATTTTTCAGATCAGATACCAGGGAGGAATAGGCATTGGGTAAGTAATGGAGTGTGTTCCAGAACTTTACAGGTTTCTTTATCAAAGTATGCAAAATGGAAGAAACCAAAGCTATTCCAATAAGAAGAGGAGCACTCCCATGCCTGTGTGTGTTACTCTTGTAAAAGGGCTGTGGTTTGGGCCTTGTTTTCATATGTTAGTCTCATTTCAGGGGTGATGACCTAAATAACAAAAAGAAAAACACCATCACCAAATGTGGTTCCCAAATGGCATTCTCCAGAATCAACTTTTGTCATGTTAGGCTGAGGTTAGAGGTGGCAGTTCAAGCCCATCTTGTCTTTTCTCTTTACTAGAAGGTGCATTTGTTTACTAGGGAACAATGGGGAAACATGGCTTGATAGTACCCTTGCTTGTACTTTACTCTATTCCTGTACTATTTGTTGTTTCTGAAGATTTGGAAGAGCTAGTTCAGCGATATAAATCACCCAGAAATAAAGAAGGAATTTCACCAGGAGTGTAAATTTTTAAATATTTTAGACTTAGTTTTTGCAGGTCCACATTTTCTCTTATACATATTATTAGTTGTTTCAGATTAAGTGTAAACTAAAAATATTTTGGTTGAATGGAAAAGTATTCCACTACCTGATTTAAAATTCAACGCACTTAAATATGTTATAAAAAAATTGTGTGAGCCACAAACTTTTTTAGTGAAAAGCTTTCAAATTTTATGTAAACAAGCCAAGTTTCAAGTAAGCATTCTCCATAAATAAAGATATTGTTTTTCTAAAAGTGAGGGGCTTAACTTGATTCCCTAAATAATCCCAGTCCAAGGAGTTCTTAAAAAAAAATCTACTATAAAAAAGTGTTGAGTGAAGAAATGGAAGAGTGCAGGAGAGCAGCGTGTATGGAGACAGAGAATTGTTAGCCTCCCCACACTTTACTGAACAGATTTTAGTAACCTAAAAAGTCCAATTTAATTAGTGGTGTGCAAAAGCAGAACAGAGCAACAAAGACTCCCTTTCACAGACATGAGTTTGTATAATTGCACCTTATAATGGCTCCCCTGCAACTGCCCCTTAGAGTTGGGTCTGTTTGTTTACATTTACTGGTTGTTTTTTAGAAGGAGCTGTAAAAGGCATAATCACAGCAGCAACACCGACCAATGCTATTAACTCTGCTTTGTAAACCCTTGATGTAGCTCTGACACTCAGTCTTACTAACTACATAGTAGAATTTAAGCTGGATCATTTAAATAATGATAAAGCTGTCAAGACTGATGTGATTTTCTTCTTGAGCAATTCACCTTCTATTACAGGTTTTATTGTACTTTATAGTGGGCATCTGTAAATCTGAGGATCAGCTTAGCTCCCTAATTTACACCCATTGCACGTACTACATGGTTTTAACTGACTTACTTTAGAAGGATTCACAGTAGTTGCTAGGAAACCTTTCTGTGTTCTTTTCACTTCTTATATAGCATTAGCTTTTCAATTGATAAGGCTGTACCTTTAGGTACAGAGGGATTTAAGCAGAATCAAACAATGACAGTAGGACTGCAGCATAGATAAGCCAAAAAAAAAGGTGGGGAGGGGGCGTGCAAATCCTTGTTCTTTGTACAGGTAATACAGAGGATTAGAGCAAAAGAAAGGACTTTGCACATTTTCCATGAATATTTTTTAAAGATATTCTGCATCATATTAAGAAAAGCCACAAAACAAAACTTCTTACTGTAGTTTAAAGTTTATAAATTTGTAAATGACTGTAGCAGAGAAGCCATTTCATTGTGCTGCATTTGTTACATGGCATGTCTTCCCGGGGATAATTTCCAGTGGTAATGTTGAAAAGCATTTTTCTGTAAGAGGGAAGGATATCTCCCATGCAGCATTAAGGAAGTAAATGTTCTTGCCAGAAGTCTCTCTCTTGCAAACACATTTCCAGTAAGATAACACAGTTAAGTCATACGTTTTCCTGCTGAAATAGTCTGATAGATGTCCTCAGGTTAGCAGACATACAAGCCTATGTGAGAACAACATAGAGACAGGTAGAGACTGGAGAGATAAAAGAAAACTTTACTCTTATCTACTGTAAACTGCATTATCTTACTGCTTGTCATCTCTACCGGGATAAAATTGTCTCTTTTTCATTAGAAACCTTTTCCCAATCAATTCAAGTATACAAACATATATCTGATGCACAGCAGTAATTATATTACTTGCAGATGCAGATTTTCCACTATGCCATGTTTTTCTTCCCCAGAGAATCCCATCTCTTTTCAAAAGTTTCTGATGTTATCTGAGTAGGCAAACTGTGAACAGCCCATGACACTCTTCCCCCTGCATGCCTTCCTCTTCCCTCCACATCCCAGTGCTCATTGTCCCCAAGGCCCGACGGTGGCATTCAGCCAGGATCCTGGCACACCCAGTGGTCTGAACAGCACCACAACCATCTTTTAGGAGGCCTTATAGTAAGTGTATAAATAACGGAGGATTTTTTTTCCCCTTCACAACTGAAAGAGGAAACATAATTAAAATTGTCTTTTCTATGTCTTATAATCTCAGACACATATAAAACTGGAAGTGTCTGTAGTTCTACAGGTATTTGCCTTTTTTTTTTTTCCCCAAAAGCCAAATCCAAAACACATTTTTCTTTTATTTTTTCCTTTTTTTCCCCTTTTTTTTTTTTTTTTTTTTTTTGTTGGTTTTGGGCTTTTTGTTTGTTTGTTCTGTTTAGTTTTGCTTTTTGGGGTTTTTTTGTCCTATACTGTCTCATAGAGGTTAAAGAGCTTCATGAGATGACAGACTCACTTCAGAAAAGAATCTAACTTATTTCTTCCAATAACATTAACTCAAGTCTCTTGGGTTAGCAAATCTGGGTTTGCATTAACACTTTCTTGCGTAGAGTGAGTTTTTTAAACACCTACTAAGTACCAGTCAATATGAAAAAAGGAGAGTAAAGTATTCCCCATCATCTTGCTTTCTAAACAGCCAAATCAGAGAAGATAAAATCATGAGAAATAAGAAGGCTATCATATGTTTGGTCCTAATATATTTCAAACAATAAGACAAAACCATGAGTAGTATTTCATAAGTGAGTCTAAAGCTCATGAAGTTTAAAGGCAAGCAGGACAGTGACAGAAACAGGGTTACACTCTGTAGATCATTAAGATCAACCAGTAATGCCTGTGCCAAATCCATATCAACCTTTTTGAAAGGTGCATTTCAAAAGCAAACATCTCAGAGGAATTTGAAAACACTTTGATATAAAAGAGAATCTGCCACCTCCAATTGTGAAGAATATCCTTTCCATTTGAAACATGGATCATTTCTAATTGTAGGTGGTGTGTTAATGTTTTAGCCATTCTCTTATTACCCCTTTTCTCACTACTGCTAAAGATTCATTAAAGAGTCTTGTACTCAATAGCATCTTAGCATCAAAACTACATATATAACATTCATATATAACTGCAACTAAATAATCTCTCAATGCTTTTGAGTCAGCTAAAGGGATGGACTTTTAAAAATCTTTTGTTGAAAGGCACTTGATACAGTCTTTGCTCTTTTTTTTTGTAACTCTTTTCTAAAATACATTCTGTCTTTTAATAACCTTTGGAATAAGGACAAAAGTTTTATATGCAAAATGCTAATATCAATCTCTGAGGAATGCAAGTTAAAGTCCCTACCCCATTTCCAAGACAAACTCCTAATTTAAGCATCACAGTGCTGCATAACTCCTTTATCCCCAAGATGAGACAGAAACCTTCCTGTTGCTATTGTGAAAGAAAGGCCAAGTTTTAAAAGAGCTTGTATAAGTCGAGTTGTGTAAGACATCTTTCATTACTATATAGCTAACTATTCAAAGGCCTTACACTGGTTATTACTTCTCCTTGAGGTGTCCCTTTCCCCTTGAAAGAGTAGAACTGACTGAAAAGCCAAAAAGGAAACAAAAAGACATCCAAAACAAACAAAAACCAGCAATACGAACCCCAGATCTTAGAAGAACAGCTCTCCATGCAGGATATGCTCTTATCTACTCTCCTAAGGGTCATTCTGAAAGTGGCAGGAGAAACAGTAGAACACAGAGACTGAGTTGCTCCTGTATCATCACAACTGACTTTGCATTGGATGTTTTCTGCTGTTCTTCTGTGTATTTCCAAAATGTCATATGAATTATTTTACATATCATTGATTGATGTTGCTAAGAATAAATAAGGAGGAAGAGAAGTGGGCTGTAAACATGATTTGCAAGATTCAAAATAACTCTTCACTTGAAAAGGAATTTTTGTCATCCACAGATAAAAATTTAGAAAATAAAATTCCAGGGAATAACTACTAAAGGCTACTTTCAATTTTTGGTTGAATGATTTGAATCACATTGACCTGATGAGATCATTGATAAAATATATGGACGAGTCTACATTTAAAATGCAGAGAGACACCAAAAATCCCCACCAGAAATGAAGCAAAACAATATAGAAAATCCAAATCATAACAAAATTAGAACTTAATACACCTAGAATAAAATTAGCATGTTTCTTTTTCTAAAACAGAGAGAAATTGTACTAGTTAAAAATATACAGGAAAGACTGTTTTCACTCAGAACTGAGTAATGTTGCAAAGCACTCTGAAAATATACAGAACTAGACTAGACTAGCTCTTTTCTACTTTATTCCCATTTTCCTTGGAAGGAGATATATGAGGCTATGAAGTACCATATTCTTCCAAGAGGAAATGCCTGAGGAATGTTTCTGTACATCCTAAACCAGCAATGACAGACAAATTGCTATGATTTTGTATGGAGCTAGCTTATGTTATGCAGATAAATACAAGAGTAATTCAGCACCCTTGCTATACAGCTGATGGTTGTTTGGTCTTAGTGTAAGTGTTCAAAGATCAGTGGTGAAGTGGTGTCTTCTGTTTAATATCTGCTTACCAAGACTATATCACACATTCCATACTTTACTTAAAAAAAAAATGTTCTGTAGAAAAGAATAGTTTAATTAAGTCTTAAAATTGCACTTGAGGAGAATATGACCACTGGGCTAGTCTTGGTTCCACATTCCCTACTTCACTTACTACAGTATAACACACACAAAAAAAAGAAAACAATGCAGAAATCATATTCTTATGCATGACAATAGCTCTCACTTTAATATTCTACTATGAGCTCTCACTCAGCCAGTCACACTATTTCTAACAATACAAAGACTTATCAGTGCATTAACTCTCTAAAAGATACCTCTGAAATTCCCAGAGACCAGCAATCCTTTCAGTATTACAACCTACATGCTGGATGAGTTTACTAAACCATTAGTGGGATTCCTTTACTTCCAAATGCCTTTTTGGTCTCTTAGAAGCAAAATCTATAATTTTTCTTTTATTATGAGTTTCCTTTATTATGATTTATTCCAATTTTTAAGATTACAGATAATTGATGAGGAGCTTAACTTTGATATCATAACTATTACTTTTCCCTTTTGTAGTTTTTAAATATCTAGCAGCTGCTTAACAGATTTCTCATCTTTCACAACTTCTGCTGCATCACCAAAAAATTAACAGAACTTGTTATTTTTCTTTATTCTGCCATAGTCTCGACAGGTAATTCTGCATTCCCCACAGTTCAAGGCTATCAGATATTTAGAAGTATTCTCACCTTTCAGAGAAATGCTATTCCTGCAAAAAAANATTTTTCTTTATTCTGCCATAGTCTCGACAGGTAATTCTGCATTCCCCACAGTTCAAGGCTATCAGATATTTAGAAGTATTCTCACCTTTCAGAAAAATTCTATTCCTGCAAAAAAAAAAAAAAAAAAAAAAAAAACAAACTAAAAAAGAGAAAGAAAGGCTTCTTTAATAACCAGAGATTAAAAGTACATAGAAATAGACCATTACCATGTGTAAACCATGCTTGCACTGCAAGGGCAGTGGTCCTTATATGCCTCAGTTCCCTCCACTGCTGTCTCACAGCACTGCTGCTGCACTTTATTGCTGTTTGACTTGTGAAGCTCTCCATCACCAGCCACCTCATGACTAAGGTGCAACACCTGGTATCCAACAACAGCTCCAAATCAAGGCCAAACAAAGCCCTTCTCAGCTTCTGACAGGTACTGAAAAAAAGAAATCCAACTCTCCCGTCCTAACTCCCATTTATGATCAAACTGCCCTTCCACTTGTGAGCATTTCTTGTCAGCCCCTGCAAGGCAGCAATATCCTCATTGTCATCTGATACAAGGACCTCATGGGTTTTCATTTCATCTCCCAACTACTGTTGCCTCATCCATCATATTTCCATGTCTTTGTAACTATACCAAGCTGAAGGTTTTCTCATCCTCAACAGAGTAACAAATTGAAAGACAGTTTCTACATTATTTTGGCTTTTGTAATGAAAAGAGAATCCCAAAACTAAATGTAAATTCTCTTCTCTGTCTTCTTTCCTTTTTTTTCTCTCCTCCTTTCCATGATCAGCTTGCTTAAGCAGTTCTTTTCAAAAAGGCCCTCATGTTTTCCACTGTCCAGCTCTGTGGAGGCTGGCAAATCCTCCACAGCAAGTCAGAAGCAATCTATCAGCACTGTTCTATAAATTTAAAAAGCCTCTATGGCCTTTAATTTTACAACAGCTGCAAAGACACCACTGTAAAGGTGTGGCTGGTTCTTTCTTCCTTAGGCTGCTGGGCCTGACAGGGTACCCATGGAAATGCCAGAAAGGTAACTTTGGAATACATGGGAGGTTTTTGATGAGGGAGAGTATCCCATAAAAATCTGTGGATGTACTTCTCCAGGCAGCATCCCTTTCATTGACCTCAAACATTATATCAGGCTGGGGTGGCAGACATGGTAAGCATTTGAAAACTGATGATTAAACAAGTTTGTTTTCCTATGCCAAAGGTAGGCTTGAGAAGGAAACAGCTTACATGGGTAATCGGGTTTGTTTTGGATCGATACGCAGTAAATTGCCCAGTGCTGATTATTTTGAACAAATGTGCAGCTCTACCCCATATAATAAAAATCTGGCTGCCTTTTGTTACTCATGAAACTCATAAAGGTTAAACCTTTAGCCTGAAGGAAAAAAGATCCTTTTCATCCAATGAAAATTAATAGGACTGAGCATCCCTCCCCTTGCAGGCAGCTGTAATTTTTCAGCTAAGAGGCAGAGAGGTCCAAGAAGAATTGATGATGGAAAGTTTTTGTCACCACCATAAACACATTTTAAAAGCAGCTAACAGTAGGATCACTCTGAGAATTGCACGTCTGAGGCAATGCCAGTGGTACTTAGCACAGCTGCTTGTGGCTGTGAGCCTAATTCAATGTTGTTTGTCTCAAGATTTTCCAGTGGACCAATTCAAGTGGCAGCACACAGCTGATGGGACATATTAGCATTAACACCTCACCTGCAAAATACATAATTATGCTCAAATCTGCTGATTAGAAGCAAAATACAAACACACATTTCAGATGTAACCACGCCCAATGAAGGAAAGGAGTGGATTGTTATCTAGAAATAGTGCCAAAATCTGTCTCTCAAAAAAAGATTATTGGTAGCTTGTGTAGGTATTAAAATTTCATATGATCCTTTTTTTTGGATGATGCTTTTTTAAGGCTAGGTAAATCTAATTCTGTTTGTTTTCTACATGTTTACTTTACATCTTAAGGTTTTGGAAATGTATTTCTGTGATGCTGAGAAAGGAAATCTTGTGGTGTATTACTTGCTATCTATATATATAAGTATATCTCTAGAATGAGCCAATAAATTGTGTGATTAGAGGACGTTAATCTAAAATCTCATAGCATAGCTACTACTCTCATGCCAATCTTCTCTACTGGAGCATGTTTGTTCCAGATTTATTTATTTTTAATAACCAGTGTTCACTTCAGAGTGAAGTTAATGTTTGTATTAAACTAATTTACATTCATTTGAAAGTGTTAAATCCAAGCCATTCCCTTTTTTCAGCTGAGAATACAGTCAAGCACAGTCGCTGCCAAATAACTATTTAGAAAATATGTTTTTATTATTGTTGTGTCTTTAGGTGATTATATGCAGTGGCTGATCTGAGAGCTCACTGCAGCCATTGTTATTGCAGGGAACTAAGCTTTGTTCTACCAGTGCAAGTAACAGCTAAAAGGTTCCAAACAAAAACTAAGCTCTGAATTTAGGAATAATTTCTTAAGTTTTACTTAAAACATGACATCACAGAATAGGTAAGGTTAGAAGAGACCACTGAAGATCATCTAATCCAGCCTCTCTGCTCAAGCAAGGTCTTTTACAGCACATTACTCAGGACTGTGTCCAGACAGCTTTTAGGAAATTCCAGCTTTTGGAAATCTCCAGTGATGGAGACTCCACATCTTCTCTGGGCAATCTGTTCCTCGTGTTCTTCCTTGTATTCAGGTGGAACTTCACAAGGGAGCATCAGTTCCTGGCCATTGCCTCTTGTCCTATTGATTAACAGCCCAGAGCAGAGCCTGGCTCCATCCCCTTGACACCCTCTTGCAGGTACTGCTAGACATTGATAAGATAATTTGACAAGTAAATATACATGACACATCTGCATCACACTATACATCAAATATAATTATTTGATGAATCAATACACATTGATAAGAATTCACTGATAAAAGAATAATTCATCAAATTGCCATCCACAATGAGACACGAAACATGGGTTTGGGTTTTTTACCTTAAAAGTACAAGTAAATAGTCTAGCCTATTTAGTTTGTTAAATTTCACATGTATTGAAGCTATCTTCTTGAAAATAATGAATTCTTACATTGAAAAAACTACCATTGCTTCAGATACACTACCCCAAAAAAGACACAACCAACACTGAAAACACATATTTTATTAAAATGATATCTTCTGAACAACCCCAATCTCTTCAAATATATTTATGACAAAGATAAAGCACATAAGCATATTTATAAAGATGTTGAGAACTTATATATGACCCTTGGTGTCTTCATACTCCTTCTAGGAAGGAGCATTCCTCTGATGAAAACGGTGATCTGGATGTCTAATGAAGTCTGGATGAGTTCTATAAAATGTTTAAAATTAGGTTTGGATTGGCAGTCATAAGGCTGATGCATCTTAACATTACAGATTACACGATCTACTTCTACTCTAACATTCACACAGACTCTAAAGCACGAGATTCTTGCTGAGGGAAGGGTAGGGATAGGCTTTGTTACCTACCTGCACTCCATAACAGATCAGCTGGAATGTTTGAACCTTTGTCCTAGAGTCACTTTAAAACCAGCTCCTGCTCCTGGACTTGTCTGGCTGCCTGTGCATGGGGGGCAAACGGATTGCTGCTGACAACACCTCAAAGGGGTTGGGCAAAAAACTTCTCCTACCCTGCTTCTCCACTGATGTCATCCCTGAGCCACAGGCTTTGGAGCTGGCAGTGTATTCTGCAAGCAGGATACTGCTCAAGGACAACAAAATGCTTTTGACATGTGCCAGGTTTGGAAATAAAAACCAGTTCATTTCTCTGCTTTGTGTCTTGCAGATGTCCTATCCCCAAAGTTCTAGTAACTTCTTGGTTACCCCTCTGCAACAAGGAAGCCCCCATCAGTGCTTTGAGGTATGTTCTCTACTCCACAAGCAGGAGATTACTCAATCCCATTCTAAATTTTACAACTTTAATAGATCTCCTAGAGGTTTTTCACACTTAAATCTCTTACTTTGTCAAACTAATTAGTGGTGTTTTAATCATTTTCACATCTCTGAGCATCCACATTCCCTTAGGTTGCTTAACAGAGAAGTATAAAAGAATGGCTCCTTCCCTGACAAGCTTGAAGTTCAAGAAAGCAACTGCTTTACAAGCAGTACTATAAGAACTTGTAAATGACACATACTGAATTGGTAACCCTCACATTGCACTCATATAATTTCTACATCAGATCTTTCTTTGATAAACTGATCAACAATTCCTTTTTAATAAACTGTCTACTTGAGAACGCCTCTTACCTTGATCAAATAATTGACAGTTCTTTTACAATTTTTGCATTTCTGCAAAGTATGGTATCACAAGGAAAAAGAGAATGTCTTAAAGCAAGTCAGGTAAACAAACAAGAGAAACAACTGCTCCAAGGAACTGACTTTACCAAAAACATCCTTCTGTAAGATTCCACCAAGATTAAAGTGAAGTAAGGCATTATGATACACATTGATAACATGCAATGTTAAAGCCTTAGAGAACAAATTACTGAGTTAACATGTTACTGTAATAAGATGAAATTAGAAGGGTATTTTAAATTTCTTTATTAGAAATTAATTTTAAGAGAGAATCTGGCCAAGAATTATGACTCAGACCTTTGAGAAAGCCTTGTATTTAATCTCCTGAGTGAATTTGAAATTATGATTTATTGTCTGTCACGCAAATTCTGTTAGCATAGTAAATAAACTGCATATTTTTTAAAAAAACTCTCATCTTTTATTCTCAACTCTCAAATGTCTTTTTAATTTTAAAATTAAATATTCAGGAACTGCAAAATACTGCCTTTAAAAATGCATTTCAATGTACTAATAAGATAAGCTACTGATTACACTAGTCCAGGTGTTCAGAACTGCCTAAACATCTCCATGGAACATGGCTCTGTGCTGTATCATCATATTCTCTCTTTTGTCAGGCTCATTTTGTTTAACAGAACATTTCAATAATGTGCCAAAAAAAAAAAAAAAAAAAAAAAAAAAAAAGAAAAATCCTAAAAGAAAGCTTTTATGTTTCACTTTATTTCATTCATTGCTGTTCTTATCCGCACCAGAATTACAGTTTTTATCTGAAGGTGTTACGTGGGAGGTGATGAAGGGCCCAATGAACCTGCTTTATTCCCTTTCTTCCCACTTGTGGTAACAGGTCATGTTGGGGTTTAGCTGGAGGGAGAATCTGAACAGCCTTGCTTTAACAGGAAAAGTACAGTGCCATAGCTGTGCTGATATAACTCCCCCATGTGGATACTCCAGTCTAAGGATAAAAAAAAATTTATTCTAGTGTAATTACTTTGCTTTTTAATTCTATCTGAACAAATCCCTCTGAAGGAAAGCATATCAAGATATCTACAAAACTTTGTTTCTTCCTGGGGTCCAGCTCTTTCAGGGGAAGATGAGATGCTGGGACAGCTCTGACTCCAACCCACCCAATCTCCCCTGTACTTCAGCCAAAGGAAGAGCATCATGTGCCATCTATTCTGGACAAAGAGCCCTCTCCAGAGAGAAGAAGGGGATTGAAAATGGGGCATCATGAAATATGTCAATAGTACTGGGTAGGTCTGGGTAGGTAGAAGACACAGATAGATCTGTCTGCACATGTTTCCCAGTGCAGAACTTCTGGACTTGCAAACCATTTCTATTATTTCACTTTATGTATCAAAAAGTGAAATTCATCCTTTAAAAAATTACTAAAAGGGCAAATAAATAGAAGGAAAAATAAATAGGAGTGTTCTATTACTCATTCAAGCCTTTCTTTTCTCTCTTAGAAAGACTGAAACTCTTCAGTGGTATTGCATTAAAAAAAAATCACTCTAATTGATCTAGAAATAGCATAAAAGGTTTTCTTCTGCTGCCATTATAAATAATAATAGTGTGGATAATCTGGAACTGCCTGATCACATGTCATTCACTGATCAAGAATAAGTTTTTCAGTAGCAGCATGGAAAGACATTCTCTTTGTTAAAAGCAGAATGCCTACCATGGCCTGAATACAAGTAGTTAAGTCCACAACACCTGAACTTTTCAAATCAACAAGACAGGACTATTTTTAGCTATAAAGCTATTTTGTAGCACTTTATTTTTCTTAGGAGTGCAATTTTTAAACAGAAAGTGCCTTAGTAACTGTTTTGCAGCTTTACACTTCAGTTACTAAAGTGTCACAGATTTCAAAGACCGTCTGAACTTCCCCTTGAAAGGTATGAAAATACTCCTGGATGACTTCTAAACAATCGACTTAGGGGCAGACACTTAGCTTGTGTAAATCAGTATCATTCCATTTAAGCTAGTGGAACTATGCCAGGACACCAACTTTCAGCTGGCATGGTCTATTTTTTGCTTCCAACTATTCTTTTATGGAGTCAGAGAACTAAAGGGTTTCAGAAGAGATCTTTCTGGGTACTGTCTGACCTCCTTGAGCTTGGCTGATGCTTTAAAATAGAGCTTTAGCTGATGAACCAAACACTGCATCACATTTCCTCCCACAACAACAATCTGAAATAATGATCTATAGGCGTTTACTGTTGCCAGCACTTTTTAAATGTTTCCCCTGGTGCCTCAAGAGTTGAAATCCCAGGAAGTTAAATTAGCTTGTAAATTTGACTGAATCAACACCTGCTCATTCAAAACATATTTTAACCACAGGAAGGAATTCTTCACTCTCATTTGGAGCAGCAAAAGAAAAAAACCAAACATCCAAGAACAGCAGAAATCACAGCCAATTTAAAGGCTCTGCTGGAATACAGAACTAAGCCATAGCAAGTTGTTTCTTTTCCATCCTGTATTCTGTGGTTCTGATACACTAGGTAAACCTAGGCTAGTAGTAAATTTATTATTTGCCATGTTTCTCCTGAAAATTAGTCAAATCCAGCCAAATAAGTTCTCTCAGGCAGTGTGAAACTGATTGAGTAATAGAAATTAATATCATAGTATCATTAATATTTTCTGCTTCACTTTTGTTTTCTTACCTGCCTTTTCATTAATACACATAATAGCATGATATCCTGAATGCAAAGCAGTGGGAGACATTCAGATTTACAGATCTGCTGAGGAGCTGCTGCTGTGCTACTGCACATAGCTGTGCACACACTCAGCTGGGGTTGTCACATGAGAACGGCAGCTGATAAGCAACGAGACTGTGGCTGGAATCAAGGAGGGAAGGAACTAGCACTGCCTCCTATGTACCAAGGAAGTGCCATGGCAAATGGGCCTGTGGCAGTTTTAGTATCAATCTCACACTCATAAATATGTATTTTTAGCTGTAAACATTTAAAGAAGAGATAAAAACAGAATTTCCAGCTAAAATGTTCAGGAAGCAGATGTCCTATTTGCCAGGCAGCTCAAGCTGCCATCGTTTTGGATAATACTTGGGCAGCTGCATTTGAAACACCTGAGTAAACTCCAGGGAAGAGACCACATACACAAAAGTATAGGTACAAGAGTTTTAGATGCATTGTCTATTCATTTGCCATGTATAAGTATCAAATGTGTTCTCATTCCTAACTTAGGAAAGTGCATGGCATTCCTTAAACGCATACTTGGATGAGGGCAGTGGTTCCCTGACATACCTAGCAATCATTCTGTCACTGCTGAGTCTCAGTGTCACAGGTTCCTGGGGCACACCTCTGGACCCCTCACTACCACCCACACATTCCTGACTGGGATCATAGAAGCACCTTATCTTGAAAACACTGCCTTGATTTAAAAGTGATTCACTGTTGTGAACACAGTTAGTAGTCTTTATCAGCACATCGCCATCTCTCACCCTGCAGGAGAGAAGTCATCCTCCCTAGAAATGAATGACAGGAAAGAATGAAACTCTTATACACAGAGAGAAATTAAAAACAAAATAATAGAGAGGACACACACACACACACACAAAGGGATCTTAAGTGAAGATAACTTCTGGTTATTGATAATAAATATCTGAAGCGTCTTTGCTAGTTTCATCAGGGGAGTGGCACATTCATAATTATGCTACAAATATATTCTGTGTATATCCATAGATTATACAATATTTTCACTCAAAATTTTGCAGCTGGTTTAATTTTGTGCCAGCTCTTTATGGAGCCCTGCACTAGCAACTGTCAAGGGAACTCTTTGTATTTTGTTCCATGTAGAAGAGGGTGAGGATTACATTAAGACTTTAAGAAGAGGAGAGATAACAAAGAAAAAAGGCAATAAAGAAGAGACATTGGAAAAAATAGAACATCGATAATCTTGTAGTTCTCAGCCTTTTAAATCAGTCAAGTGAGGATGAATGGTAATTTAGCATTCTAAGACCAAAAAGAAGTGAATTTTGGAAGGCTGCACCTTACAGAATTAGAATAGTCACTTTTTGTGAAAGCTTTTGTAGTCCATGTCAAGATTCTGAAACAATTTAATAAATAATAAACAGAAGTTCGGTGTTTCTGAGTTTTAGACTGTGTCATAGCAGCTAACATTGTGTTAGGTGCTGTGATGCTTGGGAAGTACAGTCACAGGGCTGCTATGAAATCTCACTATGAAGGGAACAGTAGTAAATGGGCTTATGCTGATGATGCATTACATCAAGGATCACCAGCTGAACAGCAGCTTCTGATCAAGTATCACAACAGTAGTAGAAATAAATAAGAGGGACTTTGTTTTTTCAGGCCACAACTGCAGCACAGCGTTGCACTGTCCCATCACACTGTTAACTGCAGCATTACACAGGCACACCACAGACAATGAACTTCTCCATCAGGAGTAGCAGAAACAATGTTTAACCCTCCACTATGAAACATACCTTTTTCCCATATATTTTTTCCTGATAGATTTTTGAAGACATCAAAACTTTGAAACACTTAAAACCCCCAAATAATCTATCATTTAAGTCCAGACCAGAGGACAGTACAAATATCTTTCTAGTCAGAGGAACTGATCAGATGATCCTACAAAGAATCCTGTTGCCCACAAAAAGTCACCTGGCCAGCAATGCACACTGACTCGGGAGATTCAGGGGGAGCACTAAACCTGCCCAGCTTTCTTGGACAATAAAACCTTGCTGGGTTTACTGTGCCAGCACAACAGATTTAGTAATGAGTCAAAGTTCCTCTATTGTCTGTTGCCAGTTTTCAGTCCCATAGTGTAGCAACTTCCATTGAAACACATGAAATTTGAAAATTGTGGGAGACAAAAAATGTGCAATGTAGGAATGCCAAACAGTGCCAAGGTCTCCTAGATGTTCTTGGGACAATTACGAGGGATGCAAGCTGGTGTTAGACCCACAGGGCTTGAGACAAAGGACAACTAAATCCCAAATAACAGTTCCAGTCATGGAAGCTAAAGATAGAGTTAGAGAATAGTGACATGATGGAGTGACAACATGCCCTGCAAAGAGGGAAGAGAGTGTCAAAACTGACACAGGAGCTGTAAGCTTGAATGACAGGGAAGATGCTGAAACTGCTGATGGACAAGTAACAGCGAATGTCAGGAAAATGAGGTGCACCTGTGGAGAAGAGCCAGATGTAAGCCAGTGTACAGAATGCAGCTCAAAAAGAACAAGGGCATGAGAAGAGTAAGACCATGTTAGACCTAAGGTAGGAAGGCTTTCTCCAGGGAGCAAGGGGGAGAGGAACAGAAATAGAAGGAAAATTTTGATATCTCTTCAGAGAAGTGCTCAAAGCAGAACTTTTATTTTTCTGTCTTGAATTGCTAAATCTGTTTTAGATAACCTTATTTAAAGATTGCAATTTTGCCTTGTACTGGATTCTTGTCAAAATTATTTCGAGATAGCCAGACACCAGTGAACCCACAGTGATGTCCCACATAGAAATGTTCTTAACACATCACAGCATGTTAGCACTGATAAACTGGATGGGCACACTGACCTTGGATGTGTTAGCTGACACTCCAGAGGCATGTATATGTTAATGTATGTATATGTTAATTCTGAGTTTGCTCTTGGGAAGTCTACGCCCTACTATGGCAGACATTAGGGAAAAAAAAGGGAGGAGCCTAATTTATATCATATTTTATATGATATACATATATATCATATATATCATATATATATATAATATATATCATATATTTATATGATATATAAGAGTGGCTGAAATGTTGATGGTAATAATGGAATCATAGCAGCATTGGGCTCAGTGCCCATGTCTCTCCTTGCAAATACAAACCTTTGGGATACAGGACTGTTCAGCCATGGACTTAATGCCTAGACAAACAATAGAAAAGGAGGAGGAATCCCAAGAAACATGAATCACAGCATGGTTGAGATAACACTGGGGGTGAAAGCTGTTAATGAAAATTGCCTTTTTGTCAGAGACTGGAATGATTGATGTCTTGAGATATTCTGGGGTGCACGTGTGTGGGAAAAGGGACAGGTTGGGTCTTGCCCATGTGAGGCAGTGCCCTGTCCTGGGCACCCCATTCCCTGAGCCTGTATCCCAGCCTGGCAGTGGCTGCCCATCCCTGGCACGGTAGAGGCAATGGAGCACCCCTGGAGCCCTAATCCAGCTCCTGAGTGGCCAAATGACCAGAAATCCCACCTGGGGGAAGGGCCCAGGAAGGCCAAGGGGTATTAAAGGCTGAGCATGAGGCAACCACATGTCTTGACCCCACCTCCTCCTGGAATTTCTATCAGCTGAACACTGCTGGAAACCAGGAGTTGGTAGCTATATGTGGCCTTTTCTATATCCTTTCTGCTTTTCTCTCTTTTTCTAATTCCTTCTTCTCAGAATTTTTGAGTAACTTAAAATCAAACATTCTTAGAGTTGTTGAATAAGTTGAATAGGACAAGTTAATGCTTTGAGAAGTGTTTTGTGTTGATTGAGTATTTCACTAAACCTTTTGCCAAAGTTCTTTGATTTTCTAAAGTTGCCAGTAAAGTCTTTTTGTTGTTTTGACCTCTTGAGAATATTCCATGCATCTAACTCAGAGTAGATGAGCAACCCTAAAGCTCTTTTTAAAGCCTCATTGAGCAAGTTGCTTGGGGCCTTACATTGTTCCAATATATTTATCCTTCAGGTGAAAATAAATTCCTTCCTTACTTGTATTCATTGCATCCCTGACATGTGTTTAGTTTTATTTTTTGCTTTGTTCTTTCTCAAGGGTTAAAAGGAAAAGTAAGAATACTTGAAGTCCAGTGAACATAAACTGTGACATGCAAGTCCAAGACCTTAACTTCAAAGAGTGACTACACAGAGGGCAAATACAGGTTAGCTGGAAAAGTGTTAAAGGAGTGAGGTAAGTGGATGTTTGATGGGGAAGGAGCATCAAAACTTATCGGAAAGTTCAGTGGGAAGTCTTTCCCTGCTATCACTAATTGACTGCTCCAGAATGTTGAACTGCTAGAAACCTCCTTTGAATCTCCACCCTGGAGTTCTTCAAGGCTTTTAAGATCCAATGTTCTTTTAAAGGTCTAACAGATTAAATACTAGTGGTGCTCACTGAACCCCAACAGCTGCTAACCTCCATGATGTAGCTGTCTTTGCTGGTTAGTTTATCTTTCCCCTTCAGATATTATCCTAACAATCTCTTTTAAGTTATTATTTATCTATTCAGCCCGAGGTTCATCCTAATAGCTTTTTTTTTTTTGCTTATAATAAATTCTAAATATGCTAGAATTAGTATTTTCAGTTTACTTCACCAGCTGATTTCTTAAATTTCTTTTTTTTTCCTTTCTTTTGCATGTCTTTAAAGTGAAGCAATAGACTCATCTCTTAACCTCCAGTTTAACTGAATTATTAATCAGACCATCAAAGTTGTTTACAGTTCTTTGTGTTTTGCATTTTTAACGACTGATCTTCTACAACATGCTCATTACTTTCAAAAACTTTACTGGTAAGGAAATCTATGCAAAAATATGTCTGGGTCCCACAATTATTTGTAGGACTTTTCTTCACCTGGAAATTACATATCTCTTGGGAACATTTGTCCTTGTAAAAACAACATAGAGGCCTTATGTATCCAAGCCAAATACTTGCCCTATGGTGGCTGGAAAGGTGACATGAGGGGTTATTTTGGTTTTTCAAAAAGAAACAAGGAAGAAAAGAAAGGCAAGAACAAGGCAAGGACAATGTCAGAACAGCTGCTAGGAAAAATAGGCAGAAGAATCTGGGAGAAAGTAAGAAAAAAATGTGATAAAAGAACATTTTGAGTAAGATTTCTAGCTGGTGTCTGTTTCAGGGCTGGAAAGAAGGCAGTCTTTCTTGCAATTCTCTGTAGACCAAAGGTGATTAAAATCAATATACAGATGGTACGATACTTAGACGAAGTATTCTGCACATTCTTGGCCCATTTTACAGATGCATACTAAGGCACTGACTTTAAGGCAATCCTAAAAGTCAGGTCAACTCAAATCTGTAGTACCAGCCCAGCAAGGTGACACTCCTGTGGGTCGGGAGAACTCAGCTTTGCCTGCTGCTAAATATCCCACTTGCTCTTGAGCAGACTTTCCCAGAGGGTTTAGACACCAATTGCCACATGAAAAGCAAGGAGTTTTATTCAGTGTGTGATTACTAAATACAGGGCTCTTTGCATTCTACCAGCCATATAGCTATGTGCATCTAGACTGTGATGAGCTTTGGGTTTAGCCCATTACCTGGCTTGTCTCAAGAATAAATGTAATCCTAGAGTGGAAGGTGAGAAAATAAAATGAGAGGAAATCTTATGTAGATACATTAGAGATTGTATAAGTAGAAAAAAAGACAGAGTTCAATAGACAAAATGACAAAACAAGCTGATTATTAAAGAAGAGAAATTTGCAGCTAGTAGACCATGAAGAAAAAAAGGCTTTTAGAAGTCCCACATCCTGAAAAGACTATGACTGTAAGTGAAGGAACTGATCCAGAACTACAAATAAAATGAAAAGCAGCAAGATGAGGCAAGGTGCAAAGCTAAATAAAAGCTAAGTAACAAAAATTGAAGGGAAATGGCAAAGAACAGAGAGTTCCAGGAGTCAAACTCATTGAAGAAGAAAGAAAGAAAAAGACAGCTGAAACTACAATAGGACTCTGAAATGTAAGAGAGCCATCATTATTTATAAGTGTCTGAGAAAGGAAAGAAAAAGAAATGAAAATGATGCCTGACCTACTATAAGAAACAGAGATCATATTAATTCTAAAAGAAAGGAATTATCTGGCTGTAGCTAGACAGTGCACTAATGGGACTGGTACAATTCATCTTACATACCCATTGCTATGAGTAGTACCTAAACACAAGTGCTGTTGTACCTATCTTGTGCAATACTACCAGTGACTGATATAACCATATAATTTGTGGTGCAGGTGCTAAGACAATCTCAGATTCCTTTGAAGGAAAAGCAAACTGAGCCTGCAATACTCTTCTTTATATATCTCCCCGGTAGAGACACCATTTAATCAGATTTGTCTCAAATATTAATTTCTATACAAATGAGTTTCATAAAAATACATTTAAGTGGAATATATTTGAGAGGGATAAGGATGATTCCTCCCTCCTTCTCCATCAGAAGGTAAAATATTTCTAGTTTTAGAAAAGATAAAAAAGTATATTCCAAGTATTGGAATCTGAAAGTGAAATAGACTGTAAGTGATTATTCCCATTTCCAAATGAGAAAAGTAGAGGTAGTTAGAGCAAAAATAGCAGCATAATATTTTGTGGTTACTTTTTAAATTTAAATAATGTAATTTGTTAGTTCCAACACAGTCTAAGTAAATATATTTACATTAAAAGTATGAAGCTAAATTGCTAGTATAGGTATTTGTGATCCTATAATTGCTATATAGATAAAAGTCCCACAGAGTCATGTAAATACACATCTTTGCACACTCCCTATGGAACATCTCAACTGGATGGCACCTCTTAAAGTCAAAACTCTGTGCACAGAGCATGGTAGGATATTCAGCTACTGGAACTTCTAACCACACGTGGGGAAGCTCAATTTTTGTTAGATTCCTTCATTATTTTTCTTAGCCCTTTCTCCTCTTAAAGTGGGTTAAAAGACCCACACCTATCTGAGTATGTGAGTAAAACATAAATTAAGGGAGCTCATTTGTCAGATCAACCCTATCTCCCAAGCCAGAGAGTTCACACCACGGGCTTGTATTTCTACTGAGCTGTCACCAGACAATTAAATGAGCCCAAGTGTGAACTGAGCACTGTAAAATGACTGGCCTTCGCTGGTTTTCATTCCTTACTTCTAAAGCACAGAACATAGACCAAGCTCCAAGTCAAATTATAATTTGTATGTGTTTTATCCTTTGTCTTTGCACAGAACTCTTCATGTGACCTACCATGTTCACCTTCATGACTCAAAACATATATAAAACATGTATATTGCTATGACTCATATCAAGTCCAATAACTTCATGGTTAATTAAAAAAAATTAATTTTAAATAAGGTGCAATATGTGCTTCAGAATATACATGGCAGACTTTTATGCAGGATACAGGTGCAAAACTGTACTCCCTTTGCTCTGTGTTTTGTGATAGATGTGTATTTTATCTGCCTGTTCTATGGTGCAGCAGAATGATGATTCTTCATGTTGCTTTAAGAGCCCCAAGGAGTTACAAATACTGCCACGGTCAGAATGAGGTCAGGTTATTCCACATCCCTTTTCTCTGGTACAGCAGCAGGAGGAAAAACATATGGCATAACAGACATGAAGTCATATTGCTTGTTCTAAACATAGTTTTCTATTTCTGCCACATGTGGAAAGTTCCATGTGTAATAAATGTCAAGAGCCCTTGCATTGCCCCAAATTTTTGAAAATTCTTCCACTTCCTGCAGAAGCAGGGGGGGCACAGACCAGAGCCTGCACACTCACATAAAAGCACTCAGGGACTTGTATCTTTCTTTGGGCTGCAGAGTCCAATAACTTCTCACTACAACAGACCAGAGAAGAGAACTATAATCACATGTGGAGTGCCTTCAGCTTTTTATTGACACTGTTGATCACAAAGCCATAATAAGCTATGATGGCCACATTTGGGCTCCTTTTCTCATTGCAGGATCAGCTAGCCCTGAACTCACCCTGAAGATGGCACTTGGTGCCAAGAGTGACAGGAAGGGTGAAGACAGGCTGAGGTGCTGTTGGTGTTGCTGTGTTGTCCCAAGCTCAGCTCTCTTGAGCAGACCTGGTGAGGCAGCACAGTGCCAGGCACAGCCAGGTGACCTCAGCACAAGCTCTGGGTTTGGGTTCCCAGGCTGCATGGATGGGAAGCAGGCATGCTAAGATACAGGGTGAGAGAATCCCCTTCAACATTCAAGTACTGAACTTAGAGAGAGTGTTTCAACTTGTATTAGAAACTGCTTATAGAGAGCTAGGATCACAAGGCCATTTATCATTATACTGGCAACTGCTCCCTTTGCATTCACAGGGAACGGGGGGAGTCTCACCAGAAAATGTGCTGTGCCTTCTGCAGTGTCCTCTGGGACATCACGGCCCTTTATTCATACTCAGAAAAATGCCTTAAACCCCTTTCATATTATATATGCTTCACTGGGAGCCTTGCACAGTCATTCAAGAGGAAAGAAAGATAATGGGTAATTAAAAGTATAGTCATATATTTCTTTAAAATGGTTATTTACACAGACATATATGTGAAAACATCTTCCGAGTACTTTTATTGGAACTATCATTCATAAAATCAAGACTTACTGATGGAACCCCACCCTCAGGTGAAGTTTTCATCCACTTCAGTGGTATATCTGCCTGAGTAAGGCCACAGGATTTGGATTTGATACAAATCAAGTCAAAGCTTTGAAATATTCCCTCACCAAAATAACCCTGTAAAAGAGCTGCTACTCTAGCACCATAACACTATTATTGCAAGTGCGTGCTGTTGGACTGTTATTATGCCAGCACAGATAGTTGCAGGAGAAGCAGTGCACTCTGCTCCCTTCTCCCAACACAGATCTCTGCAGGTAGTTTTAATGGGGCTGTTAATAAGCTGGCAACCATCCCAGCCAGATGTAGCACTTTCAAACATTGTCCTTACAGCTTTGTCAGAACTGTTGACATGGCATGTCAGTAATGGAAAATTGCCACTGCATCCAGCAACCATCTTCATTATATGGAATCACATTGTTAATCTACAGCCAAATGCAACTTGAGGCAGAAAGAGAGTTTAGATTGCACCCATCTGTATACTATCACTCCAGGTGGCAGGTCGTTCTTCAGGATTAGAGATTGAATCAGTCTTTCCATCATCAATAAGCCCTGCTCCACAACAAGAACCTGTCAATCCAATATTTTACTTTCAGCACCGTGAGGACCGCACAGCATGGTAATGAAATTTCCCTGTAAGTAGACCACAGGGATCTATACCAGAGAGATACATCTCTTTAAAAAGCTCAGGAAAATCAGACAGTGTGCCGCACAATCTGGACAGTAACTCAGTTTTTGGCACCACCCTAACTGTTTTATTTGTTTAGGGGTGAGATCTACGAGATAAATCAGCATTTTAATGCTGGCTTAGTTCTTATTCTTTCGGTAGAAATTAGTACTGTGTAATTATTTCCCATTGAGAAATGTTTGACAGCCTCAGAAAAGACATTAGTTTCTTAAATGAAACGAGCTTGTTGATATACAGCTGCTACATCACATATTTTTCATCACTTATTACAACTATAACCTAGGCTAAAAACATTTTTTTTTTAATTATCCCTTATTAAAACTTACTGGATATTATATATCACCTTTTCAAGAAGCAGTTTAACATCCTCCAGAGCCTACTGGAATTTCTTCAAATCCCACTCGCTACTTGCAGCAGGTATTTTGTTGCACTGAGAATCTTCTGCCCCCTTAAATTACTCATCTTCTCTTACATATTTGTAATATGCCTACAACCATGACATCCAATCACCATCTCCAGGACCTTCCTGAAAAAGAAGTTTACTTCAATACTTCTGGCATTTTGACTTTCTGATTATATGTTTATTTAAGAAATATATACTATAAAAATGTATACATGCATTCAAGCTGCAACACATATGCTTTCATTATTACAAATGAAACTACATTCATAACAAAAATAAAATGAGTGCAAAATTCTCATATTGTAACAGGCACTTAGCTTCTTAAATGTGTATGTTATATATTGCATTCATTTCCATTTGGTTATACTATGGATTGTGAATTCAGCTCCCCCACCTATGTTTTTAAGTGTTCATGTTTTAACTGACAGTGGTTAGGTAGTATGTGTTTCAAAGGAGATAGTAATAGGAATAAATTCATTTCCTCCGTTTTGCACAGTCTATTATTAATTTTTGTAGGCTGTACATTTGTTAAACACCAAACAAGTTCAAGCTAACAATTATGAACATTAGACAGAAATTACTATGTGACACTGTCACAGAAACTGCTGAAAACAGGAAAGCCAAGCAGGAGACATCACAACTGTGGAGATACAGGAACAGAAGACGGACTCTAAACCCCTATATTCTGAAGCAGTAGGACTGGTAGAAATACATCCTAGAATACATCTTTCACCTCAGTGCATCATTTGATTTTGGTTTATCACATCCACAAACACATTTGTTTACAAACATACTTTCTTAGGAAACAGATAATTTGATAACAATCAATGTAGTACTGTTGTGTTTACCCAGAAAAAACAAACAAACAAACAAACAAAAAAACCCAAAAAAACCCACTAGCCAGCTTTCTTTCCTGAGGTCTCCTTTTTATCCTACTGACACTGTGTTTGGATTGATGATGCTATTTCCTTCCTAACTGCAAGGACCACAGTCCAGTACATATTGAGGGGACTCTGCCCACAGGACTACAGTACAGTAAATTAGAAATCCCTGCTTCAGCTAGACTAAATTTTGTGGCTCATGGAAAAGAATATTAGTAAATATTCCATATGTGGCACCTGTTAAACCCACCCTGCACTGAGAGGAATGAAGTGATTAATTTCTTCATGCTCTGATCCTTTGATGAGAAATATCAGATTCAATAAATTATTGGTATGGACTTAAATTTAATCTGAAGGATTAGGATGGAAATATGGAACTTTTCTCTCCACATTCTTCAGTCATTTTACCATCTATAACACATCCTTTGTATATCCTGTTATTTTTTTCTTGGAGGCTAACTAGATGCCATGAAAGGCAACTTCATATGAAAAGAAACGTTTCTGCCTCAGAAAAAAGAAGTTTCCTGTCTAGAACTCAGACTCCTCTATTTATTGTCAGACCCCAAACAGACCTTTTTGATGACCTTGGTCTTGCTTGGCAGCACTTATAAGAAGATAAAGGTTACATTTACACTACATTTACACCACAAAAAACATTCTCTGGCATCAGACAACCTGGTACAGTGCACTTGCATCTACATTTCCTTCGGGTTCGATTTCATCAATAAAGGATTAACTCTGTCCAAAGTGTACTGCAGTCCACACACACAGTTCTGTGTTTGGCTTTAGTCCCTTTGGCCCCTTTTGCTGTTTTGTTACCCATCTCCAAAAAGGGGGTGGTTTTTGCTGTTCAAAACACACAAAATAACAATCCTGGCACAATCTGCCAGAAGGGTGTTTTTAAAACACAATGCTGAGTCTATATTGTGTGCCATGGCCATAGCATGTGACATATGAAGATATTTTAGGGTTCAAAGCTCATGAAGATAGTGTGGGAAGACCATGTAGAAAAAGATGCCAAAGCTTTACATACATTTTAAAATGAATTTGCAGTGTGCTGACTGCAAAACCACATTTAGGTTTGATTTGAAAAAGAACTGACTGGTGTACTCCAAAAGAAAGCCTGTGAGTAAACTACCAGGTATGTACTGTGTGTGTTAGTCAAACAGGCTCCCAAGAGTCTACTGAGCCTTTGGGAAGGGTCAGGACCTCAGATGGAAACACGACCCTGATCCAAGCATAAGGATTCCCCTTTTCTCAATTCCAGTCCAGTTTTACATACTAATGTCTCCTTGCCTGACTTTTCTATATGCTTACACACCACTGTAGAAAGAGTTGGAAAAATTTAGGGTACTGCTTTTCCCCAGCTGCTTGTTACCACTCAGTAACAATAAGAAGCAGCCCAGACCAACCTGGTCACTGCTGTCCTCTGGCTGAACTGCTCTGTTTGATTTGTCTCCCGTTTTTTTAGTGATAATTCCACAATAGCCAAAGATTAGTGCTGCAGAAACAATGTTCCTCTTCTATCCCTTTCCAGTGACCAGTTAACTGGTTCTCTGCACATCCCATCCGTGTGTGGTAAAATATAACTGATCAATGTTTGAAGGACCTTCTCATGTCTTTATATGGACCCTAATTTTAATACCATTCTTTGTGCAAATGAAATTTCCGATGCAGACAAAGAAACGGCAGAAGGAACAAAACTTAAAGGACATGAAATTGAAATGAACAGGCCATGTGTCATACCCCAAGGGATTTTGGCTCAGTGCTACAAGCATCTTCCAAGAAGACTAAGAATCAAGCATTAAATCTGCCACTCTGCCACACTCAAATTCCAAGTATGAATTTTGTTACTGAGTTTCCAGGAGGGGGGAAATTTACTACCAAACTATCACAATCAGCTTTGTATTTCTTGTATTTTCGTGTTGCCTGGGAACCTGTTGAACTTCTGGCATCAATTAGAGAAAGCTTAAAGCTACTCTTCTGGCTTCCACCTGTCCAGAAGAGCCAGATAATGGACCATTCAGGACCTGCCTGTAACCCCAGAACACCCCCCAAGTAAGGAGTATTTCTAAAAGCTTTTACCCTTTAATGACCTCCTTATAATGCCAATGTGATGTAATTTGGATGAGTTCAATGGAGACTTAACTCTTTCATGTGTATTTTAAGCTGGTGAATGCAGAAATGCACCCCACCACAGTCCAAGGTGGATTTATCTGTCACTCAGGCCTAATGAATTTCTCCTCTCACTAAGCAGCACTGCAGTGACATTTTTTAGCTATATAACTAGAATGAGATTTTGTAATGTATGCTGCCCAGTTACAACAACTTAGTGAACATACCTGTTTAAATGAAGATAGAGGAAAGGTGGGTGATTTGTGTAGAAAGTAGCATCATCTGAGAAATCATTTTAAAACGGTGATTACAGCCACGATATGTGTGGAGGCATAGCGAAAGAAATTGACTTATATGGCCAGCTATAAAATATTTCACCTAATGGAGGAAAAGCTGAGTCAATGAACAATTTTGTGTCACCGTTATTGCAAAATGATTACAGGCCCCTTTATCACAGCTGTACAATATGCTGACTGAACAGGAAAACATGCAGTACACACAGGGTAGTGATTTCCACCACCGTATAAGTAAATGTCAGACTTGTTCCATCTATTCAGTGATTTTCTTAATGAAAACGTCAGCATAATGCTGGCATTTTCCTCCTTTCATTTAATTCCTGCTCTCCTCTTTCATCCACTATTTGACCTTTGCATGCACTTGGTAGCTTGCCCAAGGTGCTGTCACACCTTCATTGCTCCTATCTAATGATGGTCTTTCACTGCCAGATTCAAACAGGAGACTTGGGAAGCAATTGCAGGGCCCTGTTCCCAGTACAATGATGAAAATCGGAATGCTTCACTACTTTAGGTGACTTTTCACTTCTGCTCTGAAAAGAATAACCAATTATTGTTTACCAAAATTGACCTGTTCAAATAACATCCTTTTACAGTAGTCTACGACTCAAGAGAAGCAGGCACAACTATTGCAGCAGCAGCACAGGAATACCAAGGGGTAGTAACAGCTGAATGAGGCAGATGATTAGTGGAATATGTTTTCTCAGCACAAAAGGAAAGCGACAGCACACCATTTGGGTGAGGGGAGTTTTACACAAGACAATGACAAATACGAGCGATGTGAGTTTTATAAGATAGGAACAATTTTATGTTTTGGTCAACACGATACAAGAAAGATGTTAAGCTAATAGCATCGAAAAGAGAGCAGCAATGATGATGATGAAAGGCCTCGAGGGGAAACCATATGAGGAGGAGGTGAGGTCACTTGGTCTGTCCTGGAGGAGGCTGAGACGAGACCTCAGTGCAGTTACAACTTCCCTGAGAGGTGAAGAGGAGGGAGGGACACTGATCTCTTCTGTCTGGTGACAGTGACAGGACACAAGGGACTGGTCTGAAGTTGTGTCAAGGGAGTTCTAGACAGGATATCAGGAAAAGGTTCTTCACCCAGAGGGTGGTGGAATGGGCTCCCCAGGGAAGTGGAAACAGCACCAAGCCTGACAGAGTTAATCAAGTGTTTGAACAACATCACTGGGCACATGGTGTGATCCTCAGGGATGGTCCTCTGTGAGGGCAGGAGTTGGACTCGATAATCCTCGTGGTTCTCCTCCACCTCAGCATATTCTCTGATTCTGGCCATGTTAGTAACATTTATAGTCCCATGTTGCTCTTGAGCTCGTAGTTGCCCTGAAAGATCAACATCTCATCTGGATATATATTGTTTCCAGTAAAAATACAAACGAATTAGGTTCAAGTAGATGAAATAAGAAGAATTTTTTTTAACACTCATCCTGATTTTGCACCATTTTCCCTGGTGATTTGTGGCAATTTGTCTCCACTGTACTGTGTGTAACAGCCTCTTGCATGTATTAGCCATCAACTGACCTCACAGCTGAGCCAGCCAGGGAGGGCAAGGAGTACAAAAATTCTGGAGTTACTTGAAGAAGGAATTAGGAAAAGTTGACCAAATCCAAAGCTTCCTTGCTCAGCAGTGCCATTCTGAGGGTTTGTTCTCTCCTTCCAGGGTCTCTATGCTCTCAAAGACTAACTTTCCATCACAGAAGCTTGTTCTCCTCCCTCCTGGAATGAACAGAACAGATGCAATTACCTTTTGTACATCACCATCCCATTTCTTTATGATATTCTTTTATGTTGTCTGTGGGTTTAGAAAGGAATGGGCTGCGAGCAAGAACAAATAGATCATAGCTAGTGGATTTCACAAGGTTCAACAAGAGCCAGACCTGTCTGGGCTACAAAAGTACCTTTGCTGATTTTGTGCTATGTCAATATGCTGGTTTATCTACAAACAGAAACACAAGGAATCCCTGCCTCAGGCAGAAAGTAGTTACCAGCAGCAGTTAAGTCTAAACCAAAGACAACCTGTTTGGGGAACAGAATTATCAGCTATTTAAATCCGTCCTGTTTAAATCCCTTTCTACATGGCATAACAAAATATATCTCATAAAAACAACCAGGTTATGAATTTGACAGGTTTCTTCCATGCCACAAGTCTTTTACTGTTAGTCAAGTCTCTACCTGTAACACCTATAATCAGCTTTTCCTTATGAAAACATGGGGAAAAAAAGAAGTTGAAATGAGGCATACAGTGAGGTATTGAACATAATAAGTAGGCTGAAATGGTTAAAGCTTTAGCTAAATATTTTTCACTTTTATCAGTTCACTGCATGTGGAGAAAAATAACATAGAAAAAAAGAAAAGTATTTCACATTTTCACAATCTGAAAAAAAGAGGGAATAGAAGGATCAGAAGTCAGCAAATGTCTGCAGTAGGCTCCTCTCTGCCATGGACAATAGCACACAGGCATCAGATCAGCATCTCTGAAGTTTGGAACACCAACAGCTTCTTTAACCAACTTTAGACACCTGTGATTGAGATTTTTGGCCATGTGCTCTGTACAAAAGCATAATCGAATGACAAAGTTCTGCCATAATAAATGACTCCGTGTAATCGTGAGTGCTCCAGAGCAGATTGCTTATTTCTAGGAGTGAAAGATACAGTACTTGTTCAAGGATAATCTGATAATAGATCACAAGGAATTCCAATGCCACAGAAGACTAAGCAGAGCCTTGGGATTTCACCAAGAAGAGGGACATAACTAACCTAACACAATCTAATGATGAAGGAGATTCACTGCAAGCTGATTTACTGTTATACAACCTCGCCTCGTCTTGAGGAACTGAAATGTTTTCCATAATGGGTCATAAAGCCTGTGTTTTCCCCTGCAGCAAAAGCCAACAGATTTTACTTTGTAGGCAGGAAATCTGCACAAGCACTCTCAAACTACGAAAACAAACTACTTCTTTCAACTAAACAACATCAGTGCAGTAATACAAATTTCCTATGTCCTCCATGAGAAAACATTCTTTATCAAACTCTGCAAAATCAACACAAAAAAGATGATCTGATTGTAGTACATCCTTAAAAACTACCAATTTTACACCAGCTCCTATTTTGTTAGATAGCATTTGTTTGTTTGGAGGGGCAGGCTGCACTATTGTGGTAACAAATTTTACACATTGGGAAGTTCTTATATTGCCTCTTAAATATAAAATTTAAAAAAAAAAAAGTATTGTCTCTTTTTATATCGGTAAAACTGAGTTGATGGCAACCAAGATACCACTTGGCTAAACAATATATGAGGAAAAGCAAACAGTGCAAGTCTTAGAGTCACTGGAAAGAGAGAATTTGAGCTAGATTTCTGCATCCTCCAGAAGGGGAAAATGCATAAACAGTGGGTTTTAAATAGGAAGAAAAAATAAGGAGAATAAAGCCCTAGTAGATATAGAGAAAAGCTGAATTCTTTACACAAGTGACATTTCTATGGAAGATTTTCAAAGGAAAAGAGTGGAGCACTTTTCTCTCTGCCTTCAGAATCTGGGACCATTATTCCATAATGATCAAGGGAAAAAGTAGAAAGCTCAAATAATTATTAAACTCTAAGCATCACCATTCAGGTCTGGATGGCCTCCTTTGTTTGTCAGGGGATGTGTTGTCATTAGATTTAATCTATGTCCTTATTTCATTCAAAATATGCAAGTTTACTTTCTAAAAATTCAGCAATTTTTAATTTTTTTTCCATTTGCATATTTACCAAGGTTTATAACCTTAAATTGATGGATGATCTTTTTAAAGCTGCATACTTGGCATTGCCAGCTATGTAATGCATAAGTGGCAGAGTTTTTTCAGGATTGAATTAAGTGTTATCCAACCCATACAAGCAGACAGAAACTTTTTAGTGTGTTGTTACCCAGGAAGCTTCCCTAATAGTCACTCCCACCTCTGCTCTGAAAATTAAATAACTACTGGGTTATATTTTTAATTCAAACTTGCTCCTTCCCATCTGTTTCTTATCCTGTGACACAGTTGATCAAAATTAGCTGTATGCTTTTTGCTGTGGAAAAATGTAAAAAAAATTATTTCATCTATTATTTTTTTTCTTTTTCACCCAGTTCAAATCACAAATAATTCAGTTTTATGTGATTCTCCTCTTCCTCTTTCCTGATCTTGTATAACTTTATACAGTTTTATACAATAAGAGAAAGGATAGAATTTAAGGAATTTCAATGACTGAAGAAATTTTGAAATAGCTATTTCTACTGCTACATATTAATGAAGTTTGCCTATGATATTTTTTCCACTACACTAATTGTTAATCTGACTAATGGCCTGCTTGTTAATTTAAGTTGCTTATTCTGTTTTGTTGCTTAGAGCCCCACGTTCTCTTTTAAGATGTTATGGAATTACCGCGGAGAAATCCTGTGAAGTTTCAAATATAAAGCTTATTATCATTTAAAGTAGATAGCCTTAGGTAGTCAGAAGAAGTGATTCTATGATCTAAGTAATTTTAGCAGAAATTAAGGAAAGAGAGTTTTTGAAGTACCATAATTTTCATGAAAATTCCCCATGTTTGAAAGAGATTGACTGAGATCTGCACTTCACACATCCTTTTCCTCTTTCTTAAGAGGCTGTGCTTAAGTCACTGATAATAACAGGCCACTTTATAGAATATTATTATTCTCAGTGAATCATTTTGAAGGAGAGCATGATAAAGACCTAACAAACCATGAGTTCAAAATTTGAAAATCAAACAGGAAAATTTATTTAATAATATTTCTTAACCAAGAGAAAAGTCTTAAGTACTATTTGAGAACTTTCTTGATTACCATGTTTGCAGCTTCATGGCTAATTCTAAGCCCAAAACAGCCTGACTGACAACTCCTATGCTTAATGCTAAAATAGCACTGAAGTGCTTTAAACCAGGATCTAAATATTTCATACAGCTATGATCAGAAGTATGTATTCATCTTGGACAGGGAATCACATTCCATTTACATACCTCCTTGTCTTTGAGCATATGGTCTGAAGTTCAGAGCCTCAAAAATACATTCATATCAAAGGGTGCTGGATATGGCATTAATGAATAACTCTGGCTGCAGTAATATGCTATTTGAAAATATTTAATTGAGGTCTGAAAACTCTGTGGAATACCAAAGCAATTTTTAGTACAGTTTGACTAAATTCAATGGCCAAAACTTTGTAACACTTCTGGGTCAAGCTCTAAGAGAGCTGAAAGGAGACTTGGTGGCGTAACCCTTATTGCAAGAAAACTGAGCATCAGGATGTGTCCACATTGCCTCTGCAGAAACACTGTTTTCATTCAATGCCATCCAGAGGGCAAGCTCAGCAAGTGGGTCCATGGGAATTTCATGAGGTTTAACAAGATCGAATGCTGCTGCTGCACTTGTGTTGGGGCCATCCCTGGTATCAGTCCAGGCTGGGGATGAGCAGATGGAGAGTGTGGGGATTTCCTTCTTTTTCTGGGAAAGTCCCCAAGGTGTTAAAAGTCCTTTTCCTTGCCCAGGAGAAGAAAGACGTGCAAATCTTCGGTCTTCAGATGCTTTTATTATTGTTTATTATATCTTATCTAGAACATTGTTCTCTCTGTCCTGCCGAGGTCTCTCCAGCACGACAGTTCCANGCCCACCTGCAGGGCTGCATCACCTCTGGGCTCCCAGCACAGGGAGGATGTTGGAACCAGTCCAGAGGAGTCACACCAGCTTAATTAGAGGGATGGAGAACATCTGAGAGACTTGTTCAGCCTTGAAAAGAGAAGGCTTTGGGGTGGCCTAATTGTGACCTTCCAAGTGCCTGAAGGGAACTTACAAGTGAGCTGGAGAGGGGCTATGTACAAGGGCCTGGAGTGACAGGACAAGGGGGAATGGCTTCAAGCTGAAAGACAGTGGGTTTAGATCACACTTGAGGAAGAAATTCCTTACTATGAGGATGGTGAGGTCCTGGCATAGGCTGCTGGGAAGAGCTCTGGATGCCCCATGCCTGGAAGTGTTCAAGACCAGGTTGGATGGATCCTTGAGCAACACGGTCTAGTGAAAAAGGTCCCTGTCCATGGCAGAGGGGTTGGAACCAGATGATTTTTAAGCTCCTTTCCAACCCAAACCATTCTATGATTCCACTCCTAGGACTTCTACTGAACACAGTCAATAAATTTGCTGCCATGGAAGCAAATACTGGCAATAAGCAATAATACTAGCACACTGCTGCAAGTTTTCAATGTTAATTGCATCAGCATATAAAAATGTTTTCCCTATGTAATACATCTCATTATACTCAACCTCTCTATGACAGACATTTGCCTATGATATGCAAATTTCAATTATTTATTTAGAATATATTCAGCATTTTCATATTACTCCATTTTCTGTTTAAAAATTTGAGAGTTGCAATAAATACCCAGCTCTCCTTTGGAAAAAGCTATTAGCAACATTGTATGCCAACATAATAATGGAGATTTTCAAATATTCAGACTACAAATATCCTTTGGAGGTGAGAAAAGGGTTTCACTCAAACTTCACTTAGGATCTTCCTGGTTAAATCTGCTATGCTGACTTCTTTATGATATGCAACACAGAAAGAGAAAAAGGATATTTTACCTAATTTTTCCCTGACACAAGAGGAGAACTTAATGATGTAATCATTATTTATTCCCATTTTAAAGTTCAGTCTCAATGAATTCATGCTGGATTTCCAAGTGTAAAAACAGCAATATCTTGAAGAAGAAATATAGACCACTGATAAAAATGTACTAGTGATCTTATGTACTGATGCTATGAATCTGTTTCTCAACCACCGTTAAGCATTCTGGAGAAAAGGTAGATGACCTTATTCAAGGTGAAAAAATAAAAAGGAAGCACCAGAAAACAGATGTTATCTAATGGAATTTTTTCACAGTTAACTGAATTTCTCATTGTTTCTTGTGAGACGTGAAGAACATGGCAAGAAAAGTCAAATATAAGCCACACAATGAGATTGCAAGTGATATGGAGTTCTGTTTTATTCCCTGAGTAGCAAATGATTCCTTCTGTCAGAGTTACTGTTAATATAGAAGAATAAGACCACAATTCTTCCCACAGATAGTTATTATTTACATTTGTACAAAGCACGTTTTCTTTTGTGATTCTAATGATGTAATCACACTAGTAATGAAAGAACTTTCATGATGATGGCCATCTCTTAAAATTGCAAATCTCAACCTATGAATTTCTGTTCCTTTTCCTTTTTTTTTATTTTCACAGAAAATTGTATCGAATAATATATTACTTTAATGTAGACTAGACTGTCACTAAAAATAATTTCTAAAGAAACATTAACATTTAATAAATTGTTCATAGTTGTTTATTTTTTGGGATTCACATAGAAAAATTATTTTTTTATGAAAGAAATAACTGAAATATATGTATCACATGGTTAAAGAACTGATCAGTAAAGCATACAGCAGGACAACAAGGATTCATAATAAAAATAAATTAAATCATGTACCTCATCAAAATGAGGGCTGAGTAATGAAGAAAAACTTAGAGACAAAGCTTTTATATATAGTCTGAGTATATACACCTCCAGGTATCACAGGAAGTTTGATTATAGACAGTTAAATGATGAATGCTAAACTGTTATAGAGGGATACATCAAAAAAAGATACTTGAAGGTCCATAAACCAACCCCAGCGAAGAATTGTTTTGTGCTAGATTCAAATATCAGCATGTGAATGATTGGTTGCATCAATAACAAATAATTGTCCTCCTTTTTCTTTCTGGCCCCTTAAATACTTAACTGCATTTTCAAAAGAGAAGAAATTCAAAAGGAATTGTAGAAAATCCACTGGACAAATACAGCAGACACATAGAGGATGTAGATTTCAATCTCCCCTGATCTCACCTCTCTGGCTGTGCCTCATTGCGACAGACATAAGAAAAATAAGTAACTGCAGAGAAGGAAAGAGTCTGGGAGGGATATGAAACATCATCTGAAGTTGTTTATATGGATTTTTACTGTCAGCATTTCCTATTAGATGGAGATAATTGCTCTAGGTTCTCTAGATTCCATTCTGAACCCTTCCTTGTCCAAGGGAACAAAGAGAACTTGTAGATTTTTGACCTGGTGATTGGTTTTGAGGATGGTTACTACCATGTTGAATACCAGGCTGCTGCAATGCCACTGGATATGTGTGCCCCTTGGCAACACACAGACAATCAAACAGGAACCTGTTTCTTAACTGTGCAGCTAAGAGGAATTTTTGACTGTTACTAGAAACACGTTCTGGCAACACTCTATGGACTCTTAACTCCTGTGTAAAATCTCATGAACTGTTTCTGAATACAATCCCTACATTCAATTTGGCAAGGACAAGAAGAAACTCAGGATTCTAGTTTAGGTTGGAAGTATCTCTTTCCCTGCAGATGAAAGTTTTGCCTGTGATTTTTGCCTTCGTAGAGGAAGCAAAGTGATTGGTTTTGTCTGCCTGTGTGGCTTTAAGGTCTGCCTTTTCCCTTTCCAAACTAATCCAATAAAATAAAAAGTGCTCTGGAAAGCATGACTCCTATGAAAGAGGCATAGTCTGACTTTGAGGGAGAAAAAGAGTCTGCATTACGATGATAAATGACTGACTATAATTAATTGATCAATTAATTGATTTTACAATAAAATCCAGTATTAGAAGTGGTAGCCTTAAATACACCATGACCTGTAGGTTTATCTGATAAATTATGCTCCATCAAAATCCACACTCAGCAGTTATTTATTGTGCAAAGTTCCAAATTGGATCTTCTACTTCTGAATTAATTTGGATCCTAAGTATTTTGCATTTGTATTGCCACATAAAAAGGTTCCTGTAAAACACATGTTTAAGAAAAGGATATACAATATTTACAGTAGGAATATGCTTGACTTTCTATGATATTAAAAAAGCTTAACAAAAGGGAATGATGCTCATCATCTAAATGTCTGGTCTAGAAAAATTATTCCTGGGGTAATTTCAGGATGCTGCTCTCCCTGGATTCAATTTTTGTTCTGCATCTGCAATAAAGGGCAAATGTCTCTGCAGTTCCCTGCTGAAGTCAGTGTTGGGCTTGTGCTTCTCAGTCTCACAGCTTGGAAGAATGCCATTGCAAAGACGCACGGAAAAGGGAAATGAGCCACCGCAGAGAAAGTCAAGAGTGAAGATGCACTTCAAATCAATTTTGCCATGAAGCTGGGCTCTTGTTATGTCTGGTAGGAATGGATTTTAACAGATAGAAGAGAACAACCTCAGGGCTACTATTCTCTTAATCACACAGATTTTTTTCTTTTTTTTTTTTTTAAACTTGGATGGAAAAACCAAAATGTTAAGGATTTTAAAAAAAATATTATTTTAATGGTACTAAATGTTTAATTAAATCTCAGAAAAGCAGTTCTGTCTTGGGAAAAAGATGTTATTTAACCTATGAAATGTTGTAAACAGATTATTTGAGTCGGACTTTGTTATTCTTACTGCTGTGTTGTAATGGTGGAAGAGACAAAAGGTGATATGGAAGAGAAAAGAGAAGCATCAGTCCAATGAAGTACTAGAAATAAATTTGAAATGGCATTTGACAACATATTAAAGGGCACAGTTCAATAAGGGATCACAATTCAAATATTCAGTAGCGTTTAGAAGACCACACCTTGTAAAACCCACTAAAATGTGTTTTTGCTATCCTACTGCACAGGACAAAAACTGAGGAATAAGATTTTAGAATACCTGAAAAATCACAAGAATTGCTCACAACCACTCCAAGGCTTTTCCACAACTAACAGAAATATAGGTCATAAGTCTCAGAAAAAAAAAAAAAAAGAAAAAAAAAAGAAGAAAATTCAGCTTCAAATACTTACCATAAACCCATCATTGCAGTTGCACACACATCAGCATCTTTGAGTCCAGCTTGCAGCAGCAAACAGTTAGGTACTGTTGGTAAAAAAAGAAAGCAAAGCTTGTTGCTACAGATTTCTGGATTATTGCTCAAAATAACCATGTCTACAGTCTGGTTTAGAGCAGCTCCACGGTGAGAATGTATTTGGGATTTGTTATCATTTGGGCAAGCATGACAAGATCTTAACTACCATATCCAAAACATGCACACGTTCGTTTACACTGCCTACAGTGCTGCATTGATTCCTATCTCTTTCCTGGGTTATTTCACCAACAGGAGGGTCATAGCAAATGTACATGGAGCCAATAAGCCTACAGACATTAACTCCCAAAGTCCTTATATAACGAAAATTGTGTGTGGTTGATTGTGGCTTAGATATGTTGCCAAAAGAGTTTTCATCGACTCGTCGTTTATTCACATTGCAACATTCTCAAATACACTTTATCTATTTTTAGAGACAGATAATAAACATTTATGTGATCAAAATAAATAATACAAGACTACTGAAACATCTCAAAGGCTTTGCTATTCAGAATGCCATCAGCTCCTGCCGAGGAAGTACACTCAGCACTAGCCACACTTCGGTTTTCAGCCATTTATTTTTGACATAATGAAAATGCCTTCTCTCCTAGTACATGGCCACTCTTCCTCTCTTACGTCAGAGTCTACAGGCTATCGAGGGTAAAAGATGCATGAGCCTGTTCAGACTGAGAGAGCCAGCAACATAGTATGTTTCTTTTTTTAGTGTTTAATATCTTTCCTGACTGCAGCAGATTTAGTGTTCTTGGAAGTTAACACTGAAGTATTTGGAGTACCACTGTTTGAGGGACAGTGACCACTGGGGAAGGACAGCAAATCATAATTTTTGCTTGTCCTACATTTAAAAACGTTGTTAAAGAGATAGGATAAATAATTTTTTTAAAAAAGAATTCCACGCATCTGGCCACTGTGCCACTGTGACCACACATTGCTGCTCGCCAGACATGTCTCTGTAACCACAGCTGCTCACATTCCTTTGTGTATGCTTGCAGCTTGCAGACTGAAAGTCCTAAAATGAAGAGGAAAGGGGAAAAAAAAACTGGATTCCAGATGATCTGACCGGCTTCAGACCAAAGAATCTGAGGCAGCAGCTGCTTAAATCTTGGGAAGGGGTTATCTAAATAAAATAGTGGGATTAATATATTACACCATTCCTAGACGACTTATCTGCAAAGGAATTAACTATGAGTTTGGAAAACAAGTAAAGGCACTCACCACTTATATTTCAGCAGCCCAAAATTGCAGCCAAGCCACATGAGAATGCATACTGACATCAGGTCAGTCCTTTCTAAAGATCTATACAGAACAGCATTGTTTCCTGCAATCAGCAGTTTTGGACTAAATTCTATGAATCCCAGTGACCTTGTCTTTTATCAAATAAAATGTGAAGCACTGGTGAATTGAATGGAAACTTTAACTAAGCTCAACAACAGTTTAAGCATTCCATGCTGGGATATGCAAAAGAATAAAGCTGTTCTGTAAAAGTACAAGCAGACATGTAGTAGATTAGATTGTCTGTACCAACAACTCTGAAATTCAATCCTTTCTTAAATAATTTCAAAGGCAGATGGACAGTGTTTTGCCAAGTCTGCAATTTGGTGGTGATGAAATTGCCTCATGAATGCGAAGTTAGATGACTGCTTAGAATTTCATGTATTTGTGAGAGAACAGAGGCAGAATTATCTGAGGTCTTCTAAACTGCAAAAAAGAGAGGAAATTGGTTACATGCTGAAACATCGACAAAAGGACAAGTTGAATCTGTTTATAAGAATGCTGGCAGAAGATTTAAGGGCCTTACAATTTCAAATCAAAGGCCTACTGGTGGAGAAAAGCTGGAGAGAAAAAAGAGAAATCCGCAAATACACTTACACTTTGCTTCTCATATGAGATGGAAAAGTGGAACAGAGAAACTTAGGAGGAGGAATATCAGGAATTTTTTTATAGGTAAGTATTTCTGAGCTCAACTCTGCAACAAATTAGGAGATAATAGGGAAAAAAAAAACTGCGGTAAATGTGTTTGAAAGAATCCCCCAGCATACGAAAAAAAAATTACAGGCTATTTAGCTTTGTACTATAGCAAGGACATTTAAATACTTAGTGGTTATATTTTGGTTTGGTGAGTTTGTTAGAACACTTGCAGTATAAGCTGTGGAAGCTACTTATAGTTCACTTTGCCATACTACCCTTCAGTTGTTTATATATATATATNTTTTTTTTTTTCAGAGCTATATTTAAAAGAGAGACTTTATAACACATTTTCCTAAAGTTAGTTTTAGTTTGTGCAGGGAGTACCTGCACCAAAAGATGGCAACATTGGTAGATAACAGAGCTCAAATGTACTTCTATCTATATAATGATACAAAAACCTCATTACTCTTGATATGTTATATTGGGTACTTTTCTACAAGGGAGAGAGGAAAAGAAGGACATCCCCAGACATCTTGTTTGGAACATCAGTGTCCCTGCAGTTACTAAACATTAATAAGAGCACACAAAAATGGCAGATCAGTTCTGAGGAAAGGGATGAAAACAAAAGCCTAAAACTAAATTTTAAAAGGACTCAGACTTCTGAAATAGATGTGACTTTGTATATTTTACTTCAGCTCTGTGATCCAAGAAGTTTCTGTTCATTGTCTCCTTTAATAATAAGGCATTGCAAACACTGACTATCTGATTTTGATTTGAAATTTTATTTCTTCATTTACTTGTCTCAATTTCACCCTGTTTCAATGCCAGCAGAATAAGAAAAATTGACAGGATAATGTTTAGGTTTTTAGACTCTCATTTTAGAGCTCAGAGCATGTTCACATACCCGCTCATAGCATGCTTGATCCACAGTTTTAATCCACTGCCTCTTCAAAAGTCACTCAGTGGTTTAGCTGACACTCATCTGGGCTGATAGCCTCATGTATAAACATTTATGTCCAGATCCACCTCGGCCTAACTGCAAGGAATTCAACTCCAGCTTCCCTTTACAAGGCCTTAGCCAGAAAACAAGGCAGCCTGGATCAGAGCAGTACACAATGATTCAGCCTGTCCTCCGATATCTGGACCTGCCTACTTTCATCATCCTCAGCAGGCAGAATGATCACCGTCTGGTGGTTCAAGAAACATCTGTGACATATTTTTAGACCATATTTCAGTCCTCTCCATTTTCTTTCACCACAATCTTTTGTCTTTACTCCCTGCTACTTACTTTAATTTTACCTGCTGCAAAACTGGAACAGTAACTTCAGATTTTGCTATTCTCTGTTTTTATTCCTTCTTTTAATCTTTGCAATACTTTCCCATCCTCTCACGTCACAGCACAAACACACTTGTCCCACCCCCCAGCCTCTTTAACTACCACTTCTCCTCTCTATTTAATCTCTTTAAGCTCAGAAATAGCACTCTGTGTCCTGCCTTGAACTGCGAGCTCCCTTCAATACAGCTAAGTTACTCTCAAAATCAGTCTCCATTTGGCTTCTCTGACTCTGCACTACCATAATTTTCTCCTGCTAGATTTTACTGCAGTTCTTGGTGGGAAACCCAAAATACTTTTTATTTTGTCTCCTTCGTTCTTGCTTTTAAATTATCTCAGGCTAACATTACCTGCAAATTTAAATTTGACTAAATTTTTAAAGCAACTAACAGCCCTACCTCAGCATCCCAGACTCATTGTCTCCTTCTCTCGCTGTTATCTTTATATGAGTGACCAGCTATTAACATTTCAAATTATACAAAATTAAAATAGGCATCTTAATATTCACTTGCACCATTTTTTAATCTGACTGACCAGCATTTCACTGAAATATTTGTTTATAAATACTAGACATAATTGGTCTCCTCCCACTTATTAAAATGTTGCTGCAAAGACTGGTCTTCTACTACAAAGTTGTATCCATGTCAGCCCTCTCTTTCCATTCTTTTACTACTGGGTCACTTTTCTGTATGAAACACAATCTCCTTGTGTTTATTCTTCATGCCAAGAACATCAGGGCCCCATCCAATTCCCCATTCAGCAATTTCCAGTAATTCAGCAGCAGGAACTCCAAATGACTTCTCATCTCAGTCTCCATATTTTAACTGCTCTACCTCTCAGGTGGCAAAGTAAAAAATATCCCCAACATTCTCCACCCCATTCATTAAAAAATTTCCCTTATGAAGCCTTGGAAAACCTGAGGTCTTGTTAAGGTCTATGACCAGAGGATACCTTGACTGTGTTTTTCTTGTGCATTGCACCTGGTATTTCATTTTACTCTTGGATCAGCTGGGCAGGGGTGTTCATTGGTGCATTCATACAGGACACAGCCAAATGCACAACTCCCACATTTATGATGCTGTGTGGGGAGGTTCTCATGGGGGGGAAGCGTGGTTCATGTTCAAGACTGGTCCTTGTTCATCTTCAAAGCTGGTCCTAAAATGTCTCATGGGAAGGAGAGGGGGAATTATAAGGAATTTTTGTAACAATAGAGGCCTTCATAAAGAAGATACAGTCAGAAGAAATGACACAAGTTGCACAGGACAAAATAGAAAAGTCGAGTGAAGAATCTTTTTACCAAGAGAAAAACTGGTCTCCCAGAAGGGCTCCTAGCTAAAAGTCACTTCACTTCTTCCTTTTGCTCTTCTCTCTGTCCTAGCCTTGCAAACCTGAGTTGTTCTAAAGGCAGGAATGACATTCATGCTCACAGGCTGAAAACTATGAAGAGAATCTATTGTCATAACCAGAGAGCAGGGAGAGGGATGAGGAGCTAACAAACCTATTTCTGTTCTAGACATATGTAGGTATGTAAATAATTTATTTTAATGGTTTTATTCTAAACTGACACACCTATCAATACTGTTACTAGTACTGCAAGCAACTATAAAATCAGAAATTTTCAGTGTAAATTTCTCCAACTCTTCATCTGGATTTACAGGATCAGTATTACCTCTTGAGTTACTCTCCATTTTTAACTAAGAGCTTAAGGTATTTTTAATGCTCTTTGTGAAACAGTATTTGCAGTAAAATGGTACTTGAAAAGTACTTGGGGTATGACACAGAAAGCAAGCATGTTTATACTGAATTACCTGATTTCTGTTTTTTCTGATTCTGCATATTTAGCATCATTTGGTTTAGGATTAAAGACCAACAGAAATGACTGCTACAGACTTTTAAGTACATTTAATCCTATTTTATACTGAGGTCTTTATTGAATCATGTATTTTAAGTTACACTCATGAGAAGTGCAGAGAAATGCACTGAACCAGTCTTATATAGCTGTTAAAAGCCTTCTTCAAATGCTAATCATTTATAATTAGTCTACTTCAATTAGTAATGAACAAATTGCCCTCTCCAAGAAAAGAGAATATATTCCATGTGCTGATTAAAAGGCAAGAGTGATCTTCAGATTGTGAAGCAAATGATTGATGTGAAGCAAAACTCTCTCACAATTTTGTTCTTTTAACTCTTTGATGAACTGATCAACAAAGGCAAGTTTCCCAAAAGTCTTAGAAACGTTATTAGCAATTCACATAAAGAAAAGCACATCTGTGTTCATACGTTCTCACTTTAAATACATCCTTACTTTAGTGCTATTTTATGCCATTTACTAAGCAGGTGTTATATTTCCTCTTTTTTTCTCAAGGAATCAGCTTTTAATTGGCTACTTTCTAATGTGTAAAAAAAAAAAAAAAAATCGAAAAAGCAATTGGCTGGTTGGGAACTCATTGTTAGGCAGTAGTCCCAAAAAGCCTTTGGGCAGGAATAAAGGCATCTTACTGATTCAGTACAACTTCAATCACTAAAGATTACACAGTTTAAGAGAAAATACCTAAGCTGAATTTTGATACAGGACTTCTTTCACTTGCTCAGTGTCTATTCTAAATGGCCCAGACAGTGTTTACTGGAAGAGTGGTTTTGCTTGGTCCTAATGTATGAGTTCTTCAGGCAGTAGTGTACTTCAGGCATATGCAAATCAATAGTTTTGAAACATCTATTCCGAAATGGGGTAGGGACGAGGGAAAGAAAATTGGATAATTCATTCAGAAAGTAAGTTTCTGCATTCTGCTGATATGCCAACTGGTGAATTACAGAAAATCAATGTTCTGTTCTTTATGTTCTGTTATTAGGTGTTCTGCTTCCAGATGTTTGGAGTGGCCTTTTATAACTGAGGTTTTGTTCGTTGGTTTTGGTGGCATTTTTACTTTATCAGAAATGTGTGTGGGATATTGAGTGAAAATATACAGGACAGTGCTACACGTTAAAATGTAAGGAAAACCCTTCTCACTGATATGGTTGTGTAGTCAAATGCTGTAGGACTGGTAAGGAATTTATTGACAAAAAGATTGCAAATGGAAAAATGCAGACCTGACAAAATGAGATAAATTTCTTCAATGACATGTCCGTCTCAATAAGAGCAGCTGAACTAAGGAGAGAGTTTCTCTAGTAAAAGTAATGGAATTTAACTGAGACTTCTAGTTCATCATTTCAGTTTTACCTTCCTTTCACCAATTAAAGCTGCATTCAGTTCTTTCCGTAAGGGCCCACAGCTCCTCTGAAGGAGGAGGTGATATCTCCTTCCAGCCACCTTCCACAGGCAGTGACCGCCCTTCATTTGAGGAGGCAGATGAAGGCGCTGGAGCATTGCTTGGAACCTGATGCAAACTGGAAGGCATTACAGTACTGTAATATAATTTGAAAGCATGTAGACATGTTTTAAATTGTAATCACTCCCCCTCTGTATGGGAATAGGGAAAAGGACATCTTACATTACACAAACATACAGCTATAGCACTAATTAATTTCCCGATTAAAGATATAAATAGCTCCATAAAATAATTAGCAATAGATTCATAGATCATTTACCAAGTATCTGGAATTCAGACAGCAAAAAATAGTTGCTCTAGGACAATGGTTAGTTTCCCTGTTAATCTGCTTCTTTAACTATCAGCTACATTAGTAACATTATGGTGAGCTCATAACAACTCCATAAATGTTTTATCAGACTTGAAGAAAGATCATTATCCCATGAAACATCAGTGTAAGCAGCTCTCATTTCACCCACTTAACCCTTTGTCTTAATTCATTTGAAAACTTAATGGTTCTGAAAAAGTCCTTTATTGTGTCCAAGAACAACAAATAACTTTACGAAGGATTTGTTTGATTGCAGGTGATTTCACAGCCTTAGTATAATGTTAGGATCCCTGTATTCAGAAGTACATTGAATTTTTCTTTCTTTCAAGACACAGGAACAATAAAATGTCCACAAGACACTCGACTACACATGCAAAGTAGCCATATGATAACTTACCTTTTTAAACTTTTATAAAGAGTAATTTACAGAACCACAGTTTATTCAGAGATTATTCAAGAGGTGATTTAGGGATAGACTTTTGGTCAAATTCCTTAGTTTTATCACATAGAATCAGTTTTAACTTCCACCCTAGACATTACATTTGACTTTTTTGAAGGAGCAAGTTTAGGAATTTACTCCCTTGGGCAAACACAGCTATATGAGTCCTCCTCCATATCACAGCTATATCACCTCCTCCACTGAAATAAGGAACTGAAGATACAATCTATTTTTAAAAAAACAAAACCTTATATTGTTCTAAGACTGGCCTTCTCTCCAGCTTCATGATGTGAATATTGGGTTTTTTTGACAGAAAGTGTAGTAGTATTGTTTAGTATTATCATCAGACTATTAATGGACTTCCAGAGTTGGCATCAATAGTATTAATTCTGCACAAATGAAAAACCATTACCCAGGAGTCAACAAAATTGCCACCTATAACACACAGAGTACTCTGAGAAGAAATGGGAAAGAATACCTTTGCAAAATGAAACTTTGTAATAAAAATTAAATATTACCTTTAATAAAGGGGCTTTTCATACAACAAAAACTCTCACAACACTAGCTTCAGGACCCATGTCTTGTTTCATCAAAAAACATGTATGGAAAAAGGAAGTGTGTGCACATGAAATACTCACTAGACATGAACTCTGTGTATTCTGTGAACATGAGACAGGAAAGAGACCTGTTCCAAAGAATTAGTGAAAATACACAGATTTCAAAAAGCAGTCTGATTGCCTGGGAACTCAGTGAGGAGCTCAGAATAGTTTTACAGCTGATCTGATCAAGGTTCATTCAGAAATAGACAAAAAGTTCTGATCTAGAAAGAAATGAAGATGCATATCAACTATACACAATATAACCTGTTGTTCAAGCATTCCATAAGGATAAACCTCATGGATTTTTTTTAAAATTTTTTTTTTCATGGCAAAACATCACAGAATACCTTAATACAACTGGAAAATTTGTCTTTGTATCTAAATCACAGAGACGCAAACACCTAAAGAAATACTAAGAATGCAACACAATGATGGATTTTTGTGGAGAGAAGAATTGGGAAGAAAATTATTACTTCATTGCAAGTGACACTCCAGAAATAGAGCTAGCAATACAGTGAAAAGAAAGTGAAAACACAGAGAAGAAAGTTTCTCTGATAGTAAGTTCTGAATTATGGAAAAATCTTTGATGGAAATTACATCTCCTGGAATTTGGGCAAAGCACTGTAAATGTAATAAAGGATATATTGATGGATTGGTGGAACAGGAGCTGGAAGAGGTTTTAGTATTTCTCCTCTTCTTTCCTAATTCTTTACGCTTATTATTTAACGCGATGCGATTTGCCCAGCTAGCTCTTTCGGTGGTTATTCTCCACCCGGTCGCGCACCGCGTCACGAGTGGGCAGCTTCAGGAGAGGCTTAGGTAGCTCAGTCCCGAATGCTGCTAAGGCTGTCCAGCGTCAGGGTCACGCCGTGCCTTTCCACGGGGCTCTCGCAAGCGTTGAACACGTGCAGCAAAGATGGAGGGAAGGAGGAGGCATCCGAGAAAATTCCACAAAGCCACGAGCTTAACACGGCTTTAATGAAGGGACTGCAACATGCCTCTCACCCCTTCACTTCCTGTGAAGGGGGTTTTTATCCTGTGTCCAGGGAGGAGGGGAGACACAGAGCATCCACCTATCCCTGAGGGAACCTGGGCGGGACAAAGGGGGTAATGGGACAGGANTCCTAATTCTTTACGCTTATTATTGACAGCACAAAGTATTTCTAATATTTTTTTATGCCATTTCTATAGTAGGGAAAAGTTAATTCCACATTCTAAATGAAGGAACTCCCAATTTCTACAGGAACATCTTGCAATGAGCTCCCAGACATGAAAAATAAAACGTGAGAGTTATCAGCATATAGTTTAACATCTACATAAGAGCTATTTCTACAGAATTCCTTTATACACTGTACAGATGAGCACTCCTAGTGCCTACACCATTTCATATTGCCAACAGCTTATTTATGAGCCATATCAACAGAACAACTCACAGACAGAGGGGAAAAACACAAAATAAAATTTGTACAAGCTAGAGTACAAATGGTAAGGTTATTAGGATGTAATTAGACATTAGGATGTGCTGAAATTAAATGGACACCAAACACAGAGTTCCTGCAGTGTGGGGGATGACAGTGTAGGTTTTTTGAGTGGGGTGAATGGATGAAGCAGAATGCAGAGGCCAGCTCTCCTGAGCTGAGGGCTGGCAGGACCCTTCTGCCTTCACACAAGCACATGCCATCGGTAGCAGCAACACAGATCTCCAGAGAAGTTCAGAGAGCAGCACCTCCTTCCAGAAGAGGCAGGATCTGCCCTCAGGAGCCAGGCTTCTCTGAAGAACATGCTTTGTGCTGCCTTTGCTCTTGTTAACAGCCTGAGAGATGGAGAATATTTTTGGATGTTTCCAGTTACTTCAAAAATCAAACTTCCTAATTTGTCTCCTGCCTGTTCTTCAGCTACACCCGGCTGTGTAACAGACTAGCAAGCAGACTCCACCACAAAGGAACTGTCTGCTCTTCACATAAACTGGGATTGATGACTCCTAATAAACCTGTATTTTGAGCTGTGCACATTCAGATTCAAAAATGTAAAGCCAAGACTGCTGACTGTGATCCCATCACACAACAGCATGCTTGTGTTCTGCCAGCATGACATTTTATATAGTCATGTCTTCTCGTCACAAGAAAAAATTGGAAATGTAAAGTCAGCAAAGGTACAGAGGTTATACTCATCTTTTGCAGCACTCAAAACTCAAATCACCCTGATTATATAGCAGGGAATTTAAGTATATTACAGAAGACATGAAGACAAATGCAGCCTAAAATCAATCTCTATAGAAGGTAGGGCCTTGATTTACCCCTCAGACTTCAATCTATTCTCAAAGTTGCATATTCTTAGGGTAGATTTTGTAGGTCCAGAGTCACAAAAAAAAAAAAAGCTGTATTTCCTGGAATACTTTTTTCATCCTTTTTCATCATATAAGGGAATTTTTATGAGTTTTTTTTCTGGTTAGGTACATTATCAGGCATCAAAAAAGGTCCTTTATGCTAAAAAAAAAAGGTTTTTTTAATCTTTATGTAAATGTGTACATTAAAAATACATTATGTATTTTTTAAATGTGTAAATTAAAAATGTATCATATATTTATAGAAAGCAAGAGTTAACTCCTCTCCACTACATGTTTTAAGTCAATATTATTAATCTTGAAATGCAAAAGAAGGCCCAAGTGTACCACTGCCAAACAAAGGATTTTCTTGCTGGAAAAGAGAGGCAGCTTTTCAGATTGTCTAGAATCTCCAAATGACTCTTACATCATTCTGTCTCTTAGTCATCATTGTAAGGAATGAGGCCAAGCAGAAGAAGATGGAAACTCCATAATCTGGATAACCTGTAGCTCTCAGAAGAGCCATCCAGGGCTACAGGCAAGCAGACAGAATTCAGTGTGGACTGACAGAGCTCTAATTTCATCCAGCAGTAGGGATCTATCTGGATCTTGGCCAGTGTCAGGCTGGAGACAGTGAAAAGCTCTTTTTGTTCTCAGTCTGTTTGGTCTGGGGTTTTTTTCCAAATAAAGCCTGCACACACTCTCCAACCTGATTTTCTATTTATATCCCTGTTTAGATATATAGGTGGCTCTGCAGACCTTTCAGCGAACTCATACTTCATGGCAGACAATTTGCAAAGCTCCATCAGCAGTCTCTGCAGCCCTGCTCCCTGCAACACACGTCCCACAGGCCTTCCACGTGAGCCAGCTGTCTCTCACACCTGTTAGAAAGGAGCTGGAGAATGGTTATGGGGAAGTGACGCATTTCCAACTTAAATTTCAGTCTCTTTCAGTTTAGAGGCTGCGTGCAGTGAGTACATACTCAGCCTCGACAAGCTGGACTTGCTTGTGTGCTGCTGTTTATATGTAGCAGAAGATGTTGCTTTGTGAAGTTACATGCACCATGAACATATTTTACTTTTGAAATATTATTGTTTACAGGATTAGAAATAATAAAAAAATAGCAAGCCCAGCAGAAATAATAGAACTTGTGTCTAAGTATTAGTTTTCCTCTCCTAATGGGTAGATGTTTATGATTTACTAACCCTGCAGTGATAATGAGGGTAACCTGCCAGAGCAAAGTTCTCTGATTCTCCAGCTTCGTGTTCCATTTGCTCAGGTAAGAGAGAGAGTTTCCATCTCAGGTGAATGTGTAACTCTCTCCACAGGCTGCTCAGCACAGGAAGTTTGGTCTCTTAAGTTCCTCTGCAGACGTTGTGCCAAGAGGGTCTCAGTGAGACTCACACAGTCCAGAGATAACTGGAGTCTGGGATACATTGGGAGAAATTACAGCAGCTGTGAAGTGTTGGGAGGCCAGAGAGGGCCTGGTGTGGCTGTCACACTGTGCAGGGAAGCTGGAGGTGGCCCTTGGCTCCTCCTCAGCTACCATTTTTCTCACCTCTCTGTTGCATGGTGTCACTACAGCACCAGTTCCCCCAGCATATTTGAGAGGGCATTAACAAGGCACAGTACTGCTGAAGGTGATAAATGCTGTCTGGTCAGTCTGGCATTGCCCCACCTCCCAGGCTAATAATATTTGTTCACCTTCTTAAGGTCTACAATGAACAAACTCAGACACGTTTCATCCTTTTCTTAAAGCTGACTTGGTCTCTGATGACTTGGAGACTGCTGGACATCACTCCAGCACCTACAGCTGGACCTACTGATCTCCGATCTCTTGGCGACCTGCATCTCTGCCTTCCAAAGGCACCAGGTTTTTAGGTAAGAAATAGCCTAAACAAGGTCACAAAATGAAAGATTTGAAGACTAAAGGATGGTGGGTTTGGAAGGGTTTTTTGGGGTGAGTGTGGTGTCAAGAGAATACAACACATAACATACACGATTCCATCCAGTGTCTGTATAATATTCTGTATAATATATATAATTCCATCCAGTGTCTGTCCAGGATAATCTGGCTTTTCACACAGGTATATTAGAGTCACTCTAAAAAAAACCATCACAATGTCTTTGTGTCCATACTACTTTCCCTGTATTTTAAAAAGAGAATGAGTCTATAATCTTATCTAGACAATACTTCTAAGATTTCCTTCTCATCGTGTCCAAACAATCAACATTCCTGTAGTAAGTAATGCCTTGATATTAACTAAATCTCTAAGGTATCTTTTCATGGAGTTTTCAGAGCATGGGCTGATTTATTTAATTGATGAATAGCTTTGTATGTGCTTATTTTTAATCCTACCCATTTATCTTATGAAGAATTGCTGTTTGTAATTATTCCAGAGACCTAATACCAATATTTTTAACGATAATAATGAATGACATAGCTTTTAGCAAGCCTTTTAATGTTTGTAAAACAATACTCTAATTATTCCGAATAAAATATTTACTCAGTTATTACAAAAGAGCTTGATACTTTACTCGGTCTCACATGAATACCATGAATCCAACAGGCTGAATTTCTCTTTGAAATCCATGAGCATGTGTCTTTCTTTTAATCACACTCTCATACTTTAAAATTTGTAGAATACTCTCGAAGATCTCTATGTTATGAGTTAAATATGAAATACTACCAAAAAGACCCCTATAGCATTTCCCCTGCTCTGTCATCTTCTGCATCCAACTGTTGTGTCACATTGAGAATTTAAATTGGAAGGTCTTTCTGCCAGAGGAGGTTTTTTTACTAACAGGCAGAGCAGCTTCATTGTCCATTGCTAAGGTTCCTTGTGCTAATGCACTACAAAGACTGATTATTATTTAATGAATACCTGTAGTCTCCAGGATGGTTCACTGAGGTTATCACTGTCAGTTACATTTTCTAAGCTTATGTTAAAAATTACAGGATTAGCTACTCCCTTGTTCACTAAAGAGGACAGAATATTTTACCACTTAAGCAAAGAGTATGCATAGATACCATCCGTAGTTGCAGTCTCAAGAGTTCTTAAAAATAGCAAGGAATCCATCTCTGGGCGCCTGATCTTGGCCTGCGACTCAAAATCCATTTTTAGGCCTCTAAATAGGCAAAGGAGTTTATAAAAGCCTCATTATCTAGTCATGTCACACAAGTCACTGTCTGCCAGTGGAATCCATCAGTCCCCTATCATTGGAGATGAGTCATTTCTCTTTATCCAAGTTCACAGGCTGTAGAGGCTATTATTTTGATAATAGGCCTTCAGGTGTTTCCATTTTGACATCTGAAGCTTTTCAAATGACTTCTGAAGACTTTCAAGAAATATTCAAACCATCCAGACTCAAATATGAAGAGAGACTCTCCTATTGCTTTCTATTCTTCCCCATCTTTCCTCTTTTCTTTTGATTCTTTCAGAAAAATTTTGAGTGAGATTTCCATTTTTAATTTTTTTTGACAAGTGAGTTATTGATTTGAGATTGCAAAGCACAGTCTTAATCGCTTAATTTTTGGCAGGTCTAATCCATATTTTAGCTTGGGAAATTATTTTTTTTTTTTCACATTCCATGCTTGTAGGAAAACACTAAGAAAAATGGTTGTGAATTTCAACATGATTTTTTCAAGTTTTTCATTCATCTGTGCTTCACTACCCCATATCCTTCCTCCCAGCTTGCTGTAAAGTTTCTAAATCATTAAGAAGATTGTCATCACAGCACTTGATATCACCTTGACTAATCTCAAAGGCTTTTCTTAACAAGCAATACTCTTCATATCCATTGTTTTTAAAAAGCAATCAATGGCAGAGCACATTTATTGTTAGAATTTTCTCTCTCTGTAGCATTCATGCAACATGTAACCAACTTTGAGCAAGAACTGAGGAGTTCTAACATTGATGTGTACTGAAAACTGACATAACCAGTACAGTTGTTCTTTCAGCCTATGGAAAAGCATCAAGCAAATTCATCATCATGAGAAAGCCCTGGAAATTGTGCCTCAAAGTTTTGGGAGCTTTCCTTCATTGGCTTCAGTTGTTCAAACACAATGAGATTTCAGATTATCATGTCTATTAAACTAAATCTCACCTAAGTTTTGCTTACTCTATGCTTTGTGTCTAACTGCATCTTCCCATAAAAGCTCTCAAGTGGAAACACATCTACTTGACTTTTAGGTTATAAGAACTTCTTTCTCTCTCTTCTATTAAAGGAGAAAAAGACTGAAAAGCTATAACTGTTCATCAAATTTATTGTGCTCGTAATCCTGTAAATTCCAATTTCACTGTTGTTTTTATTGGCTGAAAAACTTACTCAGGCTTTACTCATGAATTATGTATTTAAGAACTGAGTACAGACAGGATCTTATGATCCATAATTACAAATCAAGTCTTATACAAGACTCTCTTCCTGTATCACCCTAGTAATTCTTTCAGCAACACAGTTTTGTATCTCTATCTTCTTTTATTTCTTTGGGGTCTGTATATTTTTAATAAAAAAATAATTAAAAATATCCTCACAACAAACTCACATTGACACTGCTGTCCCCATCCCCATAAACACACTTCCATGACTTCACTAGACTAATGAGTGTACTCACAATTGTTCCAAAAAAGGCTGTATCCTCTTCACTTTGAGTGCTTGCACAAATTTCTAACCTGGCAAGTCTACAAGATTTATCACTGTGCCTGGACATACACACAAGCACACCCTGCAACCACAAGCAAAAGGTGGCAAGGAGGTGGGGAACAGTAACAGTCCCATAGCCTACTTAGCACTGGAATTGTTGGAGGAATAATTTTCTGAATGCAACCCTGAAGAGCCATTTAGTCATGTATGAAGTTGGACTCAGAATGCTCTTTAGACAGTTGGTTGCAAGAGATTCTTGTTCTGAATGATCCCCTGGGGCAGCATCCAGGTCTTGCAGGCTACAGAAAAAGCCTGAATACTTCTAACACACGTGTTTAAGCTCAGATCCAAAGTACTATGAGCTCTCTGATAAAGTGAAAAAAATGGAAAGCTCCATAATCTGACAGTGTTGAGTGGGAGCTCTGCATGCTGGGTATCTCAATGGGTGAGAAGCAGTTCAGAAGTTACCAGCTGAAAGGTCAGACAATGGAAATATCTTCTTTAAACATGTCATATTTCACTCAACAGTTGACAACAGTCAGATTTAGTCTGCCTCCTTTCTTAAGGGAGATTAAAATACTATAGCTCTGTAGAAACCTAGATGGCCAACCCTTGTACTATTCAAACAAGGAGTACACATAGCAGTGTGCTGTGCTCAAAATTGATTACAGTAGTGATTAACAGAAAAAAATGAGTAATTATTTCATTATTTTATATGCAGTTTATTTTGAATCATACAGACTTTGGATATGTGGAAAAAAACCCTGAACACCAGTTTTATGGTATTTTCAATATTTTAATTTTATCATAATCATTTAAGTCATTTATGACTGTTTTAAACTAGAAAGCATATCTCCAACTTCCAGATCTATAAAAAGCAACAAAAATGTGTCTTATTGAATGTTAGGCACAAGTCTATGACTTTTTTAAAAAGCTTTGAATATTAATGAACAGTTTCTGAAAAATTGCTTAAAACCTTATGAAATGGTGACTTGAATCACAACTTTAACAAATTTGAGTTCCCTGTAATGATAAGGGTCCAAAAGATTTATTATAGTTTTAAAAGAAACAGAAACATTGAGAGTAAAGCTTCCCTGATGCCACTCAGGGATCAACTTATTCCTAGATAACAAAATACCAGCGAAGCATGAGATTTGCACCTTCACTTCAGATTTCTTGCACATGAACTTCTTCCTGCCTTATCAATGCAGCTACCAAAAGGCTTAGTGAGTGCAGTTGGATTGGAGTCTCTCACTGTAGTTCTGACTGAAAACTTAATTGTTCGTGTCCATGTGTAGCAGCAAGTCATGCCTGCAGACTTGTGATAAATTTAACTGCAGAACAGGGGGAAAAAAATGGGAGATAGATAAAATATTAACCTCCATCTCTAAGAGTTAATGTGCCAAATTATATTACATGTACTATGAATATAACCTAATTTTATTTATACTATAAATCAAATGGCCTGATCAAAAGGAGAAATACTCTACCTGCACTTCAAGCAATGTGGGTCAGTTTAAACATGCTTAATGCTACCGTGTCCCTAGCAAATTTATTTCAGTCATTTAGATCAAAGACATGTGTTTGCAGCATTTTCTATGCCTGCTCTGTAGATGCAGATATGTTACTTCCATAAGACCTGCTACGAAAGCTATTGTAATTGCTCAAAAAATACTAAAATCACAGGATTTAATTCTGTGAAAGATTCTCTTTAATAAAATATTGCTGGTTTTCTCTTAAGACTGGGTCATTACTTATTCTTTTCATGCAGTTCATTTCAGAAGTTTCAAAGTGTTCAACAATAACAAAAAAAAAATCAATTAAAAGCCCAAAGACAACACTGCAGTAACATGAAAAGAAATATAATGAAATTAAATGCAAATTTCTAAATTATTCAAATTAAAAGTTTTATAGGTATCTGCAGTAATAAAAAAAAATTATAAAAAGCCTTCAAAGGAAGAAAAAAAGGAAACAGAGGGTTTGAAGACTGATATTTAGTTTAATATTTGTAATTAGTTTAATAATTTGGCAATACTTGTGCCTCACAGGATAATGGAAATTGTCTACAGAAATTGCATATGCACTTACTCAAAACTACAATTTTTCTTTTAACTATCTGTACACCAATGTACAGCTTCTTTATGCTGTATCTACTGAACATGGAAAGATTTTGTGCTTTTTTGATACATTAGACCTATAAATCTCAAGGCAACTTAACCACAGCATTTGGCAAGATGAAAATTATTTTTACTTTTAACTGGGGAAGCTGAAGGATGAGATTCCTACCTTGAGACATTTCCCATGTTCCTGAGTGGAAATTAGGGTGCCCAAAAGCACAGAGGTGACAGATATCCGCGGTTTGCAGTGATGTATGTGGGAGCTCCAAAGCCTCGCTGTGTCAGCAGCAGCAGTCTTGCTGCACTTACTCAGGTATGAACTCGAAGACCTTTGCTTTTGCTGCCTGAGTGTATAAATGTTGGACTGCATGGTTTACTCCCTGCCTGGACTGCATGATTTATTCCCTGACACCTTATGATGGCACTGAATCTAAAACCCCATGTTATGGAGAATTTGACAGCCTTTGCTGCAGTACAAGCTGAGAATCTCACAGATGGCACATTTGCCACCACCACTTCTCATGACAGCATCCCAGTTTTACAGAGTGAGAACCCACGAACAATGAAATTAAGGGCTGAATGTAAATTCACCTGGATCAAGATGCTGCACTACCCCAGAGATAATGGAGAAATTAACACAATGAGGCAAACAAATGCTTTAGAGTCATAACTTCCCCTCCAATGCCTCTTGCAACGCTTCCTTTGCTCTGCTGAGTTCTAAAACCATCTCAGGGCTGCTGACAAGTGAGTGATAAAGGAAAAGAATAAAACACTGTCAACAAATGCTGCCCATTCCTTTTTATGCTCTCCACACACATGATCTGGGCTACAGGAAAGTAGAAACAGTCATGCTGAGTTAGAGTGAAATGGCTAAATCCTGCCTCCTACTGCAGCCTGTGGCTGATGCTTAGGGGACGTGGGACAAACAAGGACAGACTGGTCCTGCTTAGCAAACAGCACTGCTTTTGGCAGTCAGAAGGTTAAGGATTTCCTGAACTGCCTGCCCACCATTCATCTGGAGCCAAGTTCTAAAATTTAATTACAACTTTCTGAAAAAATGCTCCCTCCTGCTTGTTTTAGAACAGTTCCTTGAAAACAGAGAGGTGGGTTCTATTATTTCCTAAGTAAATCGTTCACAGTCACCTTTGTAATGACATGGGGTTTTTTTGATCTCCCTGTGAACCTCTTTCCTGTACATTTTCTGTTGTCTGTTTCCTCAGAAGAAATAAATCCTCATATATTTGGTAACATCCATCTCTAGTAAATACTTCCTTTACTCATAATACTCTATTTCACCTTTACACCAGGCATTAATCATCACAGCTGATAATTACTATGATTAAGAAACAGTGACACACAAGTAAAAACATTTTTTCTCATTTCATTGCTAAAGGAACTTTCTGTGTACACTGTCAGAAATCCTAGTTCACCAGCACGACAGCTATTCCAGTAAACTCAGGAGCCAAAAACATTCTTACTCACAAGAATTTCTCTCACTGCAGTTATTAAACCATTAAAATTGCCCTTGTCACACCTTCGGTGCAGTGACCTGGCACTCTTTGGATAGTATCATCTGCAGTGCAGCACACTAGGCTAAGTGTGCTCCCCATGGGCATTTTGGATGCAGTCCCTCCACCTCTGGATGTTGGGAGTGTTAATTGCATGTCCAGATGCTGCCTGGTGGCCCCGGGGCTGGTGAACATGCCCTGGCACTGCTTGTTGCCAACTTGGATTTAAAACAAGCCCAAAACAACAAGATTATGCAACATACAGCACAAGGCATGATTTACCTTCCATGTCCACTCCCACTTATTAGAGGAGTTTATATCTGATCAGCATAAGCCCACAAAAACAAACCTGCAGATTTTGGGCGTTCTTGAAGGTATGGGGCTCCTACATCCTTCTGCAGCCATCTAGGTCAAGCACATGCAATTCATAAATGTTTAACATAGAGAGAGTGAACCACAAAGTGAGAGCAGCATTCCTACAGCTCAGTCCACTGCTAGAATCATTTTCCTCAGTTTTGTTCATAAGGAGCCCTACAAATTTTTGGTCATGGTTGTTTGGGGTTTCTTAAATTAAAACAAACTATTTAATGACGGTTTAGAAGCTCTACAGGTAGGATGATTATTCCTGTGCCAAATAATATCTTACTTTTTAAATTTTATTATAAAATAATTGATCAATGTCTTTTATTTCCTCTCCAGAAAGGAGGTCAGAGATAATATATTTCTTCTACTTTAAAAATTAAACTTAAAAACCCCACCCAAGTCCTCTCCTACATGTGGTCTTTCCAGGCAGCTCTTTACTCAAGATGAGCTTTAGCATGGTGTACTTCTCCACACTTTCTTCATTAGTTGGTGAGGCTACACAGCTGATGAGGTTTTCAGCTGTATCCTTAAAACCACACAGCATTTCATGCAGCTGAATTGAACTGAGGGCTTGTTGAAAAATGAATTCTGTTCTGACATTGTGATCTTTCTCATTCAACAATTATGATATTGACAGGTTCCACTTACAAACCTAACCACCTTCTTGTTGAAACGTGGACTTTTATGCAATTTTTATGTACTAGTGTGGACATTACTTCTACTATAGGTTCACTCTTTCCTTTGTGTTTCTCCCATGCCTGTTGCTTTCTGTAGGGTTTGGCTGCTGCACTGCTCCAAAAAGTTCAAAAAGCTCCAATTTTGCTAAACTCTGCAGAAAGGTGACTTGTTCAATATTACTTTAGGTAAGATCCATCTAACTTTGGATAGCTACAACATAGTCACCAGAGTCTGCATAGGAAGGTCCCTGCTAAGTTTGTGGAGAGAAAAAGGCATTTTATAAGGCAGGATACTCCAGTCTCGGGAAATCACAAGAACCAGCTAAGATCCAGACTTTTAAACTCTAGCTGTCTAAAATTAGCTAAACTAATTCTGTTTCACTTACATATTTTTTTAATACCACCTTCCTCATAAGCACCCGAAGAGAGACAATTCTTTGATTGCTCCAAAAAACAATAGCAGAACACTTGAGAGTGAAATGTGTTGTATTTTCCCAATTGATTAGCAGTCCATGAGTGCCAACCTGCAAGGGCAAATCATATTAAATTACCATCAATCTAGAGCAGAAAATAAGGACATGATTGTTCACAGAGGTTTAGTGTGTAATTCTGTCTTTTTCAATGATTTCCCCAGAACATACTTTATACCCTATGAAAATCTTCCAGGCACTTAATTTATAGTGTGGTCTAAAGAAAATAATTGTCCTCTTTGATGAGCTATGATCAAATAGCCTAAGACAGAATGAATTTGAACCAGCAGCATGTTTTCTTGAGCCATGAAGGAGCAAAGTTTGTTATGTGCTCTGTTCACATCCAATCAATCATGTCCCTGCTCTGTGGGGGGACCATGATTACATTTACCCTCGTGCAGACAGAGAATTCATATTTTGTGAGAAAAACAGCTGTGAAGTTTAATGGCACAGAGTTACACTTTGCTTTCAAACACAGAGAAACTTCTGTTTGTTTCACATCTGGAACTGAAATCAGAGTTCAGCCCTTGAGGTCCACGTAAATAATTTGGGACTCTCAGTTTGAAAAGGGCTAGGAAGGTGTGCATTAATATTTAAACTTGTTTTGCATGGCATTTTCTGGGACATGTTTTCTAATCATTGACATTATCCAAACATGCCACATTTCCTCTTTAGAAAGGTTTTACTGTGGGATTATCTTGATTGATGTGGATAACAGCATTGCTGTGAAGAGAGGTTTTTTATGCATGCACTCCAGTTTCTGTTAACAACTGTAAAGATTAGGGGTTTATACAACAGGTATTAACAGACTTTTCCTGTTATTAACAATTTAGGTCAGTATTATGCTTTTTATTTTATGCATGAAGGTTTTATGATTATGTATTCCAAGCGATTCTGCTTTCTTGTTTGATTTATTGTTGAGCAAGCTTACTTAAGTCTTTGCTCACTTTTTAATATTTGAGAAATTCAAAAAGGCTGCAGGCTCAAGGAAGGTCAACACTTTATATCGTACATTTAGGATGAATGTGAAACATATTTTCATTGCATTTTGTGTTACTAAAAACCTTATCAGTGAAGCCATCACCTTTATTAACATTACTGGTAAAATGATGTTCTGTATGACACATCACCAGGGCCACAATGAGATGGTCACAGCTGCAGGAACTGGGCTCTGTGCAAGGCTCTGAGTGGTACTGGGTGAGAGAAGGAAAGGAAGTGCCACTCAAATACATGAAATTACATATAATTAAAAAATTTAAAATATCTTCTACCTTGAATCCCAACATATTCCGATTCTCCCTTGCCCATCTTCTCTCAAAAACCCCCATTAAGGCTTTAATTTTTATTTTTGTCAAAGAACTCAGAAACATTTTACATACTTTTCTGAAGGAAAATCTTTGTCCTATCTATTCCCTACTATCTGCAGATCTGAAAGTTCAACAGATATTTTTCTTCATGATAACAGAAACATCAGGGGGTTAAAATGAAAAAAATTAGAGCAATAACATTGGGCTGAAATACGTGCATTCACTTCACTTCGAAGCCTGTAGCTTCCAAAAAATTTTGAGTTTGCATAATAAAAGGAATGAATGTTCAAATGAGAAATTTTACATATAAATAGGTTTCTTACAAATCACACATGTATATAGCTTAAAAAGCATCCCAGAATCTTGATGGCTTTAAAATGTGAAGTTGTTGACCTCACTTCATTCTTCCTAAGGATAAACAGATGTATGTAATTGAAATTATATGTGGATTTAAAGTTGTACCTAATTTATGGATTTTGATACATCTCTCCACTATTATACAACAAAAGTGGATTTCTTTCTTCCTTTTTTATTTTTTATTTTGATGTAGCTGTATATTTTTTGAGGCTTGTCAATATCTTTGCTCTTAGATGAGTATACATTGTGTATGTGGTCCAAACACAGGGTAATGACATCATCCACTATCTGGTCAAACAAAAAACCCAAAAACCTTAATTATGCTGCCTTCTATTATTTCTGAGTACTGCAAATCCAGTGAAGATGTCTGTGTCTCTCTGCCCATTGCCAGCCAGTGTGGGCAGTATGAGTTCTGCTGTGAGCCAGGTCCCGGCCACCTGGTGACTTTGGCAAAAATGCATAGCATGAACAGAAGCTCTCATGAGAAAATAATAAGTATTCCAGAGCTAGGGTGCAAAATCTCAAGGAAAAGAACTAGCAATAGTTCCATGTGGTAGGATCAGTGGCATTTTAAAAGTTTTTCATTTTATCAAACAAAAGGCACAGCACCAAAGGCTAGTACTGTTTGATGGCATCACACCATGACATCAAGGAGAACAGGATCTGGCTGACCTAAGCTGCTGTAATTGTCTTGCATCTCATTTGAAATAACTAGGGTGGGAGTGTTCCCCTAATTTTTTTGCAATTATTTCAGAAATATGTTTCCTTTACACAAAAACAGGGGAATATTCTCTGCTGATACAGAACCATCCCAGAGTGCTCAGATATAAACAAAGTGCATAACTTGCTTTTTTTTTTGGCAAGTAATTAAAAATACAATTTTCCTTCACAAATTAAAAACAATTAAGTAAAACACAAACAGCAGAGTTCCCTTTGGACTCAGGTGATAAAATTTCTTTTAAAACCACGTGATGAAAACACCTTCCCACAGGATTAAATCTCCCCTGTCACATTAACATTGACCTAAGATCTGTGGGACAAGTAATTTCAGCAACAAAGCCCTGTTTGGCATTATTGCACTATGTTTTTCTGGAGCCCTTCCCTGCAGTCTACTGAGCTAACACCATGGCAAGTCTCAGGATCTATTGTATAAGACAAGGTTAAACCTTCAGAAACCTTAATTAGTCTACTGAGCATTTGCAAATAGATACATAGACAAAAAAAAAAAAAAAAGCCTACCGAATATAGGAGGAAATACAGTTGGCAGAATAAAGTACATTTAAAAAAAAATGAGACAGAATTGGAAGTAATACCAAATAATTGAACATTTAAGGTAATTTTTAGGCAATGCTATTCACAGTGGGGAATCATTGAGATTTTGCATGACTCAGATAGACAGTATAATTAAAAAATCATTACATTTTTAAAAAGCCAACCAGCTTTCTTCCACTTTCCTGCTCAAAGAATGAGAAAAAATTAATCCATGTGCCCATAAACACACAATTTTGAGGTACAGTCACAAGCTGCTTGGAGTTCTGTTCTGAAATGAATCCCTCAGCTTCTTGTCCCCTGAATCTGCTGGCAGGGAGGAAAGGGAGGTGGGACCTACAGAGCCAAGCCAGCCCAAAGAGGAAGCCCTCACAAGCTGCCTTGAGCTGGCTTTCACACATTGCAAGCAGACAGAGCCATCTCAGGACACCTCCATCATGAGCAGCTGAACACTCCCAGAGATGATTTTCCCTGCACCACTGTCCTTCAAGGCCATTGGTTATGCAAATTCTGGAAAAATGCAAGCAGATAAATTCTTCAAGGTCTTATAACCAAATTTCTACAGCAGGTGTAAGCAAGCAGGCTGTGGCTTCAGTTAAGGGGCTGCCCACCTGAAGAGGATGGGAAAATTATGCTAGAACAGAATCACAAGGTTTAAATTAACTGTCACACAAAGGAAGACTGTCCAAACTGAGTGAAATGTCAATGTTAAACGGCACAGTTCAGAAGCTATTTAAAAATACCATCCCAGGCACCAGGAGTGCCTGTAAAATGGTGAGAGGGGATCTCAAAAGGAGACTGAAATCATGACAGCTTGTCCACTGACTTCAAATCATTATGCCAGGCCAGGCAGGTAGGATTTTGCCCTAACTTGTCTCAACAAAGAAATGGATAAAAAGAATAATGACTCTGTACAACTAATTGTCTTTAGTTATAAAGCTTAGCTTCAAGAATATTTTCTAGAGCTAATTCTCACAATATTTTATGAGAATATTACTTTCAGAGACATACTCTGTCCTCTTACTGTATTTATAATGGAAAATATCTTCTGGATACACAAGTGTAGTAGACAATTCTGCAAAAATTAAAATATTGCCATGCTAAACTTATAACAATGCAAGATAATGCCATTCTCACGACATTATCTTGAAAGAAATGACATGACATCTCATGAAAGAAAAGCTTCACCATACATTTCAGATATATTAAACTCTCAGACTGGAGGCTATTTGTCTTGTCCTTTCTAAACTCAAGGAAATTGAAAATCAAAGCAAGTCCACACTGAGTAACTCCCACCAAATAATACAAAAAGAAACAAGAGTCCCAGCAATTAGTTCATGCAATCACTGAAATTTTTGGCTTGAAAAGGCCTCTAAGATAGAGTCCAACTGCTAGCCCAGCACTGCGAAGCACTGCCACTAAACCATGTCCCTGAGTGCCACATCAGTCTTTTGAAAGTCTGCAGGGATGGTGACTCAAGCACTTCTTTTGGCAGCTTGTCCTGATGTCTGACAAGCCTTTCAGTGAAGACATTTTTATTACTATCCAATCTAAACCTCTCTGGTGCAGCACGAGGCTGTTTCATCTCATTGTGTCACTTGTCACCTCGCAGGAGAGACCAACCTCCACCTCACCACAATCCCCTCTCAGGTACTGGTAGACAGTGATCTGCTTACGACAAAGTGGCTACTCTTACTTTCCCAAAATGTTTTAACAATTTTTACTTTCACAATATTTTGCCCAAAAAGGAGCTGTCTGGCTTTGCAGCCCAACAATTAGAACATGCTGGCAGAGACTCAGATTCAAATCCAATCTCTCTCCGAACCAAATCAAGCATTTAGGAAAATACCTTGGACACAAAATAATGAAGAATTGTGGGCTAATGCCCTCTTAGTCTATAATTTCTTTTCTACTGAGCATTTAGATTCATTAATACAGTAACCTGGGAATGCTCAGAATGTTCTTAGCAACAGGCTGGAGAGTTATTTTTTGTGCTGCTGACCAAAAGAGGTGCTGAAGCATTTAATACATAGTGGAGATGTTCCAACAGAAAGGTACAACATTCTGTAATAGCATATAATTCCACAGTTAGGTCATTTACTTTTAAGTTAAGTGAAGAGGGGTGAAAGTGCATCTCCTTAAAATCAGTAGAGACTTAGACTGTTTCTGATCCAATATATGTAAGAAAACTGCAGCACCTCTTTTGTGATAACATCTAAATCACCCTGAAAATCTAGCTTTTGTTTTTATCTAAAATGTCTGGGAATTAATTTTTTTTTTTTTTTTTTTTTTTTTTTTTTGTTTGAAGAAAGCATCTTGCTTTGAATAACTGGGGAAAAAAAGTGAGGAGGAGTAAAGAGAGATCTGTTTCTTGTCAGCTGGGAACATTTTAATTTATTTATTTTTAAGTCAGTCACCGAACTGAAAATCAATTTATTGTGTAGCCCAAGTGCAAATTGCCTGCCCTGGAGTCAAAGTGAGTTGCACACGTGTAGGCAAAATTTGGCCTTTGCCTTCTGAGCACACCCTCTGAGCTGCACAATACCAACTGCAGGTTCCACAGGCTCTGTGCCAGCCAGTGCTAATGGGTAAACTAATAGGGACAAGCCTCATAGAGATTAAGAGATTACAGTTTCTCTGTAAAAATATGATTAAAAGAGAAGAAAGCTTAATTTCTCTAATTCTTAAAATGGAATAAACTGGAGAAAAATATCTTCTATTTTTATTTTCATAAAAGCAAGTATTAATGAGTTTTGCAAAGCACTGTATCACTACACACGTATTCCAACAACAAAGCAAATGTATCCATGAAGAAACACCTACTTTGCACTATTTTATAATTTCACCTGACTTTCTAATTCAGTAATTGTACAGCAACTGGCAGGAGCAAGCTCTGCAATAAAGAAGTAGAATCGTGGAATTTTCTGCAACCTAAAGCAAAACATAAATACCAGGAGCAGATTTACTACTTTGCCATTTGCTGTGACCAGCCTGCTCCTACAAAAAATTATTGGTAGACACCTTCCTGATCATAAGTGGGAAGAATTTTCTGCTTGCTATTTAAATCCTGTGTCAGTAACCGGCCAAAATTGGCACTCCTGTTTCTGGAGATGACATGGATGGTTTCTGGATTCACCTTCTCTGAACACATCATTTTTAATACGAGGAAGCAAGAAAAGCAGCAAAGCAGTTCCTATCCACAGGGGTACCACAAGGAGGTGGTACCTTCGGGGGCAGATCAGTTTGCATCTCTGGAAGGCTTTTGGGAAACCACTGATGCAGGTCCTTGGAAAGCTCGGCTTGAAATCCCCCCTAGAGCAACACAACACACTCCAAACACAAACCCGTCCCCTCTCCGTGGCTGTGCAGATAGTTTAGCTCACAGCTGATGTGGGCCTATGCAGACAAGTTTCCTTTGCCTCTCACCCGTGGTGCCACAGAGCTGGGGTGCCTCCAGCTTTTCAGCTCCCTGCAGGAAGGGAATGAGGGCAGCCTCTGCCTCCGCTGTGCCCAGAGCCCTCGATTTAGGGACCCAGTGGCCCCATGTAATTGCCACAACTGACTTGTAAAGCTGTTGCACAGTGTGCCTCCAGGAATTAAAAAGACAGAAAGAACAAAAATGTTCATCTAGCCTGATAGCATCTATAGAATTCACCTAAAATCTGAGAAATTCTGCATCAAAATATGCTGTTTCAGTTGCTGTTTATTTTAGGGGGACATACAGGTGCAACTTAGGGCTCCAACAACAAATAACCATCACATTTGAAGAAGCATTGTTTCATTTATGAATTAAGCTCATTAATAATAACTTGTTTTTATGTGAACTTGTTCTCCCAAATGTGAAACGAACCCATTGCATTCACAATGTTATGGATAATATGTATCAAATTCATTCATTTAATAACGAAATGTAGTTTTAACACATTGTAATATTGTAGCTATAAGATATTGTGTTGTAACCCTATCTGAAGCTCCGCTGGCTACACAGCAGAGTCACCCCCATCCCTCTAAGCACCTAATAAGTACCAAAACCACCCAAACAAGGGGAGCTATTGTGTTGAGTAGAAGGAATCAAGACCCACCTAGGAGATGATCCTTCGGAAGAGATTTGATGTAGATTTCATCACCAAACTCAAATGTAAAAGACTGTCCAGGGAGAACTGATACAATCATGCATGGACTCAGTGAAATGTAAAGAAGTTCCCGGAGAAGGAAGATACAAGAAGGAGGAGACCCAGGAAGAACTAAACTACCATACAGAAATTCAAATTAACCTCGGAGCCAACATTGTCTCAACACCAGACCACAGAGATGACGTCTGAATATTCCAGAAGGAAGAAAGAGACACAGAAACTTTTGCCTGAGGCTAAAAAAGCTGTATAAAACCTGAACACTGAGACCAGAAAATCGTGAACCCCACTGGACTGCTGTGACAGGGGTAGGAGTCCTGGTTCACCCAATGTTCGAACATTGTCCAACCTTATTGTGGCGTGAAATTCTGTGATTCGATTTCACTAAAATAAATCCTGTTCATTTTTTTCCTAATTTGGCTCTTGCAAATTTATTGATTTGGCCTGATTGAATCACCATCTATAACAGCAATGTACTTGAATACTGCCCATTCTTGTATTTGAACTGAAAGACAAATTATATAGAGATAAACAAAATAAATCAAAATATCACAACTTCTCTTTGGAACCAGCTGTGTACTTCACAGTTCCTGTGAAACCATGTGGTTTTAAAACCAGCTGGTTTTAAATGTGACATTTTACTAGCATTTAATCTGGCATTAGAAAAGGTACTCTCCTCTAACTGCAAAAGAATCTTAAAAGATCAGGAAGAAAACTCTTCTCAGCAAGAAATCAAAAATGATCCAGCCACAGAGGCTGAAATCTGCACCTTGGTGTAGGTTTCGATTCTCACAAACTGGGGAGGTATGGACATGACTGGGGGTGGGCAGAGGTGCATTCAGCAGCTCTACCACGAACAGTCACGGCTCATTATTGATGGAAGATCACGGCCCTTTATCGCCTCGCACTTTTACAGTCCTTTACACTGCCACAAAGTCATTTGTCCTGTGTTTGGCTAGAAAACATCTTTGGGAGAATCCCTTCTCTGCAAACATAGAAACTCTTCCCAAGAAGAGGAAACCCAAACTAAAACCTGGCATTGCTACTACGACCACTCTGCTCCCTGTGGTTTTCCCTCGGGCCCTTTTCACAACTGGCAACCCCCAGAGCCCCAGCATTCCCGCTTTCACTCCCACCCCACCTTCCTCCTGCACCATCTTCTAATTCTCCCTCTTCCTCTACTCACCATGCCCTTTCCCATTGTGATGTCCCCTTGTCTCTTGATGACTAAAAAATCCTCCCCCAAAAATTCCCTTAAAACATTTTCGAAACTTTATAGACTCTGAAAAAGGGCTCTCCCATGACGAAAGTAACTACAAAAATCAAAGCCCACATGTTCTGGTATAATAATTGCAGTTCTATTCTATTTATCATTCTTTTTTGTTCCATCCTCTTCTTCATACTCTTTTTTCCCGATTAATTTGTCTTCATACAGCATTTGGGCAGTTCTACAAATCTGTAAAACCAAATTTTCAATATCAATAACTGTACTGATTAACAAGGATATTATATAAAACACATCTTTTGACTTTTGCCTCCACCCCGGTGGTAATTGCCATCCTATCGGTATCTTAATACTAAAAAAAAAATATCTTGAAAGATTCAAGAAGATGAAAGATTGAATGAATACCCCCACAAAGGTTTTAAATCAATTCATGTAATTGAAATTCAGGGTTTAATTTTATGGTAAATTTAAATTCTATCATAAAGAATGTTACATTCTATACCTCTTTTTTTTTGCTTCATGCTTCTATCAGTAATAAAAATCTGTTATTCATAACAAGAAATTATGAACAGATCATATTCATTAAAAACATTCTATCTGTGGCAGAAAAAAAAAGTTGTTCACCAAAAAAAAACCAAACAAAATCTCCCTTATCATATATAAAAAACTCAGAACAATCAAAGCCCTCACATGACATTCCTATACTTAAGTTAGAACTTCATTAAGTTACAGCAATCCCCTATGCTGCAGTAGCAGCAAAATCCAAATAACCAAATAACCACACCTGGAGAATCCTTTGGCGTACGTATGTAAAAATGGAAGGACAGACCAAAAAGTTCCTTTCCTGCAGTCTGGCTGAAACCAGCCCGTCTCAGAGCTAGATCAGGTACTGGAGCTGAGCGGCTGGAGCTCCTGGCCGCCCACCAGGCACCGTGGAACCCATGGATGGTTCCACCCACTGTTCTGTGCAGCCAATGCCAGAGCTCCAGCAATCAAGAAAAAGCAGCAGGAAACCCATCAGATGGGCAGTTCACGGCAAAACCCCAGAGGGCTGCAAGAATGGAAAAGCAGCAGGGGAGGAGAACAAACAAGAGATGCTGAAACTGCAAACAATCAGAAAAAACAGTGGCAACAGGGAAGAGTAGTTTAAGAAACAAACATAAAACTGAACCACATAACACTTTATTAGCAAGACAAAGCAGAGAGAGCTTCAGGCAGGCTGAAGGCAAGCAGGAGTTAGTGATGGATTTCAAACACTCAGTTCCAAAATAAAATTAATTCAGCAAATAGAAATTATCTTTTGGAAGGAGTCTCTTTTTTTTTTTTTTCCTTTAACACCTATTTTATATTTGTCCCAGTACTATCTGATGGAGATTGAAAATTCTGAAAATCATTCTAAGAAGAGAACATCACAGAATGATAACTCAGCTGGTAAGGCAAACTAGCCTGTTCAGCAAAGAACTATTTGAGTTTATTAATAAGAAACGTCAGGAATAGAAGTGTAACTTCACAAAAACCTCTGTCTTAAGTAAGAAGTGATAAATATTACCTCCTCGAAAACAAAGGAGAGGTTGTCCTTGTTTTTTTATCAAGCTACAGGATGAGGTACCTCTTATTTGACCCTACAAAACAGCTCATAAACCATCAGAACACTCTTCCAGGCTGACTGAACTATTTCCTAAGGTCAGAGAACTCAACCCTGTGTTCCCATCTGCCTTTAAATATGTGGGTTACCATGCCCATCAGGACATTCCCCATTCTCTTCATGGAGACTATGAAGTTATTGAAGACAATGCTAAACTGGAGAATTCTGCAGCATATAAATCACCTCAGCTGGGATGAGAACTTCAAATCCCTGTGTCAAAAACTGACATTTGTGCCAAGTCTGTCCTTAGCATGGAAACTGGAGCCCTCAGGTGAGTACAAACCACTAAGCCTCATGTTCACATGTATTTTCTCTCTGGCTCATTGAATCATAAATTATTTTCTGCCTAAAATAACCAAGGTCAAGGAAACTCCTTGGACGTGAGAAGAGATTCTGAACCAGTTCAGACCTCAAGTATTGTGGACAAATGCTTGAACTGAGAAGCAAATAAACACACGGAGAGACTTCTGTATCAGCAGCCCTTCAGCTCCTTGCTGTGAATGCAATAAAATATTTCTTGGGTTGGGGGAGGGGGACAGGTCCATTTGTTTTTTTTTAATTGACCTCTATTCTTGAGGTAGAGCATAAGGAGAGGGCACGATGCTCTGTTTCTTCCTGTTCCCTTTCCATCTCCTCCATGAAGTACAGGAGAGAGAGAAATTTAATTCTGTGCACACATAAACAGCCAGGCCCATCCTCTTCTGCAAGCAGTGAAGAAACAGAGGGACAGCCAAAACAAAGTGGAGCTGGTGCCCTCCTTTATCTTGGGCCTTGGCATTTGCTCCCTCCCACTCTGGACAGACAAGTCTGTGTGATGGCAGAGTCTGAACAGGTTTCTGGGACCTGAAAGACATGGAAGGATTCCATGGAATCCTTCCCACATGGAAGGATTTACCAAGCGCCTCCTCACCGTTCATGTAAAACTTAGAATGCTCACATCTTATTTGTAGGTTTTACCATTTTTGGCAAGTTAGGAAGATTTAGTAAGGACGTCTCTAATCAGGTAAAATAAGAAACCTGGTCACATTGTTGTAGGTTCAGTGAGTATGTTAATCAGAATTTAGCGTCTTTCTTCAAATCTGGCACCTGTAGGAGAATAGGAATTGTTGAGAACAGAGAGCAAATATCACTTCTGCATATTCCAAGACAAGCAGTGCCCTGTGGGAATTCAAAGAGTGCTGCCATGAAGCCTGAGTGATGGTTCTTTGAGAAAGAATGCCTAAAAAAATTCCCAGATTCTGCAATCAACCACGTTGTAGTGACTGTTAAGCCTGATTCTTTCTGCATATGCCTATGCAATACAGAGATTCCACTCTCTGCTTCAAAAAAAATTACCTGTTAGTAGTGGTTACTCACTAAAAAACAACCAAGAGATGTGATTAAAAAGAATTTCATTGTGGCATCAACTCTCTTTAAAAGGAAAAGGAGGGGTGGGCAGAGGGAGAGAGAGAAGCTATAAGTTCAGAAGCAAAACACTGTTATTATTCTGAAGCAGGAATGACATCCTTGCATTAACACAGCATGAAATCATGGTAGCAGTTTTCATGCTGTATTATTTTGTTTTTGTCAGGTCACTGATTTTCAATTTCATCAATACTATATAAAACTAAGGAAGATAATATAATAAAAAGCATCCACTCAGAGTTCCAATACCGAAGCAAGAACATGTTGCTTTTTTGTGAAATTAAACCAACCAATCCACACACAGGAAATATGTGTTATTTTTGTCCCTGAGTAACATAAATACACCAGACTCAGAGGTTACAAAAAAGACAATATACCAAAGGAAACCTGATACAATACTAACTACGTTACTATGGTTTACAGGTTGATCTTTACCTTCCTCTAACATGCAAAATAGACAAAGTATAAAGCAAAAAAATCTACAGTAGGCTTTGTTTACACTGATCAAAACCCATGTTCCTGAGCTTTTCTCAAGCACTATTCATTTTAAGTGGAATTGCTGCTTAAATCATCCCAGATTTAGCTCACTGATTCTCATCACCCAACTGTCCTTCTGTGTTTTGACTGTGTCATTACAACTGATCTGAGGTCTCCTAAACCAAAAGGGTTGGCAAGATACAGAAATAAGAGCAAGACACATGTTAACTTCAAAGTGAGCCCACCAAGTCCCCACCCATGAGGATGTCACTCCAGGAAGAAAAGCTCCCAGAACTACATTTGGGCAGCAGAGATATCTCTAGAGATCCACCTCTCCATTTGGAAGCATTTATGGGGTACTTTGCCTAAAGAAAGGAGAAAGGAAGAACAAAAACCAAGGAGTTATCACATACAAAACATACAAATGGAGCTTTGAGTTTGGCATCTTGACCATGAAGTACGTCAGTATCGGCTTCTCTAATTCACAACTGTTCCACCAGGCTCTAAACCCCTGAGCACCTTCTGTGAGCATCTGCACAATGCCTCAACCCAAAAACTTTCTTATGAAGGATGCACCAAACTTTCAGTTTTCCTCTCAGGCATACATCTGTGAAAGACCAAAGATGATTTTCCAAGGAGATATGTGAAACTTCTTTCTTCAGATGGGACTGGGAGCCCCTAAATGCTTCCCCCAGTGGAGGAAAAGGGCACCCAGCCCTTCTCCCTTTATTGTCCAGTTGTATGCATAGCAGGTACATCCCTCACTCACCCTGAGTCCATGAAGAAAGCTACTTGCTGCTCTCCTCCACCAGGACTCTTCCAAAGCCCTGAAGAAATCCAAGTAGTTTGGCTGGAAGGGACATAATGCTCAGTCTGGTCAAACCCCATTCTGGATGAGTTGTTCAGCACAGCACACCCATCCCATAGTTAGCACAGCCTCCTGTGAGTGCAACAGTACCTCTACCTTGTTTGTAAGAGTTGAAACCTGAACAACTGCTGTCATAGTCTCCATTGTCCTACAAATAATGGCAGCCATATGTTTCCCTATTAAAATGCTGTGGGAGTAAATTAGACATTCCATGATTTTTTCATAAAGCTGGATCCTTCCCATCGCTATTTGAAAATAATTAGTCCTTCTTCAACACTGAATGATTAAAATGTAACTAACACCACACTTCTTTCACATGATCAATGTTGGTACAATGAATAGTGCATGAATTAATAATGTCTAGGCACTTTTTCTAATTGTTTCCTAATGTTCTGTTATTATATATTCATTTGATATTCACTGCAATGCTAGTGATCACCATTTTTTAATTTGTTCCACAAAAATCACAAAATTTGCCTTTGCTTTCTGCAAAGGAATTCAAAGAATGAAGTGCAGTCACTTGATTTCAGCCAGGTGAGGTCTCAGGTGACTGGAAAAGGGGAAGCACTGCATCCAACTTTTAAAAAGGGCAGAAAGGAAGGTAGAAGGAAAGAAGGAACTACTGACCTCAGCCTCACCTCTGGGCTTGGGAAGATCATGGAGCAGATCCTCCCAGAAGCTCTGCTAAGGCACAGGGAGGGCAGGGAGGTGATTCAGGTTTCACCAAGGGCAAATTCTTCCTGACCAACACAGAGACCTTCTATGATGGAGTGACTTCATCAGTGGACAAGGGGAGGGCTACAGATATCAATTATCTGGACTTCTGTAAAAAAAAAAACTAAAGAACAACAACAACAAAAAACCCCACATAAATTGCAATGCATCTTTTTCCAAGTGTGTAAGTCTCTAGAAGGTGGTATTTTTCTATATCAATGGTGTCCAAATTTTCCAGGTGTCATCAGATTATGAGCTGCCTTTCCTTGTCTGATTTTAGGCTATGAAGTATGAAGAGAAAATCATGCTAGATTGTTCATGGAATTACAAACTTGTCTTTAAACATAACAAAACATTCTAATAGCACGTATCACTAAGCCACACACTTAAGAGAAAACTAAAAGCATTGCAAAGAAACACATTCTTTAAAAGCAGGGCACCTGAATGTGACATAAGTAATACATGTGATATCCAGAGGCGTGTGTACAGTACTTGTTTTGTTTGTTATTAGGCTTTGCTAGGTTTGATCATGACTCCCAGCACAAAATCTTCTAAGACAGATCACTCAAGACAATACCACAGAGTATCTTCCACCACCAAGTATTTTATTTAACACAAACAAGACATGCACCTTTTGTAGAAAATTAAAAAAAAAATACAAAATGGGATGACTCCAGGCTTTGTTTTGTGCTGCTGTCAATATCTTCAAAATACCTTATCAAACAAAATAAAAAAAAGTGCTTACATCAATATTTTATTGAAATTCTTTCAGAGAAGACTTACATGCATTATATTTTCAAGATGGGATGGAGACTATTTTACTTGCAGTAGAGAGCAATATATTGGATGATAGCTGACATTTGACTCCCAGGGTTTTTCTTTTATGAATCAAAATTCATTTATGGATAGTAAAGTAGAAGAGTGTGGCTAAGAAATCGATAAAAATGTTCTGTATTCTAGTTATAGAATATAGAGATAACCTTAAATCAACATTAAAGATGCTGGCCTGTGTAAACATTGACAAAGCCAAAGGAATTATTTTAAATAATAGACTTCAACAAGCAGCTATCAACAAGCTCTGTTAGTGGAGATTGCTGCCATCATTTATGATGCTTCTAATTTATTCAGCATGTGAAAATGATCAGTGTCATGCAGAGATGGTGTAATTTAGAAAAAAATATCAAACTATATGACAATGTTCATCTTTCCTCTAACAGCTCTAAAGTTAAAAAAAATCTCTTTTAAACACATAACATTTATTTACTGACTCGCCCCAGCTCCATGCCAGTTGCCAAAGACAGTTTTATTTTTATTTTCCTTATTGGCAATGAACACACTGAAATTACAGTACTGAACACACTTAGCCCATACATTAATAAATGCATAAATCAGCAAGGTCCATAAAACGAGTAGAACAAAGACCTCATGTTTCCTGGCTGTCCAAAAGATGGCTGCTATTGGAAAGTCCTGTTTGTGTTCAAAGAGCAAAACCCCACCAGAGCAGAGAGGGATGAGGATGTGCACAAATGAGCCCATCTCCCCAGCCTGGAAAGAGAACTGAGCCTACTGACCCCAGAAAAAGGGCAAAACAGAAGAAGGGGGTGAAATAATTTTTAAAAAAATGGCCCACCTGAAAGAATCAATATCAACAGAAATCCAGGTAAAGAACAGACATATTCCAAACCTATTTTATATCAAATACTAATTCCAGGAAGACATATTCTTTAATTTTGGGTTTGAAACATTTTGTTTCTGAAAAACAGGAGTCTAAACTAACTCTTTCAACATTAAAAAAAATCAATTGCAAAAAAAAAAAAAGCCTTGTTTACTTTCTGTTTTACTTCGAGGATTTGATTTTTTAAAAGCTTTTGCCTGTTTTCACACCAACATGTAATTTTTCCCTGATCCAACATGCGGCTTGAAATAGAGCTGTTCTTGAGATCTCTCAGGTAGAGCTTTAGAACATCCACTTAATTTTCAGTTTATTCAAAACCAGTTCCATTTTATGACTCTAAATGATCATGTGTACTGCAAAAAAAGCCATTAGGAATACCTACAAGTATGCAGTTTATGACTGCAGCACGTATCTTATTTATTGAGTCTTCCAACAGTTGTTAGCACATGTTGCTAACAAGGCTCCAGAACCTATACTTGTAAGAATATAAGATTCTT